>CM050164.1:135993116-136308116 GCA_027410445.1 Discoglossus pictus
AACTAAAACAATAGTGAAGACGATCAAGCAGGTGACTTAGTATAGGTCTGGGCATGTTCCTCCACTGCCTCCCTGTCATAATATTACACAACATATTACCAAGTATTGTATAGCACAGCTGTAGATAAGGAAGTGAGCAACACCACAGATATTAAAGGGATTCTCTGAGAATTTCCAACCTCTCACAAGTTTTATTTTCATTTTAAACCACACTGGAATAGTGCCAGTGTAATGCTGAGGGGAGGAACGTAGTTCCTTTTTTATTATAAAAATGCTTAGTAATTGTCACACATCTGGATTTCTGTGAAATATAAATATAATTTCTTGATAATGATTTCTAATGTAAATAGTGTAGTCAGTTTTTCACACACACACACATATATATATATATATATATATATATATATATATATATATATATATATATATATATATATATATATATATATATATATATATTCAGGGACCTCTTTTCCAGTTCCTGGATCTTAGCCCATTGAGCCACCATAAAGGACAGACTGCTTGGCTCCAGCCACTATGTGCATAAAGACCTCCAATGTATTGTAATCTGTTTTTTTCCATTGTTTGCCAGATAAAGTTAATGTAATCTATTTGAGGTTTGGACCACTAGACATGGAGACAGCATTATATACAGTGGATATAAAAAGTCTACACACCCCTGTTAAAATGTCAGGTTTCTGTGCTGTAAAAAAATGAGACAAAGATAAATCATTTCAGAACTTTTTCCACCTTTAATGTGACCTATAAACTGTACAACTCAATTGAAAAACAAACTGAAATCTTTTAGGTAGAGGGAAGAAAAAATATAAAAATAAAATAATATGGTTGCATAAGTATGCACACCCTTAAACTAATAATTTGTTGAAGCACCTTTTGATTTTATTACAGCACTCAGTCTTTTTGGGTATGAGTCTATCAGCATGGCACATTTTGACTTGGCAAGATTTGCCCACTCTTCTTTGCAAAAACACTCCAAATCTGTCAGATTGCGAGGGCATCTCCTGTGCACAGCCCTCTTCAGATCACCCCACAGATTTTCAATTGGATTCAGGTCTGGGCTCTGGCTGGGCCATTCCAAAACGTTAATCTTCTTCTGGTGAAGCCATTCCTTGATTTGTATGTATGCTTTGGGTCGTTGTCATGCTGAAAGATGAAGTTCCTCTACATGTTCAGCTTTCTACCAGAAGCCTGAAGGTTTTGTGCCAATATTGACTGGTATTTGGAACTGTTCATAATTCCCTCTATCTTAACTAAGGACCCAGTTCCAGCTGAAGAAAAACAGCCCCAAAGCATGATGCTGCCACCACCATGCTTCACTGTTGGTATGATGTTCTTTTGGTGACGTGCAGTGTTGTTTTTGCGCCAAACATATATTTTGGAATTATGGCCAAAAAGTTCAACCTTGGTTTCATCAGACCATAACACCTTTTCCCACATGCTTTTGGGAGACTTCAGATGTGTTTTTGCAAAATGTAACCTGGCTTGGATGTTTTTCTTCGTAAGAAAAGGCTTTCGTCTTGACACTCTACCCCATAGCCCAGACATATGAAGAATACGGGAGATTGTTGTCACATGTACCACACAGCCAGTACTTGCCAGATATTCCTGCAGCTCCTTTAATGTTGCTGTAGGCCTCTTGGTAGCCTCCCAGACCAGTTTTCTTCTCGTCTTTTTATCAATTTTGCAGGGAGCTCCAGTTCTTGGTAATGTCCCTGCTGTGCCATATTTTCTCCACTTGATGATGACTGTCTTTACTGTGTTCCATGGTATATCTAATGCCTTGGAAATCCTTTTGTACCCTTCTCCTGACTGATACCTTTTAACAATGAGATCCCTCTGATGCTTTGGAAGCTATCTGTGGACCATGGCTTTTGCTGTGGGATGCGACTAAGAAAATTTCAGGAAAGACCAACTAGAGCAGCTGAACTTTATTTGGGGTTAATCAGAGGCACTTTAAATGATGGCAGGTGTATGCTGACTCCTATTTAACACGATTTGGAATGTGATTGCTTAATTCTGAACACAGCTACATCCCCAGTTATAAGAGGGTGTGCAGACTTATGCAACCACATTATTTTTCTTTTTT
Source organism: Discoglossus pictus (assembly GCA_027410445.1). Classification (NCBI taxonomy): domain Eukaryota; kingdom Metazoa; phylum Chordata; class Amphibia; order Anura; family Alytidae; genus Discoglossus; species Discoglossus pictus. The sequence continues at coordinate 135,995,224 of CM050164.1, forward strand.
TTTACAAGTAAGGGTTAGGTTATAAAAAATATCCTAATCTTTGATGATCCCCAGGAGCACGATCAAATCTATCATAACCAAATGGAAAAAACATGGCACAACAGCAAACCTGCCAAGAGAGAGCCGCCCACCAAAACTCATGGACCAGGCAAGGAGGGCATTAATCAGAGAGGCAGCACAGAGACCTAAGGTAAACTTGGAGCAGCTGCACAGTTCCACAGCAGAGACTGGAGTATCTGTACATAGGACGACAATAAGCCGTACGCTCCATAGAGTTGGGCTTTATGGCAGAGTGGCCAGAAGAAAGCCATTACTTTCAGCAAAAAACAAAATGGCACATTTTGAGTTTGCAAAAAGGCATGTGGGAGACTCCCAAAACGTATGGAAAAAGGTGCTCTGGTCTGATGAGACAAACATTTAACTTTTCAGCCATCAAAGAAAACGCTATGTCTGGCGCAAACCCAACACATTACATCACCCAAAGAACACCATCAGTGAAACATGGTGGTGGCAGCATCATGCTGTGGGGATGTTTTTCAGCAGCGGGACTGGGAAACTGGTCAGAGTTGAGGGAAAGATGGATGGTGCTAAATACATGGATATTCTTGAGTAAAACCTGTACCACTCTGTGAGTGATTTGAGGCTAGGACGGAGGTTCACCTTCCAGCAGGACAATGACCCCAAACACACTGCTAAAGCAACACTTGAGTGTTTTAAGGGGAAACATGTAAATGTGTTGGAAAGGCCTAGTCAAAGCCCAGACTTTAATCCAATAGAAAATCTGTGGTCAGACATAAAGATTGCTGTTCACAAACACAAACCATCCAACTTGAAGGAGCTTGAGAAGTTTTGCAAGGAGGAATTGGCAAAACTCCCAGTGGTAAAATGGGGCAAGCTCATAGAGACTTATCCAAAGCGGCATTTGCGCTGTGATTCCCGCAAAAGGTGGGTCTACAAAGTATTGACTTTAGGGGGGTGAATAGTTATGCACATTGACTTTTTATGTTTTTTTGTCCTATTTGTTGATTGCTTCACAATAAAAAAAAAAAACATCTTCAAAGTTGTGGGCATGTTCTGTAAATTAAATGATGCAAATCCTCAAACAATCCAGGTTGTGAGGCAGCAAAACACGAAAAATGCCAAGGGGGGTGAATACTTTTGCAAGGCACTGTAGGTAATCAGAGAATCAGCAAACATATAACAGGTAAGTCAGTAATTTCATACTTGTGTAAAATACTGCATTTTATTATGGGAAGAGCTGAAACCAGGTGGCTCATTTGTGTGAAAATGCTGCCAGTGATTTATTTACGAGGCAGTTAATGTCTCCATCTGCACATTTTCCCAAAACATAGCAATGATTTAGGGGAAATTTGGAATATTTGGGGTTTTCCAGTTAGAAACATGGGTGCAACTAGTGCCTAGGGTGATTTGGAAGGCAAGGGCATTTCTTCTTTCAGTTCATTTTGGCAAAGGGGAAGACACCAAAAACAACCAGGAATCTAGGTGTTGATTAAGGGAAATAGATCTATACACACACCCTGTCCAGTAAATGTAGTAAATACAGTCTCTACACAAACATCATACACAACATGTAAACTATCTCCTTGCACAATAGACAAAATAAATATACCAAACCCTGCAAAATATAATACACATACAGTTTCACTGCACAATATATCACATATAATAGTTGTCTTACTGCAAAATGTCGTCACGCAATGTTAAAAATTACAGTCTTGCGCATGTGCAGTGAGCGGCTGTGGCGCTCATTGCGCGCCTTGCGATATGCGCCTGCAGCTCTAGCGTGCAAGACTTTAAAAATGACGGGGGATGCAGCCCTCAAAATAACGCCCTTTTAGGATCCCTCTAAGTGTCCTCTGTCCTGTCAGACATGTTATTTGCCCGAGGACGCTCCACCGATGGAGGATGGAACGAGATTGAAGGCACCCATATCGATGCACAAGATCAGCGATGAAGGACGTAGCACTTTGGCGCTGATCGCAAGGCACGCAACACTTTAAAAAAAATATAAATTTAACGGGCAATACATTCTGAAGCACATAACTCGAAAGAATGCCCCCCCCCAAAAAAATAATGTAAAAAATTAATTAAAAACCTCATACACAGCTCAGGCGGACAGCCAAGGAGCCTGGGAATGAGGTTGCAAGCTAATTTGAGCCTTAATTGGTGTTTTTCGACGATCGAAAAACGGCTAAGCGAAGAAAAAAATGACGGCCGAAAAAACTTACATTTTCCCAAACAGGATCAAAACGAGTCCGAAGCTAGTAACACTTAGCCAAACAACGCGAGGCACGCAGGACTTTGAAAATAAAAGCAACGGCACTCATAGTGAGCCAGCAGAGACACAGAGGAGAAAGACACAGGAGAGGGAGAGGGGGAAGGGGACAGAAAGAGACACAGGGCTGACAGACTAAGGAAAAGAGACACAGGGGAGGAAAATAAGGAAAAACAAAAAGCACAGGGCACGGGGAGGGGGGAGGGAGAGAGGGGGAAACAGACACATTTAAGGGACAGGGGGGAAACAGACAAAGGGGTCAGAGAGTGGGGAAAGCCTCTCAATGAGCGCCAAGGGTGCTCATTGCGGACCTTGTGGGGGGTTGCACGACGTCTGGAATGAAAGCTCATCGCAAAGCCCGTAAATACACAGGGGGGGGGGGAGAGCGGCGTAGGTAAACATTGCAAAGTGCGAAAGTTGTGGGTTGGACGCCTGCAATGAGCGGCGAAGCCCTAAAGTAGACGGGGGAGGAGAGGAACAGCATTGCCAGCCTTAAAATGTTCTTGACGGGTAAGTCACTAGTATAATATAATGAATTGCATATACTTCTTACAGACATACTACTTGCAGATTATACATCAGTTATACACATTAGGCCCTACACAACTGCATGTCAGATTTCCTATAAATAGATTCCAAATCAATCTATTGTACCTCAGTCCTTCCTGTGATACTGGGACATTGCAGATACTGTTGAGAAGTGACTGGAAACCTTGGGGAAAGGAGGCTGTAACCAATAACCAATACAAAGACAAGTTATGGGAATATTCTAGATCCCCCATAATTAACTTGAGGGAATGTTTTTTTCCACCATGGGCAGTCTTCTTGCCACCTAATCAAATGGCAAGATGTATACTCACTTTATTTCCTATACACTGCATATTATGCCAAGCTTTTTTAGGTTAACATAATGGGTAGACTAAATGGGTCTTTGTGTTCTACCTGTTTCTATGATTCTTATGGATTTTCACTCATTTATTCAAAGTCAAGATGAGACATGGAATTATTCTGGATTTCACTAGCAATATAATATACCTTTGTATCTATATCTATGTATCTATTTACTTTTATGTACTTAATTTTATTAAGAAGTGTTCTTATTTTTTCTGCCTAAATCCATACAATAACAGGAATGCAATTAGTCAAAATATCTTCTATAATATATACATCAGGATTTGGCATTAAATTACACAGACAAATAGGATAGTGTGAAGAGATAATATTCCCATTGTGACATCAAATGAACAACACAGCTACTTTGATCATTCTTGGTTGAAACAAGTGTTTTAGGACTAACACCCAGTGAAGACGTTATACAATTATATGGAATACTGTGGCAGGAACTCCTTGTCATGATTTAATCCATGAGTCAAATTTCCTCATAAATGTAACTTCCCAAATATTTCTGTCTTTCTGTATCTGAAAGTTCCCGATCAATATTGTGACTCTAAGATCTTTGATGCAGTGTCCATTTTGACAGAAATGGTTTTCCACTTGACTAATTGTTCTCATATATTTAATTAGTGTGAGTTCATCTTTTGTACTGATCGTCCTATTTCACCTACTTGAAGTCCTGTGTTTGGACATTTCACTTACTCAATGAGATATGCCACATTAGACAATTTGTACCACATTAGACAATTTGTCAGAAAAATACCACTGATCTTATGGTATTGGTCACACTATGGTAATGGTCCCTTAACAACAGTGAAATATGCATCAGTTTTAAATGTAGATGATGTAGAGCAGCATTGATAAATTAAATTACAGTTTTCTCTTTTAATATAATATATATGTTCACATTTGAATGTCTTAAGCAAGTTAAAAAAACAGTTATTACACTGCATTCTGGGAAACTGAGCTGGGACATACAAATGTGCCCATAAATGCCCCACTCTTCAATCCATAGCCATTTTCAAACATGGCTTCCTTTAAGCTTATGCCTGCTGTATTACACAGCTTTAATGCAAAGCCAAGGGGGTTATTAAATGAAGCTGCTAGGTTTTTGCCAAAGCTATATAAATTGCATGTTATGTACTTTAACCAAAAGAACCAAATATTGGAAAATTAAAATGATTTCAAATTAGCATGAAGAGATGTATTTAATCTTAGAAGTAATTTTTATAAATTTACTTTTTTTTCTTTCATTTTTCAGAAAAGAAAAAACAGAAGTCCTCTGAAACCACAATGTGGGAGGTTCAATAGAAATATGAGGAAATCTTTCACAGAAAGGGCAATAAACTTGTGGAATTACGTAGCAAAAGAGTTGCTAACACTGGGCTTGATTACAAGGCTCCCCTAAGACATTTCCAAGTATGTAGCTATTACATTCCTCCCGCTGCAAACATGAGTTAGGTTGATACGTCTGGTATATTCCCTGTTACTAACAGAGATTTTACCCAAACTGCTATATGCATTAGACTGTAATGCTCAGAGCCGTGGGTTCAAGCCCCTCGTCTGGCAGATTAATTTTAAGCGAACTTCCAAGTACCTTATAATTCACTATAGTTTGATGTGATACTGTCTCTTCATTTATCCAAAATAACGCTATTACATGTCTCCAATAAGGGTTATTGAAGGCTCTGAAAGTGCTCACAGTAGGCCAAGTCCTTACATGTAAACTCAAACTCTCACAAGATCAAGGAAAACCCTTATGAAAACACTTATGAGACACTTTAGGAGACATGAGTGTCCCAGTAGGAAACAATATAGCATAAAGAAGCCTACACATCCTAAAACACAAGAAGATGCCTTTCTAATAGTTAATTCAACCCTTTACAATAAAACTAAAGAACAATCAACTAAAACACAATGTCAGTTACAAATACCTGCTAACACAAACACCGTCACCCAACTAATGCTAATTCACACCTGATTTACACAGAGCCCCAGGGGTTAATGTCTACCCACCTGCCACCAACCCACCTGTGTGTCAGCTGCCATTTAATACCATGTAATAAGTTATAATTTGTGTCTGAACTGCAATGTTCATGTGCAAGAATAAAGCACATCAATATGTCAATATTTGAGTGGGGAAGCATGAAGATATATAGGCACAATCACATATATAGTTGTCGTAATTGCAAGTTTGTTGGTAATGCTATGTTAAAAGTTACGGACTTGCGCATGCCAAAGGCGCTCATTGCAAGGCCCGCAAGTCGCTAGTATTGCAATTATTACTGAGATTGCTATGGAAATTACTACATTTCTGGGCTCTGACTCGCAACTTCATACTCACATCCTCTTAAAGGGACATAGAATGCAGATTTTTCTATTATGTATTTAAAAGAGCATTAAAAAAGTTTCTCTTTTCGTGAAAAAAATATTTAGTAAAACTTGCTTAACTTTATTGGAAACTAGCAGGAAATACCACAGTAAATACATCTGTGTGAGCAGAGAGTACGGATGCTTCTAGATCTCATGGGCAGACATGTATGCTATTTTGCTGCACATTTGGTTGGCTGGGACAAGCCCCCAAAGACAGTGATAAATTCAAAGAAGTATATTCGGCTACAGGAGCCTCATTTAAAAAAAAAAAAAACACACACACTCTAAATTATCACACAGTTTACAGATTACACGGTTAAATACATAGACAAAGGTAGAGCAGCTGATGCGTCATATCTAGATTTCAGTAAAGCTTTTGACACTTTCACAAATAATATTTTTTTTTTATCTATCTAGTCTGGGATTGTAATCAAATGTAGTTCAGTGGATAGCACATTGGCTAAAGGATAGGAGTCAGAGAGTCACAGCAAAATGAATATAGTCATAAGGAGGGATGGTTACTAATGGAGTGCCTAAGTGATCAGTGCTTGGGCCCTGATTTGTTTAATAGGAAAATTAAGATACTTATTAGTGATATTACTAATGGACTTATTTGACACCAAAATATGTAGGGCAAACATTCCAATAGGTGTAAGTCAAATGTGTAATGATTTAATAAAACTAGAGCAATTCAAAATTTAACTCTGATAAATGCAATGTTATGCACTCATTTATAATATAACTAGCGAATTGCCCGTCAAAAAATGACGGCAATGAAATTGTAAGGTAGCTAATGCTGTTTGGTGTGTAATAATGAAATATATAATACATTAATAAATGAAAATATATAATACATTAATAAATGAATATACTTTACCTATTTTGATGCATTGTGTTGAAGAGCTGGCAATGTGTTTTGATGTTGCTGCAGCATTAGTGGTGTGGAGCTGCTGTGTAAGCGAGATGAATGTGTGCAGTGTAATACTGTGCGTGCGCGAGACGAAACCGTTAGTGTACTTGTGTACTTCCTGATTGTCGTAAAATGGCGGGTAATGTGTGGTATGCATCTTAGCGGAATATCTGTAGGTGTTTTGTGGTGTTTTGTGAGTTTCTTGTGGTGTTTTGTGTGTTTAGAGTGCTGTAGCCTCGTTTTAGTGTCTAAACTCTTTTATTTTGAGTTAAATTAAGGTGTGAGTTGCTTTTTTGAGGTCCTGGATGCTCCCTCTTGCTGTAGGTAAGATTTTTATGTATGTGCTGTGTGTATTTATTGTGTTTTGAATTTTGTAATGTTCGCGAGTTGCGTCCCATTGTTGCGAGGTCGTAATGTGTGTTAACGTGTCTCGTATGTTGTTTGCGTTGCAAGGTAAAGTTTGCGAGGGTCCTAGTTGGTGTGTTGTTTGCGTTGCGACGTAAAGTTACGCTCACAACTATATATGTGATAATGAAACATTTTCATAAAGAGAAGTAGGTATGTGAAGCAGTTTACCGGTGGATGTGGTGGGGGCAAGCAAAGTAAAGGAATTCAAGCATGCCTAGGATACACATAAATCCATCATGAGGGTTAATTAAGCCAAACATTTTACTTAGAATGGGCAGACTTGATGACCTTATCTGCAGAAAACCTCTGTTTCCGTGATAGCCTACTAATGTTTTATAGCTGAAAATTACCAAACCATTTTTTTTCAACTGTTCATATTCATTTTTGTGTGTTTCAGGATGATGTAAACATGAGTGCCAATAAACAAATAAAGATTCATGCATGCATTTATTAAATGTTTGTTATTTTCTTTCCTTTCTTTTTCAATGGCAGAAACTATAACAAAGAATGAAGTGAACAATAAATTCCTATTTTACTTTTTTGAACTAAATGTTCTATGTTGGGTTATTACAATAACTTATTACAGGGTCAATGTAGTCCTAAACTTTCTATCAAGCATTTAAAAGAACATTATTTAGCCTCTAGTTTCTTTGTATAAGGAAAACAAATGATTTTAGTTTAAAAACACAAACATTAATGGAACTCAGAAATAGTTGAAAAAAAGCAATGTGGTTTATCTGCCTTAGCCTTACCAGGGGATTTAAATCATTTTGGAGTGCTTATTATTATTATCAAGATTTAAAATGAAAAGAAGGAGGATAAAAGCTCAAGGTAGTTGCAGTCCATCGATCCACAAGGAGCAGCCATAATCATTATCGCAAAGTGCAATTCTTATATCCACACATTAGCACATCTGATGCTTTCTTTCAACAAATAGCAGCTTTTAGAATGCATAATAATTTAGATTAAACAACATTTTGGTAATATTTTATGTAAGGTTAAAAGTAACATAGAGAGAGGAGTGACTTTATAAAGGGATACAATGTTGTCATATAATGCAAAGCACAACTTTTATGTTTATGTATTATTATTTGTGTATATGATCTGTATGTACCGTATTGGTCCGAATATAAGCGAACCTTTTTTTCGATTTTTGGGCTTGCCAGTTACGGGTGCGGCTTATATTCGCGATTGTAAAAAAAATCCTTGCCGATTTGCGAACTTTGCTTGTTAGGTGTACGGCTTCTATTCGCAAATGCAAAATTACTGCCGATTTGCGCGATTGCAAGTTAAGGGTGCCGATTTTCATGCTTTAGACTGTGGTATTGAATAGCGATTTACGGTTTTAGTGATTCTAACATCCTGTAAAGCCTGTAACCTGCAAAAAAAAAGTAAAGTGCTAACTAGAAAGCCTGTTTCTTGCAATTCCTGCACTTTGAGAATCTTTTTCTCTCCAGTTTTACAGGTGCGGCTTATATTTGAGTACTATCTTTTTCCTATTTTTTCCCCTTGAACTTTATGGGTGCGGCTTATATGCGGGTGCGGCTTATATTCGGACCAATACGGTATAAACAATTATAAAATCTAAGTTTAAAAAATGTTTATATTGTATATACTGTATGCCATGATTTGCACTTCAACAACAAAAAAATGTAATTTATAACGTACAAGACCAAAATACCGAATAGTCCATAAACAATTTTATAGATGCTACTCAAACTTCTCAAAGCTCCTCAAACTGGGATTTCAAACTCTCATTATAGCATTAAATGTGAAAAACACCACACTAGTTCATAGTGAGCAGTCCTGTTCTTGGTTAAAAAAGACTTTGGATTAAATAAATAAAAATGTCTTATTTAATTAACATTACATATATTAAATTTTCCTCACATGATTTCATTGGTGGGTACACACTGTCTTTAATGGGAGTGCATAAGAACTCCAGACAAACATATACTATTTAATATGGAACTACTACTTATTAAATTATTGCTTAAATAATAATTTAATTTTAAATTAATATATTGCTTTCACTTGTTAATTTGTTCATATTTTTTTGTTGTGTATAATTATGACATCTTTATAAAAAGTTTATTTCAATATCAGAAATAAATCTACTAAATGGATCAATAAAACAGTGTTTCCCTCTCTCAGGGCACTAATTGAGACAGGAGGCTGAAGGCCGAGATGTGTGAACCCTGCAGTTGCCATGGTGACGAATGTTTATAAACAGAATTATGTCACAGACAGGTGGCTCAGGCATAACTCACCCTATTCCTCCACCTCCAGTATAGGAAACATGTCCTTACATAAGCCTGAGATTGGGGAATATAATTACACGTGTTCTTTATCAATAATGTGATATGCACAATTAGGGGATTTTTTTTTCACGCTCTCTCTCTCTCTCTATATATTTATATATATATATATATATATATATATATATATATATATATATATAATTTTTAATACATATATATATATATATTTTTTTTTAATACATATATATATATCACATATATAGTTGTGAGCGTACGAGTTGTTGCTAACGCTGCGGGCTCGCATAGCGAGGGCCGCGGCCCTCGCGTAGCGAGGGCACTGCCTGAGGGTCTCAGTTGCTGGCATGGAGCGCCGAAGGCGCTCCTTGCCAGCAACTGCGACCCTCGCAAACTTCACGTCGCAACCCAAACAGTACGACACACACATTACGACACTCGCAAACAACATACGACACACGTTCACACACATTACGGACTCGCAACACTCGGACGCAACTCGCGAACATTACAAAATGTAAAACACAATACATACACACACCACATACATAAAAAACTTACCTACACCAAGAGGGAGCACCCAGCACCTCAAAAATACAACTTACACCTCGATTTTACTCGAAATAAAACAGTTTAGAGACTAAAAAAAAATCGACGCAAGAGAAAAAATGGCCGCCGAACAAAACGAAAACGAGGCTACAGCACTCTAAACTCGCAAAACACCACAAGAAACTCGCAAAACACCACAAAACACCTACGGATATTCCGATACAGACGTATACCACACATTACTCGCCATTTTACGCCAATGCGGAAGTACACGACAACGGTTTGGGCTCGCGCACGCACACTATTACACTGCACACATTCAGCACGCTTACACAGCAGATCCACACCACTAATGCTGCAGCAACATCAAAACACATTCACAGCTCTTCCACACAATGCTTTAAAATAGGTAAAGTATATTCATTTATTAATGTATTATATATTTCATTATTACACACTAAACAGCATTAGCTACCTTACAATTTCATTGCCGTCATTTTTTGACGGGCAATTCGCTAGTATATATATATATATATATATATATTATAGATATATCTATCTATATACTATACATATATACAGTAAAATCACGATTATCTGGCACTCAACCAACCGGCACCTGCCTTCATTCCCCGATTGACAAAAACTCTCAATTAATCGCCATTGTCTGGCGCAACCGGCATCCAATTATATTATATATATATAAATTATCTATCTATCTATCTCTATTATTTATATATCTATATATCTCTATCTATCTATCTATCTATAAAGTCTTACCATTATACTCTACTCTCTCTACTCTAACAATTATAAGCGTCTATCAATACTATAATATCGGCAGGATTTTACAACTTCCAATTTTTTATTGCAAAATGAATGTGGATCTTTTACAGAATGTTTATTCTGGCTATTTGAGTTTTTATGATGCAATATTCTTTGATATGCTGTAATACAGCATATCAATTACTTGCAAGTGAAATTTCAGGGAATACACACACATAAATATAGAATAAATATATATATATATATATATATATATATTTATATATATATATATTATTTTTTATAATTGTTTATTTGGAACGCAACAACATATTCTGTAGCGCTATACATAAGTTAATTTCCAGGCAAAGAGGAATATGTTGGCGCGTTACAAATAAACAATAATAATAATAATAATATATATATATATATATATATATATATATATATATATAGTGGGGGTGTGATAAGACACATACACGTGCATAGACGGGTTAATAATACTTCTAATTAATTATTGTAATTCCTACCAACTAGACACACTCTTCTTTCACCCCCACTGTTAGAGTTCATTAATGGACCTAAATAAAGAAAGTTTGAAAGTGGCTAGATCATTTATGCTTAAAATATTACATTTCCTTCCAAGAATATTAACAACAAACAATCATAATTATTTTTATTTATATGTGTACTGCATTAGTCAGGACCTTTGCTGTGTCACTTTAACATTCAGTGAAGTAGTATAATAGTTTTTAAATCATTGCACGGTTTCTCAGCTTAATGACGAAACTATGTTTATTTACAATACCTAATTATTTGTTTATAGCTAGATACAGAAATAAACAATAAATCAACGGTTATCTGTACAATGCCAATACCATATCTCTTGTATAATAATCACCCCGATGACTTTGTAAATCGAATCTTTTAAACTAGAGTTAAAGATCAAATGCAATTATTATTTCAAACAAGCTATTAAGGGACTTTTCCTTAATCCGTGGGAAAAGCCTTTTCTTTTTATCCCCCCTCACAGACTAAAACAATCTAATAGGTATACATTCAGAGAAACGACTTAATATTTAGCTAAAAGGCCAGATCACCCAGGACATAATTAAATAAACAACATGATGGGATTTTATATACAAAATGAAACTGCTGTCACAAAATAAAGAGTAGCACAAAGATTTACAGCTTCCAATTTTGTTTCAATGTGGATCATTGTGTTCCAGAATGTTTATCTAGGCTACTAGGACTATTATGCTGCAATACTAAAATTTGGATGCACTTTGAGTGAAATTTAAGTGAATATATATATATATATATATATATATATATATATATATATACATATATACAACACACACTTTCTTCTAAATAAATATGCACATCAAAACTATCTCTAATTACTTACTTATTAAAAAAAAAACGTGGATGTGTTAGATAATTGAGCTTGAAAGTTGGATATTTTAATCATAAATTATCTATAGATGACCCAGGGGTGTGTGTCTACTGAGCCCATGAGGCCCAGGCCTAGGGCAGGACGTGTTCAGGGGGCAGCAGGCTGCCTGAAGATGCTGTGCAGTACATTTACATTTGTGTTTGTATATGCACAGAAGTGTCTATATGTAGTGAAACTCCCCGTTATCCGGCACCCACGGGGACGAGGATAAGTGTAGTTGCCAGTTAATCGGGAGTCCCCCCAAAAAAGGGTCTAAACAACCCTTAAACCCACCAAAAAAAACGCCTTTAAAGGGGCATTAGCACCTAAACTGGGCCATTTAGGCCCAGAAAAAAAACATTTATAAAAAAATTATATATATATTATATATATTATATTATATTTTTGTTTTTGGCAGTCTCGAACTGTTGGATAGTGGCGGTTTAGCAGCAGTTTCTGGTTGCCGGTTGCTTGAGAGTTCCGGTTGGTTAGGTGCCGGATAACCAGGATTTTACTGTATTTCTGTCTGTACTTGACACTTTCTAACATACAATATATACATAAACTTGTATAAACTTATGATTTAATATAAAGATAGGGAAAGGAGGGGCTGCAAGTGGTGGGCGCACATATCTGAATGGCCTAGGGCAGCAAAAAACCTAAATACACCCATGAGAAGACCTCACTCTCTAACTATATTTATCTATGGCCAATCACTAACTCTCACAGTGCAGGGTGATAAGCCACATGTGCATGCCCAACAACATAAATAATAATAGTCACAGAGAGTTTTAATTCTTAGTGTATGATCATTATTCTAATCCATACTAACTGGGCTTGCTCTTATCCTTTATCACAGCACTGTTACAATTAAATCTAGTTATTAGGTTATTCTTTATTAGCATGAAAAAAATGTATGTTATTAATTTTTCTTTTAAGTGAATGAATCCTGGGAAATTATGTGGTGTTGCTGCCTTTATATATAAATAACTGGTTTGCATATCCTAATTTGCTACGTTGATTTGCTAATTAGGATTACAGTCTGCTTGTCTGTCTGTAGTGACCAAAATAAAGACGCCCCAGTGTTATCTGGCAATTAGACCTCTCTCCCTGCCATTTCAAGCACTCGGAGCCACACATTAGCACACAGGAGCCGCAAAATCAATTCTAAGTATTTCAGAAATGATTTACTATATAGAATAACTTTTTGTACAATGTATAGTTATTTTTTATGCACTTTAAAATTAAATCAACTTCCTGATGGGATGACAATGTCCCTTTAATCAATGGTCCTAGGTAAAGACAGTTAGAGATAATTATAGATAATTAATGCTTATAATAATTACAATAACAAGTGGCCAACTACAATTCTCTGTGTACTTCTCAGCTGCAATATATTGGATCTTTGCTGTGTCCCTTTAGTAAATAGCATTGTTTGAACTATACTGTATTTACTGTGAGTCTCAGTCACGTGACAGGTCATTAAAGCATGCATTTACAGTACATACATATTGCCCTGCTTCTATATAGTAGGACTCTACGCTCTCCATTTGCAGACTGGGAGGAGCTGCCTGTCTAAAGAGTTTAGCAGGAACCCGCCCACCTGGAATTACCACGCCCATTTCACGTAGCCACACCCCGCATGGGATCTCCAGTTCACTGACGTAATCGAAGATTTAAATAGGCTGGCTGTGTGTAGTAATACAGAGCAGAGCCAAGCTGGTGTGTGAATAGAGATCATCCCGGAGTTATCCACAGCCTTCTGGATATCTGACAGGTAGGGAAGGAGGGGGCTGATGATCACTGGAATTCATCCTGTACATGCTGCGAGCTTAGAGTCTTATTGGATCTCATTGTGGAGTCCCCTGTTGTAGATCTGGACCCCAGCTTGTGTAGATGTGCCTGATGTAGATCTGGACCCCAGCTTGTGTAGATGTGCCTGATGTAGATCTGGACCCCAGCTCGTGTAGATGTGCCTGATGTAGATCTGGACCCCAGCTTATGTAGATGTGCCTGATGTAGATCTGGACCCCAGCTCATGTAGATGTGCCTGAATTAGTTCTGGACCCCAGCTTGTGTAGATGTGCCTGATATAGATCTGGACCCCAGCATGTGTAGATGTGCCTGATGTAGATCTGGACCTCTAGATCTGGACCCCAGCTTGTGTAGATGTGCCTGATGTAGATCTGGACCCCAGCTTGTGTAGATGTGCCTGATGTAGATCTGGACCCCAGCTCGTGTAGATGTACCTGTTGTAGATCTGGACCCCAGCATGTGTAGATGTGCCTGTTGTAGATCTGGACCCCAGCATGTGTAGATGTGCCTGATGTAGATCTGGACCCCAGCTTGTGTAGATGTGCCTGATGTAGATCTGGACCCCGGCATGTGTAGATGTGCCTGATGTAGATCTGGACCCCAGCTCGTGTAGATGTGCCTGATGTAGATCTGGACCCCAGCTCGTGTAGATGTGCCTGATGTAGATCTGGACCCCAGCTTATGTAGATGTGCCTGATGTAGATCTGGACCCCAGCTCGTGTAGATGTGCCTGTTGTAGATCTGGACCCCAGCTCATGTAGATGTGCCTGATGTAGATCTGGACCCCAGCTCGTGTAGATGTGCCTGATGTAGATCTGGACCCCAGCTCATGTAGATGTGCCTGATGTAGATCTGGACCCCAGCTTATGTAGGTGTGCCTGATGTAGATCTGGACCCCAGCTCGTGTAGATGTGCCTGATGTAGATCTGGACCCCAGCTTATGTAGATGTGCCTGATGTAGATCTGGACCCCAGCTCGTGTAGATGTGCCTTTTGTAGATCTGGACCCCAGCTCATGTAGATGTGCCTGATGTAGATCTGGACCCCAGCTCGTGTAGATGTGCCTGATGTAGATCTGGACCCCAGCTCATGTAGATGTGCCTGATGTAGATCTGGACCCCAGCTTATGTAGGTGTGCCTGATGTAGATCTGGACCCCAGCTCGTGTAGATGTGTGTATGTAAGCTGTGTGTTTGGGTCTGGATGCCCATTTACACCTCAGTGTATTGCATGATTTGATCATATGTGTCTTGATATGACTACACAGCTGTGTCCTTATAGATGCCTGTACACGCCTATCCAGTACTATGGTATTTATAGTACCTGTGCTCTCAGTGTCTACCCTAGGATCTGGTCCAGGCTCAGTGTGATACACCTGTGTGAGGCATCATTAGCTGGGACATGCAGTTTTTTTGGCTCTCCTTGTCACATCCACACCCTTTATCTCCTGTAGCTGTCATATGATGTGTGCAGGGAAATATCCATGCAATGCTGCACCTGTCTGCTTATGTTAATATGTTCAGTGCCCTTGATGTGTGCTGGCATCAGGAGATATTGTATCAGCCACCTGTAATACAAGCCTTATCTTTTATCAGAATCAGTTAATGTTTGTAATCATAATATTACACTGTATTGTCAATACTATTATGTTTTTAATTTGAGCACCCATACCCATCCCTGTGCTTTACAAGCCATTGCATTGACATTATTACATATATAATATTCTCTGTAACCTGTATAACTCAGGGGAGATATTATACTGAATAAGATTGTCAGTTTCCAGGTTTATATAGTCTGTATTCATACAAGATAACAAATGAACCCAAGACTTTGGCGTTTATGTATCAAAAGAGCTCTCTATTCAGTTAATTATAGAAAACAGGCACCGCAAACTTTGGTGAATCTGGCCCATTTGAGGCATATCATACACTGATGTATATATACACAAAGATACATAAACACTGATTCATACAGGCACACCAATACACACCCAATAACACTGGTACATGTACGGACATATTGATACATAGGGATGAACTGATATACAAATATTGATGTATACAGATACACCTATGGCTAATATTGACCCTTTATAATTAAACAATAATGGTAATAAATACACAATTCAATTATATTGGGATATATTCACTAAGGTGAGCGCTCCAACTACTATTATTCTATGAAGCATAGTCACTAAAGCAAGGGGTGACCAATTTATAACACATTTAGGAGCCAGACAAACTTTTCTTAGTAATAGTGTATCCATATAAATAAATGTAGAATAACCAAACAAGTTAGGAGCCTGCAGTGTGCTGTGATTTCTCCAACTAGAAAATTAGGCTCTGTAGAAAAACATAGGCATTGGAGAGCTCATTCCTTTAGTTAATCTGGCCCATAGTCCGTCATTTAAATCATTTAAACAGACTGTGAAATATAGATTAACATAAATATGCATATTTAAGCACCGTTGTGCATATAGACACAAACATTAGTGCACACACTGATACACACACACATCTGACACATGAATCTGATATGTAAATATGTAAAACACACACATACACCCTCCAGATACAGACGCACACCCAGGAATACTGATACTGGCTCATTACTTTAATACACACATAATTATATAGAGGCCTTTTTAATATTGCTTATAACTGATTGTATCTAAAAGACAGTCATTTAAATGTTAACACAGTTATTTCTAATTGCAAACCAAACAGAAACAACTTTTTTGCCATTAAATCATTTTTATTTAAAAAAAAACAAAAACAGAAAGGTATCTATTCTTGTGCATAATGCAAAACCCTCAGATTTGTAATTTTCACCTTCAAGGCAAAAGCAGAGAAATGCTCAGGCATCTGCGGAGTTGAGCTCAGGTAATCCCACACCTTGGTTAACTTGTCACATTGCGTGACGAGATATTTCAAACATTTGGTCTGTAAGATAACAATATGTCTGGAGTACATTATTATGACTTTATTTTTCCTTTGCATGCACAATGTACTAGTACTTACATATGCAATATAAATCAAAGGTTATGTTGCTTCTTATTACAAGCCGTCTAATGCACTTGCAAACCACAGAGCTCATAATCTGAGACAGTTAAAACATGGGTGAAATGTATCGTATTAAAAAATAGGCTGTATTTTTCCTGATGAAGAGAAATACTAGAACAAGAGGTTATGATTGAATGATGGATGATACAGAAGCACATAGCAAATTAGGTGGAATTGCTTTCCGGGATAAATGGTAGACAAAAAGTAATGACTATAATATGCCTATGTTTTTTAGTTAAATTAGAGAGTTGACAAATTTCATGGGCCTTTTAACTTGTATGTGCCAGCAGAAGCTATTTTTTTTTTTTGCTGTGATTATTTTTGATTTTATTATCAAATATCAATTTATGCGATAAAGATCAGGAGGGTATCTTCTAGAAAAAACAAATGCAATAACAAGAGTGCTGATTTTACATTGGAAAGTAGAAGATGGGTATTTTGAGTACCCTAGTGAATGGAGGGCCCCAGTGCATAATAATTTAGGGGCCCCTTGCAACTTCTCTCTTCACCCCTTTATGTCAATAAAAAGCCAAAAAATGTATATAGATGATCAGACCAGCCCTATGGTGATCAGATCACCTTTCTATATGGTAATTATCTGCCTTCCTCATCTGATAAATTAAGATTCCTCATTTAATGCCAGTAGGAGGGCCCTGTTGTGGGCCCTGGTGCTTTTCACCTGTTGCACCAGCAGTAGCTCATCCATTGTTCGCAGAAATAGTAGTTGAAAAGTAGAACAGCCTTCCAGTGAAAATTGTAGGATGAGACATAGGTAAGGAATTGTAGGATAGGCATAACATCATCTTTTAGGTAGATGGAATGCGTATATATATATATATATATATATATATATATATATATGAGAAAAGGTCCCAGGAACATGGGAGGTTTGGGTCGTACTTTTTTTTTACATCTGGCTTCCTTGTATTATATATATTTATCTTATATTATTATCCTTTATTTGTAATGCACCAGCATATTCCATAGCGCTAAATGAATATGGTCCACAAAATATGTATGCTGTCATAATATAACTAATGTTTTGCTTCTATGTAATTACTTACAGACATGTCAGTAAATGTTGGGAATAAAACTGCGATCATTTCCACAGCTCCACAGTTGTCCTTGTTGTGGGATTTCCTTAAAACATAAGCAAATGTAAATTGGCAGTTTTGCAATGCAAAGAGATGACATGAGAGGAAACAAGGGCCTGTTGTGTAAGGTACTGAGAGACGTCATGGGGAGCAGCGCTATAACATAAAGACCAGCTAAATAATAGGAAGCACTATAGACATAATAATGCTCAGTGGGTTATAATGACGATATATCTGAGGCCTGGAATGAACAAATATCCAAGAACACCAACTTGGAAGATGTACGTAGATTGATCCCTTAGATTGAAAGTTTTCAATCTTGGAAGGTGCTTTGGGACAGAGCACCAGGTACCTGAGATTTTAAGCCATTCTTTTTGCAATGAGTTGATACTGTGTTTTTCTTTTCTCAACCCTTGTACAGCGCTACGGAATAAGTTGGCTGGTTACAAATAAAGGATAATAATAAGAATAATTTCTTCTAGTGCTGGATTCTTGGATATATTCACCAAGGTGTCAGCTATTTAATAGATGGGAATTCTCATATTCCTATATTATTCCGCAGAACTTATTTTAAGTTGGAGCGATCAGTCATACAAAATGCAGAGGTCTCACCTCTCACACAATATGGTTGCCTCTTCAGAACTGAGCCAAAAATATGTTTCTACATCTTGTTATTCTATGGGACATATTCATTGCAATAGGAGATGTCTGCAACCCGTAGAGAATAATATATTAATTGGGATGGCCAACTTCATTAGTGAAAACATTCTCTAATTAGTGAATATGGTCAAAAAACACCAGTGACTTAAAACGTTCCTTATCTGTGAATTATTTTAAAATTGAATAGCTTTCCTCTATATAATGTCATGAGAAAATGCTATGTATAAATAATCATAAATATTTTACGACGTATGCTGTTAACAGTGTCCTTAAAAGCTTTGAAGGCACTTTGTGGTTGTCAGATGAGATTTAAGAGTTGGGATTAAGACAAAAGTGTTATTGAATTTTTGTTTTTAAAGGATTGCAAATACTTATTTTTTTCAAACAAGGCTTGCCTTTAATGTAAAGCAGAAACTATGTGGAAGCATTGTTAAAAACATGTATTGTTCCATATTGGGGGGGGGATATAGAGCTTTCACGCAAAGGTCTCTCCGTCACATGTATTTAATCCCAAATGTCACAGGTCACTTTGGGATAGATTCACTAAACTTCAGAAGGGCTGTGATATGCTTTGCAGAAAGTCCTATGGGCAAGATTTATATGGCAGATTCTGTGAACAACATAGACACCCCTGCATTGCTTAGTAAATATACCCCTTTGTCACATGCTCAAGGACTTCCTAACCTAACTGATCTCTTCTACTCATTTATATACCATTTCCAAACCTAAAAAACCCTCTTCCAAAAACAAATTCAGAGACCTGCAGTTATTCTTCTTACCACACAGGTCTCTTTCCCGCATGTACCAGACCAACAAACCTCTCCGGTCTATAATTTAAATTTCATGTTTAGAAGTTTGAAAATAACCCATAATTGTTTTTTGGGAGGTGGCAAACAGTGCAACCTTAACTGGCTGCGCAAAGTATTAAAATCAAGGAGTGGCTGTGGCAAGCTCGGAGTCTCCTGTGGCTTACAGGAGCCGAGGGGTAATGCATGTATTAACCCTAATTAGAAGTGACACACCAAACTATCATGCAAATGATCAGAAACATGTAATTTAAAGCTTTACTGATGGCATCTGTTGGGGATTCAAGAGATGTCCACTCAGCATTAACTAGATCTTTACTGGTGTTGGGCAATCTAATGTCAAAGCTGACTCATATAATGCAGCAGGTGCTCTTGTTCAAGTTATTAAGCTGTGTTTGTGTGTCCGTAAATGTGTACAGTGGATATAATAAGGGTATATTGGTTTTAGTTTGTTCTTAGGGTTAAGGTTTAGGGTTTATTTTACTATGTGAAGTTTATCACCTGCCACTAACCTAACCCTGAACCCTAACCATAACTCTAGCCCTCACTCTAAGAGCAACGTGAAAAAAATGTCTGAGTGCTACCATTGCGCCTCCTACTGGCCGCTGCATGCCACTGCTGGTGGGGACAAAACATGAATTCAGTTATATTCAAGTTGTTATTTGTATAAAATAGTGCTTAAGTAAAGATAATAATACTGACGCATCTTTATGACTGCATCCCCTCCCTAACCCAAAAAGTACTTGAGTCATTTGTTTCACACATTTGATACACCTATATGGATGTGTAATTTTACATAAATTCATGTTTATATTCTCATTTTCAAAGGTGTATTTAAGTGTTATGCTGCCCTAGGCCAATTCATATTTGTGCACACCCAACAACCCAGTTTACCACGCACCTACATATAAAATAAGTGTATATGTGTCTATACAGTAAGTCATTAAGTGCCAGGTATATTTTCTGCTTATTCCATGGCATCTCTGAATATGTGCTGCCCTAGGCCTTGGTCTACGCTGAAACATACCCATGCTTTTAATGTAATATCAAGTTATATCCACATCATGTATATTTCTATTTAGTATTTAGCTATTTCTTTAGGTTTAACATTGCTGTTTGGCATTACATTTCAATATGCTATTTAGTTATCAATATTTATAAAGGAAGGAAACAATTCTTGAAAGATATTATATATAACAATACTCGTTAATTGTGTTTTATTATGTCTCTGCATATCACATGCTGACAGTTCTGGCTGCTAAAATGGTTAATATCAAACTGTCCTGTAGGCCGTCACAAGACAGATACAAGCAGTGAGTAGGAATATGCTTGGGCATGTCCCAGACACGGCTTGTCTTCCCGTTGTAGTGACTAAACCCTTACCCTGCACGGCGACTCATATGACAGTGTGTGACGCTGTGGTATTACTAGGAGCTGGCTGACTCAGCCTTTTACACGCCAACTTGAGACATTTCCCACTTCTAGTAACAGGGAAATGATGGTCCATAATTACGTTTGTACGGAAAACAGTTTTTATTTCCAAGCAAACTCTATTTTTCTCTTCCTCTTTTTTTGCCCTTTTGTTCTCTTTTCCTATCTTTTATATCCCAACTCCTACCTCCTATTTATCTCTTCTCTTGTTATTGATGCCTCAGAGTCAGACAGAAACTGATAACAGAATTATATATCTTTTAGTTTAAAGGAACACAATGTACTTGATACCTTGTTGTTGGTGTGCTGTTCAGTTGTGTCAGATTCTCCGTGACCTCATGCACCGCAACACTCCAGAAACATATTGGTCATGCTGATCCACCTGGCTTTCATGGCAGAGATACTGAAGAGGGTTGCCAGATCCTTCTCCAGAGGGCCACAGCATACAACTCCTGGTATTCTTAGGTGGTTTCCAGTCCAAGTACTGACCAGGCCCAATCCTGCTTGGCTTACGGGTGGTGCGACTTCACGGGTGCCTAAAATTGTGCACAGTTAAAACCTATAAGGAAAAACTTCATATTCTTACTATGTATAGCTTAGAGGGTAGAAGGAAGAGGAAGGGGGTTTGTATAAACCTTCAATTATATCAAATTATTAAATAAAAGGACAAAAGGGAAGTGTCTTCCAGAAAAAGAAGATGTAAAAGAGATAATAATGTGAAGTTATTTGAACGATATTTGGGAGAAGCAGAAGGCTACCCTGAAAACTAATGAAGCCAGCTTTGGGTAGAACAAATGGGCTGACTAGATGGGTCGTTTTGGTCCCTATCTGCTGTCATATCTGATTTCTGTATTTCAAAAGATATTACTGAAAAAAATCCAACTATATTTTGTCATATATTTTTTTATATATATTTTATGCACCAGTAAATATTATTATGATTATATTTGTGTATTTGTAACGCTCCAACATATTCTGATATACATGGGTTATGTATAAGGCACATCACAAAGAATGGAGGGCCCTGTCTTCCAGCTTAGAATCAAACATACATAGTGCTTTCCCTAAGAACACTTAGGGCCTCATTCATATGCAATTTGGCCAATTGAATAGGGCTCTATATTAGCACAGAGCATATTTTTTTACAGAAGTTTTTAGTTAGTGACCTTCTATCCAAAATCAAGGTTTTCACTAACAAAAAACTTCTGTAAAAAAAATATGCTATGTGCTTATATAGAGCCCTATTCAATTGGCCAAATCACATTAGAATGAGGCCCCTAGAATGTAAAGGGTGCCGTACCTTTAACAGTATTGCAGTATGTTGTCTTGATATATAGGAATTCATGGTGGTAATAACACCCTGAGGCTTGTTATCATACTGCTCAGTATCTACAAATAACCCTTAGGCAATATACTGTACCAGTAGCATTTAAAAGTGAATTCAGTTCAAGGTCAAAGTTAAGATAAAGGCAGATGATCGTTGTAAACAACTTATAATTATTGCATGCGTGTGTGCTCACTCTATCCATTTATGGCTAAATAATTCCTAACAGGGTCAGTTTAGAAACCTGGGAACATTTATTACAAGGGAGTTCAAAAAGTAGACCTTACAAATGCTATTCTATGGAGTAGGTTTATCGGAGATGTTAAGGCTGATCCTGATAATTGAGCTCCATATAATATAGGAAATGGCAATGTTAATTTTACCGGTGTAACTACAATTTTTAACTAATTTAGATAAACAACTATCATTGTTTACACTTGAAAGTGACTGAATCTTTGGGATATACTTATTCAGCTTGTATAAAAGCAAGGATAAGCTGGTTTAAGTGGGGATCAGGGGCAGCGCTACCAGTGGTGCATGTGGTGCAATGCACCAGGGTCCTCCTCTGGCTATAGAAAGGGGTGTTGTAGGGTAGCAGGTATGAGAAACAATCTTGGGGAGCGGTGCTGTTATGGAAAGGGGTCTTAGGGAGGGGAAATGTTATGGACAGGGCACTGGCAGTGAGTGAATTGGTACCAAGGGTGCCCAGTACAAAAAAAATCTTTACAACCCACCTTGGAAGGGGCCCCCCTTTTTTTTGCACCGGGGCCCTCCGTTTTTCAGCTCGACCACTAGTGGGGAGAGTTAAGTAGAATTAATACATGAAATAACTTTATTTAAAAGTAGCTCTCTCTTTCCTTAACTAATATTCAATTAAATTCTCTTAGATATAAGGCAAATGGCAAATAGTCCAGTGAGCTGTTTCTTGCAGTTTGGTATACAATTTAAAAGCCCATCTAGTCTGCTTATTCAATCTAACAGTTTAGCTTAATAAAATGGAAAATTAAGGGCAATGATTAGTAGATCATTCCTGATATATTCAGCATTAATTGTGCAGCTCGTTTATGCTAATCTGCTAGATGAAGATTGTAGTGTGGTTCTAACTTCATGATATCCTTGGGTGATATTGTTGTACCATCACCAAGATAGTACCGTACTGGTCCGAATATAAGCCGCACCCGCATATAAGCCGCATTCGTAAAGTTCAAGGGGAAAAAATAGAAAAAAGATAGTACTTAAATATAAGCCGCACCTGTAAAATTGGAGAGAAAAAGACTCTCAAAGTGATCAGCCATAGATGTTAGAATCACTAAAACCGTAAATCGCTATTCAAGACCGCAGTCTAAAGCACAAAAATCGGCACCCTTAACTTGCAATCGCGCAAATCTGCAGTAATTTTGCGTTCACGAATATAAGCCGCACCCGTAACTCGCAAGATAAAAAATCGGAAAAAAGGTGCGGCTTATATTCGGACCAATACGGTAAGTCTGACTAAGCGCAGACTTAATCTGGGAAAATATCCTAAAGCTTATTCAGGACCCGGGGGGGGGGATCCATGACAGATTTGTTGAAGTTGTGTGTGTGAAAGGGGAGTGCACATTTCTAGAGAGCTATGGTTACATTGAATGATGCAAGGTGTCGGCTTCTGAGTGAGTGAGGAGGTAGGAGCACATTGTCAATGTCAATCTTGTCTAATTGTGAAACAAAGGCTCTGCTCTTCTCCCTGTTCTTTCCTACCCACTGCTCCCGCCACTGATAAATAAAAATATTTCATCATTCAGCTCTCAGCATGTGATGTAACCAACACAAAATGGATTCCTGTCCTCATAAACTGGTCTTCAAAAACTTTCCCCAAAAATGTTTTATGTCAGTGGATTACACAGATGCTTATATTATTAGTTTGGAACATTCTTGACAATCAAGTGTCTTGTTTCTTGAACTGCAGTGGCCCTTTAAGAAGAACTAGGCATAAAGCTTTTTATAAGACTTTTGTAGCTTATTTTTGTATTCTTTAAGTATTTTGTTCTAATTCTTTACACCTTAATGATTAAACTCCCTTTTGTGTTACATGTTGCCATCTGCTGGGCAAACAGAACACTGTGATTGTGTTAGTGGCACATGTTTCCAAATGAACATTTAGCAAAGTTCTCACTTATTTAATATGTGTGTTTTATGTTGTATTGTTACATATTTTTGCAATTTTAGGCGGTTTCAAATTGCATGGCAAAACCCTGGTCTTTCTTTTTGTTTGACCAGGGATACCACAAGACAATTACTTTGTAGAAGCTTTATGAGACCTTGAAGGGATCCCAGTAAGAGGTTGTGACGTTCTCATCTCTTGAGCCTCTTTTAGTAGGATGGGAGGGGTTCTGGATACTGGGAACCATCTTGGCGTACATGGCAGGTGCCATTTTGGAGTATATTGCAGGTCCTTAGCTTTGCACATTTTTATCTAGTACAAAGTGGTGTTCATGACTGATACTAGACCACAGCTTTCAACCTAAAAGTGAAGACCATACTTATATATATATATATATATATATATATATATATGCACCCCCATGCCCACATGCTGGTCCTCCTTTCCCCTTTCTATATTTCAAATAGTAAGTTTATATGTATGTGTGTGTGTGTATATATATATATATATATATATATATATATATATATATATATATATATATAATCAGAATGTCAAGTACACATAAATACCACAGCATCTTCAGGCAGCCTACTATGCCCTGAGAATGTGCTACCCTAGGCCTGGGCCTTGTGTGCCTAGGCAAAAAGACACCTCTGGTGAAGACGTTATTCTTTTAAAAGGATTATGCAAAGATTTTGGGGTTCATTTACAGAGTAAATAAGATTTGGGGGTTCCTTTGCAGAGTAAATTAGATTTGGGGGTTCCTTTACAGAGTAAATAAGATTTGGGGGTTCCTTTGCAGAGTAAATTAGATTTGGGGGTTCCTTTACAGAGTAAATAAGATTTGGGGGTTCCTTTGCAGAGTAAATTAGATTTAGGGGTTCCTTTACAGAGTAAATAAGATATGGGGGTTCCTTTACAGAGTAAATAAGATTTGGGGGTTCTTTTAAAGAGTAAATAAGATTTGGGGGTTCCTTTGCAGAGTAAATAAGATTTGGGGGTTCTTTTACAGAATAAATAAGATTTGGGGGTTCCTTTACAGAGTAAATAAGATTTGGGGGTTCTTTTAAAGAGTAAATAAGATTTGGGGGTTCCTTTACAGAGTAAATAAGATTTGGGGGTTCTTTTACAGAATAAATAAGATTTGGGGGTTCCTTTACAGAGTAAATAAGATTTGGGGGTTCTTTTACAGAATAAATAAGATTTGGGGGTTCTTTTACAGAGTAAATAAGATTTGGGGGTTCCTTTACAGAGTAAATAAGATTTGGGGGTTCTTTTACAGAATAAATAAGATTTGGGGGTTCCTTTACAAGGCCTTCTGATTAATGATTTTCCAGAACGAACTGTAGCCAAATACTAATGAATGTATATAATAACTTTATATGATTTATCGTATTTTGATTATCTCACTGACTTGTCTTGACAGTACTCCAATGTCTGTTTAGTCATCAAGAACTGGTGTATAACCTCAACATAGAGGTTCAAGTCTAGATTGGAACTTAATAGACATGTCTCGGCATGTCACATTAGTGTCAGCAAAAATATTTTAAATTAAATTGGGCTTTGATAAAAGCAGTTTAAATGCAGCAGTTCATCATCAAGAAAATATACAGTATTGTTTTTTGAAACTGGTCTGTAGTTTCATTTTGTATTTCCTTGAAATACTGATAAATTACAGTAAATACAATCTGAGATTGTATCAAATGGGGCATTGCATAATATGATGCCTGTTAGAAGCTTGTAAGGGTAAAGGTTTATGACAATATTCTGGGCATGCTCTTTATGGTTACTACTACCCCATCCCGCTGTGACAGTTGGTTAACCATCTCAGATAAAGATAGTAGCAAAGAGGGAGGGTCTTTTTGTATAATTCGTTGTTAATATACCTAACTTCCAAGCTCTGTTATCTAACATAATAATTCTTGATAATGTTGGAATAATATTAGTTATATGTATATTTTTAATTTCTGCTATTCTTGCTTTGTTCCTTTAATTTTTCTAAGTTTAGAGGCTCCCAAACTGTGGACAATGGGCCCCATTCAATTGCGATTTGGCCAATTGAATAGGGCTCTATATAAGCACACAGCATATTTTTTTACAGAAGCTTTTAGTTAGTAAAGACCTTGCTTTTGGATAGAAGTTCACTAACTAAAAACTTCTGTAAAAAAATATGCTCTGTGCTTATATAGAGCCCTATTCAATTGGCTGCATCACAATTGAATGAGGCCCTTAGAGTGGTTTCTAATCTATGCAGCTCATGAAGATAGTGTACTGTTAAGTACATGGGCCCTCATTCATTTGCAATTTGGCCAATTGAATAGGGCTCTAAATAAGCACATAACATATTTTTTTAAAGAAGTTTAGTAAACATCTATCCAAAAGCAAGGTTTTCACTAACTAAAAACTTATTTAAAAAATATATGTTTTGTGCTTATTTAGAGCACTATTCAATTGGCCAAATCGCAATTGAATGAGGGCCAAGGTGTGCAGTGCGTCATAGTAACCAATCCGTGACAACATTCTGCAACATGCTGCTTGAGAGAGGTCAATGACAGACACATTTGAAACACTGCAATTCACACTCTGGGTGCTAACAGATACAAAATGTATGATTTTTTTAGGCAGAAAAACAAAGTTTATAAGCAAATAAAGAGTGACATAGTTATATTATATCCCTGGGGAAATCCAGAAACCTTCCATGTCCCTTTATTCATCCACCTGTCTCCAGAGATAAACATGATACTTTGTTGAAGGCTCCTTGTGTAAGCAAGGGGTTCATTTCTCCTCAGGAGCAGGGTTTGCGGTTTTCCTGCCTGCTACTAAACATGTATAGGTGTCAATTACTCAGAGGTCCAATGATTTAAGATATCTCCCTCCCCTCTCCCTCTTCCCCCATCCCTTCCTCCACTGATAGATAAAATAAGCACATCCCTCAGTAGGAAGTACTGAATCCAGACCAGATCAAACTATCTATGCCCAGAGTCTGTAAAAATGTAGAGTTTTCTCTAAAAATGATTTTATAATCCTGGCTAACTAATGTTGTTAGTCTGCTGCATCCTTCACAAATGTGACGTTTTTCCTGAAGTACCGTGGTCCTTTAACTATGACAAATAAAAAAAGTTAATGTCACTTAATCTGGAGGTAAAGATACATGATGCAACCGTAACAAATGACCTCATGTATGGATGTTGTATTAACTCTGGAAAAATACAGTTCACTCTTTTTTTAAGGCAACGTCAATATTTGCCCTGGTTTAACAGAACTAAATAAATGTAATCCCATAATGTCTGTGTGTCTATATATACACATGACTAATAATCCTGGTATCTATACGTTTCCCTCCATTTTCCTTTCTCGCACTGCCTCTCCTCCCATCCCAAAGCTGACACTTTTTTTCCTTTCAATTCATCAGACCAGTATTTCCCATACTAATTTTCCCATGGCTGCTTGGAAACGTCTTAGGGTCTTGTATGTGTTTGCGTCGCTCAGTCGTGTCCGACTCTCCGTGACCTCAAGGAAAACAGCACACCATGCTGATCCACTTGGTATTCATGGTAGAGATACTGGAGTGGGTTTCCAGTTCCTTCTCCAGTAGGCCACAGCATACAGCTTCTGGTATTCCTAGGTGGTCTCCCATCCAGGTACTGGCCAGGCCCCACCCTGCTCGGGTTCTGGGTGGTGGGACCTCTTGGTTCCCTGACTGGAATCGAACCCACGTCGCAATGGTGAAAAAATGGAACATTGTAATGGTCTATATTTCATGACTTTAAGTAATAAAGATCAGTATATACAGCTTTGCTAATACCGTGATAAAAATATTGATCTTTAGTGAAAAAATTACAATGAAAACTCAATTTGTTTCAGACTGTTGTGGGAAGTGCAGCTTATGTCTTCAGGCTGTGCCAGTAAAGCTGTGCAGTGAATAAGCAGCTGTGGGAGAGTCAGTCGCAGGCTATGGTACAGTTTGAAAAAGGTGGGAGGAGCTCCAGTGTAAAGATTATGGAAAGCAAGCAATTGTCATCTGAGTTTGTCACAAAAGATCAGGTGAAAATTGTGCGTGTGAGAAGATCACATTACTGGAGAGCCGTGGTAGCATCGACCGGTGCAACCTGGCTCTTTTTGAGCCTGTGAAGGGGAAAGGGTGTGGTGGCAATTTCAGTCGTATACAGTTATCTTACAAAGTTTCAAGAACCACCACCCTCCCTCCACTTATCCAGGATATGATATGCACTCATAAACATGTTTTTTTATGTATGGTAGTGTTGTTGTTTAGTCATTCAGTTGTGTCCCACTCTCCTTGACCCTATGAAACACAACACTCCAGGCACAATCATTATGCCTCTGGTTGTACTTCCCCATAAGATTTTCTTAGCAAAGATACTAGAGTGAGTTTCCAGTTCCTTCTCCAGTAGACCTCAATTTATCTGATGTCTATGACCTTGGGTGACCATACATGGTATAGCTCGGTCCACCAGCTCCTTCACCACGACTACGTGCGATCCATGGTTTACACAGCTACTAATGTTGTCTTCTTTCTTGAACCATAATAGTGCTTTAACAATGTTTCTTTCAGTAGTTTGGCAGAGTCCCCAGAACCCTTGCAATAGTATTAGCCTCAGATTAGCAAACAATAAATGCAATGATTATATAAATGAGAGCTAGTGATACCGACGATGCATTAATAATCTAAATGGCATGAATATAGTCCAATTCCCCATAAGAATATGCACTTGACATATATACTTCCTCTTTGAAACTTTTCCATTGTGTTTGTTCTGGGGTTCAAGTGTGTACTTGCACCAACACGCAGCTTCATTTGTACTGAGTACAAGGTGCGTGCTGGAGCGGGCTGGAACTTGCCTGACTCATACGGCGATGATGTCAGCGCACGGCTGTGCTGGGTGGGAACAGTAGTAATATGATACAAGCAAACAAGACTATTTTTAACACATCTGTTTTTTTTTTCTATGTCGGAGCAATAACACAAATGGGAGGTTCTCAGACGCTGAGGTTGATGACAGATTTTTTTCAGGGCGGTACATAAATAAACAGTATGTGTATGTATCTATTTAGACAGAACATTGCCCTTGGGCTTTATGGTTGTGACCTCTAGCAAAAAAAAAAACAAGGTAACTTTTTGCAGGAATGTGCAATGCGTTATTATTGTTTATTCTCATTCTACATAACAAAAGTGATATATTTAATTAGTTTATAGCATATTTAAGTTTCATGGATTGCATCTTATAGAGGAGAATCAGTAGTATATGCAAACATTTTTTGCATGATAAAAAAAATACCAAAATAAATGATCATACTTAACCTAAAGTTTGCTAAATCTCTTGCATTTGCAAACTGATGATTTTTATAGTAAACGCCCCTGCAAATCCCTGCTACAATTAGCATAAAATTCATAATTTGTATTGGCCAATTACATGCAGCATTGCAAAAATGTATGATGGTAGTTTGTGTAGTAAGGAGTCATGGGATGTGTAGTCCCTTGCACAAGGGAGCAGGAGGAGTCAGACATTGCTGTGTGGATCCTAGTTTGTAAACAGTTAAAATCCAAATGCAGTGTTTCTATTGGTAGGTACACTATGCCTATGTAAGCAGCTCTGGGGGTGTGGAAAACAAGTTGTTTTTAAATAAACTAAATCTGTATGTATAAAGAATGAAACACTGTTTCTCATATAATATATATATACTTTAAAGGTATATCTAAGTTTCCCTATTTTTACCTTTCTCTAATCGAACACAAGCTGCGTATATCAGAAAACACACATTACATGGAGTCATTCTATACACACACATATTTATTTTATTTAAAAAAAAATAGTTTTTTCACATTCCAGAGCTGCCTACATTGGCTTTTGGTACTAGCCAATAGAAACACTGCATTCAACCCTATACTAACCTTCAAGTCAGTAGCAGCACAGTGCAGAGATCCAGAGCAACATTGCCTTAGACTGCTTCCTTGTGGTGGGAACACATGAGTACACATCCCATGTTGCTTTGCTGCAGATAATTATCCACATACATCGCTACAATGTTGTAGCTGCATCTGATTGGCCAAAACGAATCATTCATGTTATGCTAATTTAGCTTGGATTTTCAGGGGCATTCCTTCTCAAAATCAACTGCCAGAAAACTGAAGCAAATTGCAAACTCTAAGATAATTTTATTAATGTTATTTTGGGATTTTTTTTCATGCAAAAAATATGTTCGTACACCACTGATTCTCGTCTTTCAGATGCATTCATAATCCAGGACACTTTCTATATACCTTTAAAGAGACACTGTAGTCTCACATGCTCAGTACACTATTTTAACGAATTAGGACTTCTAATTGGAACGTGTTTTAAGATTGTTAAAAAATAACAGCAATCTTAAAAGGACCACTGCAGGTCAAGAATAAATACTGTACCAAACTAAAATATTTTTTGAAAAATCTGAATTTTTGAAGACTGTTTATAAGTAGAGGCATCAATATTGAACATGTGACTACTCTTCCTCAGAGCTGAATCATGATGGTGTATGTTTTGGCTATCAGTGGCGGAAGGGGTATCACGGAGCTTTTGTTAAGAAAATTGGATAAGATTGAAACTGACACCACACCCCTTCCCCTCTCACTGACCAATAAGCAGACACCTTGCACCAAACAATGAAACCATAGCTGTCCAGAAATGGAAAAGGCCCCCTCTTGCACACACAGGTTCCATCAAGTATCATTAATTTCTCCAAAAACAATATTTTTATTCCCACACAGGAGCAAAGTAACTTTATCTAACCTGTTTTAGAGGACATTTTTTGTAGAGGAGAATTTTTTGCACTTGCTTTTCTCATAAAAGTATTCTTTTCCATTTTCTCTAGCTCTGTTTATTATCCGTATTATTAATCTTCTGCCAAATAAAACATTAAAAGGGAAGTCTGGTTGGAATTATTTCCCTGCATATGCTCCAACCATTTAGAAAAGTTTGTTAGAAATGACACAGAATGTAAAAATGATTTGTGACTATAAAGGGTGTTTGCAAAATATATTTATGTTACTGATTATGGTACTTCCATCAAATTAATGGTCTGTTGTTCATATTACTGAGTCTTTTACACATTAAATATATAATTGTTATTACTCTTAAGATGTTATGGAACTCATGTTTTTCTACTATCAGAAACATGACAGAAAAACCTGTGGAAAAGGTGACTTCCTTTTTAAAATAGATGCTAAATTTATTGAGTGTTTGAAGTTAGTGGTTTTCAGCTACTTCCATTCTCCAGTGCATTGGTAAAATATATAAGCTGCACCGAAGAGCGGTATTTCTTAGAACGAGCTGTGCAGGCTGAGTAATGCAGTGTTCTAATATAAACTCTGTATTAGTTATATTGTGCTTTTTCACTAATCATACAAATCATGTAGAGGCACATGGGATTCAAACTATAGTTTTTCTTGTGTTTTATTAATTCACTACCTGATGCCACATAGCAGTTTTGGTGACCTCCATGTCCCTTTAGTAAACAGACAGCTATGATTACTTCATTTTAGCACTCGGAAACTGATGTTGGCAGTTTCTGGAATCAGGAAAGGATTTTGTTTTGTTCATATGGTATACATTTGGAAAATATTACTCGGGATTTTGCCTTCATCTTCATAAAAACAGGCGGCAGAGAAGAATCAAATAGGTTGCACTTTGCGTCTTTTTTCCAGCTGCAACTCCCATGTAGGAAATAATTATTTCTTAAAATACACCATTCTAAATGATAGTAAAATATTTTTTTTTTCTGTCTTGCAGAGAACATGCGCTCATCTAAAGTCAGCATCTTGGAAGTGTCCAGCACTGCTGAGAAGCCGTGTCGGAATCTCTTTGGACCTGTTGACCACGAACAACTAAAAATTGATTTTGAGAGCATGATGAAGAATTTAAATGACGAAGCTGCACAAAAGTGGAATTTTGACTTTGTCAATGAACGGCCACTTGATGGAAACTATAAGTGGGAAAGAGTGGATGTTCTTAACACAGGGCTTCAAACTGAAACCAACACTCTGCCAGACTGCATAATGGAAAGTGACACAG
Source organism: Discoglossus pictus (assembly GCA_027410445.1). Classification (NCBI taxonomy): domain Eukaryota; kingdom Metazoa; phylum Chordata; class Amphibia; order Anura; family Alytidae; genus Discoglossus; species Discoglossus pictus. The sequence continues at coordinate 136,027,532 of CM050164.1, forward strand.
AAAACAGTGAGCCAGATATGACTGTGGAGTGTGGTAGCAAACGGAAGCAGCAAGCGCTAATGACAGGTACAGTCATTTACATTTTAGCATACTATTTTATACAATAATAATAATCAACCGCCTACAGAAATCTGTATACATTGAGCTTTAAAATAAATCATGTTTAAATATGCAGCTGTAGACCTGGTTATATGATGCAACGTTTGACTGTTGCCACTCCCCTTTGCTGTTTCACATTTTGTGCAGCCATTCAGACCCGCACCAGCGGAGTCATAGAAGGTTATATTGAACCTCTGTGTGTTTGTTGTTTCTGTTACATGACCCAACACTATTTTTAATATGAAACCTCAGTTACTGTAGCCTCTGAATTCCTTTGAAAGTTAAATGTGAGCATGGGAATGAGTGGAGATATGTAGATTTTTTAACCTGAATCAATCACTCATTCAATTAATTAATTATTGTCTTTACATCCCATTTATTCTCTGTGACTTTATTATATTTAAACAAACCCAAATAATATATAAAGGTGCACTATATAACTTAATAAATATAAATAAATTGGATTAGTACTTGTCCACCCTTTGTCAAAATTAAGATAGTTGTTTTGGAATAGTCCTTCCTGTCTTTTAGAAAGTTTTCTTGGAATAGTCCTTATATTTAGAAAGTCTTCTTGGAATAGACCTTGTTTTTAGAAAGTGCTCATGGAATAGACTTCCTGGTTTTGAGAAAGTCCTCTTTGAATATACCTTGTTTTCAGAAAGTCCTCTTGAAATATTTTTTATATTTAGAAAGTCCTCTTGGAATAGACCTTATTTTTAGAAAGTGCTAATGGAATAGACTTCCTGGTTTTGAGAAAGTCCTCTTGGAACAGACCTTGTTTTTAGAAAGTCCTCTTGGAATAGTACTTCTTGTTTTTAGAAAATCCTCTTGGAATAGACATTATATATAGAAAGCCTTTGGAATAGGCCTTGTTTTTAGAAAGTCCTCTTGGAATAGACCTTGTTTTCAGAAAAGCTCATGGAATAGAGTTCCTGGTTTTGAAAAAGTCCTCTTCGAATATACCTTGTTTTCAGAAAGTCCTCTTGAAATAGTTTTTATATTTAGAAAGTCCTCTTGGATCAGACCTTGTTTTTAGAAAGTGCTCATGGAATAGACTTCCTGGTTTTGAGAAAGTCCTCTTGGAACAGACCTTGTTTTTAGAAAGTCCTCTTGGAACAGACCTTGTTTTTAGAAAGTCCTCTTGGAACAGACCTTGTTTTTAGAAAGTCCTCTTGGAATAGTACTTCTTGTTTTTAGAAAATCCTTTTGGAATAGACCTTATATATATAGAAAGCCTTTGGAATAGGCCTTGTTTTTAGAAAATGCTCATGGAATAGACTTCCTGATTTTGAGGAAATCCTCATTGAATAGACCTTGTTTTCAGAAAGTCCTCTTGGAATAGACTTCCTGGTTTTGAGAATGTCCTCTTGGAATAGTCCTTCTATTTAGAAAGTTCTCTTGGAATAGACCTTGTTTTTAGAAAATCCTCTTGGAATAGACCCATTTTTCCGAAAGTCCTCTTGGAATAGTCCTTATATATAGAAAGCCTTTGGAATAGGCTTTGTTTTTAGAAAGTGCTCATGGAATAGACTTCTTGGTTTTGAGAAAGTCCTCTTGGAATAGACCTTGTTTTCAGAATGTCCTCATGGAATAGACTTCTTGGTTTTGAGAAAGTCCTCTTGGAATAGACCTTGTTTTCAGAATGTCCTCTTGGAATAGTCCTTCTATTTAGAAAGTCCTCTTGGAACAGACCTTGTTTTTAGAAAGTCCTCTTGGAATAGTACTTCTTGTTTTTAGCAAATCCTCTTGGAATAGGCCTTGTTATTAGAAAGTCCTCTTGGAATAGTTATTAGACAAAAACATGATTAAAGACAAATATAGAAATGTTATCTATTTCTTGCCCTACCATCCACTGTATCCACTCCAAAAAAAAGGATCACAATAAGGCTCAAAACAAAAAAATAAAAACAACTACTTATTTAAACTGCTAATATGTCATTGTGTTCATGTGCTATATAGTTTCGCATTTCAATACATTTTAACACATTGATCATTTTTTTATCATATAACTTTTAGAAGTAGACACCTTTAAAAACTCACTCCAACCTAGGCAACGTCCAGTGTCTTCCATCCTGTTATCTTTAAGCTCCATCCATTAACTTCCTGTTTCTATGCATCATCTGCTCATTTTAGGCTCGTGCAAAACTACAGGAAGTTAGTAGGTGGAGCTTGAAACCTAGAAATTGCCAGTTTCTCAGTTTTACTGAATTTGTCTTGGTAACCTCTTTTAATAAAGATTGAAATTGTATGTACTTATTTAATTGCATAGAATTATAAATCCCAAACAGCCTCTTAAAATAAGATATGTGCTGCGTTGTTGAATATTTTATCTAATAGGGTCTGAACCTTAACATAGACTAATTGAAAGAATATATTGGAAGTAGGTCAGGAGAATATTGCTACTTTGTGTAACTTTGGACAAATGTAGTAATTATTTTATTGTTTTGTCTTTCTCTTTAGATTTTTACAGCGTCAAAAGAAGAGGTTCTCCCACACCGAGAGACAGCTGCCCGTGATTTGTTATGAGCCATTTTTTTCCATCTCCTCTTCTCCATATGTCCTTGTTTGGGAGTGGGACCACCAGTTTCTAGAACACGATTTCCATATGCAATTTCTGGAATTAAGATATTTGTACATAGGCAAAGACAGTATCTGGATCGTAGTATTCAGCAACTACTTGAAATTGTAATACTGTCAATCCAGCCGTCACACACCCAGAAATTATCCAAGCTTCAGTGCCAATGAGCTCAGGGCGGAACACAGTTTAAAAGGACACTGAAGACTTACATTTAAATCATGCATTTAAAATAACATATTTTTAATAACATACCTTTTTGTTTGCATGATCTGAAGTCTAGTAAACTTGAATCTAATTGTGCAGCACAGGCAATCAACAATCCCTGTATTAGACATATTTTTGGACAATTATAATTGGCCAACCAAGAAGCATACTGTGGTATTGTGTGCATTGACAATAGTGGTGAAGAAGCCACACTCTTTCTTAAAACAAAACTTGAAAATGCTGAAGGGATGGCCTATGTTCAGTTATACGTTCATGTCTGTGCTATAGATTATCATATAACGGGCATCAGACACGGAGGAAAATTCTTCTCCCGTAAGCTGATCTCTTTTCCAGCCATGGAAATCAAAATAATGGACACTTTAAATATTAACCCAATTTAGACTGGAGATTTGCAAAGACAGCTTGTAATGTATCATGGGAAATTGTGCTAATATAAGGGAAGGAGGTATTTTTATTTAAAAGAAAATATATCTATATATATTAATTTATCTGCATTGCTATATTATGTTGATTTTTGTAGATACTTTGGCAAGTTTTGTTTTATTTAAAAAAATAACTGGGCGCTCAAGTCTGACTGGGGTTATCACTGCATTGCTTGAAAGTTGTATTCTATAGACAAATTGGCCTTCTGAAATCTGAAATACTTTTACATGTGTATATTTTGGTGCCATGTTCCTGCTACACAACTTGAACCTTTTCTTTTGTCCATTTCATAATTGTATGTAAGTACCATCTGCACATGAGCTGCACATTTCTATTACATAGTTACATAGTAATTTAGGTTGAAAAAAGACTTTCAGTCCATCAAGTTCAACCTTTTAAGATCTACTCTGATCTGCCAAATGCGGATTAAATATTAATTAATTAGTTGTTAATTAATTATTAGTCAATTATTTAATTATTTTATTTTTAATTATTCCAGAGGAAGGCAAACAGAAAAAAAAAACCCAAGTGAGACTTAGCCAATCGTCTCAAAGAAAAAAAATCCTTCCTGACCCCAGATACTGGCGATCGGATTTCTCCCTGGATCAATACTGTCTCTCTAATTATCCATGATAAACCTGAATTCCCTTTTTATTTAGAAATAAATCCAGTCCACCTTTTAAAGTTGCCCTTTATTTTTGCGGCTTTCACTGTCAGATGTTGCAAAAGTCTTTATCTGCAAGTGAAAGGGTTAATGGTCCAGATTGATTTGAATATATACCGATAAATAGATAGATAGATAAATACACTGAAAAGTAATGAAGCTTTTAGTAAAATTGAAAAGATACACTTTTCCTGAGTAAAAAAATATAACTATAGTTTTTACACAATAAAAGCAATGCAGTTTTAACACTTTCAGCTTTGAGTTTGATGGGCTACTGAGCACTGCAGGAGTTTGGTTATCACTAGGGAAACCTGTAATAGCATTGGATTTACTTTTAAAGCAATGTCTAACAAAAGCAAATTTAGCTGTAAAGGGCTACAAACTCAGTTTTCCTAATAGAAAATAGACATTGCAGCACTTCCTAGGCCCTGTGAAGCTTAGTCAATATTGGGCAGTTACATACCTATAGAAATAGACAATTGATTTTTGTTTAAATTGCAATAAGTGTGTATGTCCATCTATGATGCTCAATTTAGAATGGAGTCCTCATATTCTCCATGATAATATCTTTGTGCAATAAGTTAAAGGGACATGGCATGTATCAGTGCTGCTCTACATCATCAGACAGACCACTGAGAACAAAGTGAAAATACATTCAGAATTATATTATACCAATGATCTCTCCTTGCTGCAACAAAAGCATCAGCTTACTTTCTTCAGATATACTAATCCTAAAGGAAAAAAAAAGCTTAATTGTATTATTGCACACAAGAGAGTATATGTGCATTTAGAGGGTGCTTGTAATTTATGGTCCCTTCACCACTTTGGTTTGACTGATATTATAGAGCAGTATCCATGACTTCAGAGTCCTTTTAACTCATCCAAACACAGACTTTCCTCCCCAGACTCCTGCAATCTCATACAATGTCCATGTTTACTATAATGCACTTTGTATGCCAAATTCTTTTAGCACTAATTGTTGTTTTGTATATAGATTCATTTGAGCAGTTAATAAACTAGAAGCTTATAACGTAACTATTTATTGTGAATAAAGACAAAGCTACTTACTATTTGTGTTCTGCAAGTTACTATGTGTGTCCTCTGCTGCCTGGTGTTTTAAAGCAGACCATCTTCTACCAAATCTTATGAGATCTTATATAATCACGCTGAGCATTACTCTTAAAGGGGAAGGAGGGGTATGTAAAAGAAGATTTCATCTTGTCTTATTTTAACACTTCATGATAGCTTGGAGCATTAGGACATGTACAGGTGCTTTTAGAAATTGACACCTCACATATGCTCAGCTTGAAAGGATAACTGCAAACCCAGCTCCTGCTGAAATGTAAACACCCCTCTCAGACATGCAACCTTCATGAATGCCTTCAAAGATCAGTAGAAGCTTTATGACTTTTTACCTGCCTATTTATGCTGTAAAGCAGGAGTGTCCAAACTCGGTCCTGGAGGGCCCCACCCAATCAGGATGACTGAAGAAGTGATTGACTCACCTGTGCACAGCAGGGATATCTTCAAATCCAGGCCTGTGTGTGGCCCTCCAGGACCGAGTTTGGACACCCCTGCTCTAAATCAAACTCAGAATTTTCTATAGTGTATTTTTTCATTATACAGTTTTGCTTTAACCCTGCAGTCACCAGTGCCAAACCAATATGGTTAGCTATTTAAAACGATGCATATAGTTCAAAATAAATAATACACAATGTTTGTGTTTCAATATTCCTATTAATCTGTCATAATGACAGTCCAGCACCAAAATACCATAATGACAGGTCAACAAATTGTTACAATCACCCCTAGCTCTGACACTGACACTGTCACCCCAAGAGGAATCTGATTACATTTTAAGAGCATTGAAAACAAGCTATACATTGTACTAGCAGTTTTTCTCTGCAGTAAATAATTTCTGAAACATTTAGAATTGATTTAGCAGCCCCTGCATGCTAATGTGTGGCTCAGTATGCTAATATGCAGCTCATTATGCTTGATAAGGGTGAGAGAAGAGTCTAACTGCTAGCTAACATTGCAGGTCTTTATTTTGGAACTACACAGACAGACAAGCAGTATTTAATCCTAATTTGCACATCAAAGCAGCAAATTAATATTTGAGCGGCACTCATTTGCATTTAAATACAGCAACAACTACTTTGATTTTCCTGGGACAGATACACTTTAGAACAAAATGGATAACATAACACATAGCTACTTTCTCATGCTTTTTATGAATAGCCTAAAAAAACAACCTGATTTTGGTGAAAAAAAAACACTAAATCTGTCTACAACAATTCTGGGGTGCTAAAGTTATCCTGTCTTAGTGTTACAAACAGATGTCGCAACATGCACAGCAACAAACTTTATTTTGTATACAGAGGTTGACATTTTGCAGACACCTAGAATTGTAAATCTGTAGGGTAGTTATGACTGCATTTGGGGTTATCTGGGTGGTGCTTTTTTTTTAGTGTGTCAGCAAGTTGGAGGGGATTTACTGACACCCCCCCCCCCCCAATTAATCAATTTTATGTTTAGAGACTAACATGCCTGTGTGACGAAGTGCCCTTCGCCACTTTGTCTTGGAGAGGACTTATTGCCAGCCTCCTGCCCTGTGACTATGGCCCTGGGACATATTGCCCTTTAAAAACAGTATTCGGCCATACCAGAGTGTATGTCACTCATTCTGGCCCTTTAAATACAGTGGGGTCATTCGGTACTTGCCCCGTGGGAGCGGTGATACCCCAGATAGCTATGCTATGGAGCCCATTCATATAATGAAAGACTATGAGAAAGACTTTGGTTCCATGGCCATTGAACTGTATGTATGTGGTCTGAGCGCCATTCAGTAATAATGTGTGCTCAGACCTAAGTTATCTGCAGATATATTCTGGGTTATAATATGTTGTGGTTATATCTGTAAAAATATTGTGTTGTGTGGTATGCAGTCAAATATCTTTGGTCTCATACACTTGGTCAGGAGTTGCCCATCTGCCTCTTAATAGTATCTGCTAAAACACACAAGAGATAGCAGAACAAAAGGTTTTTAGCAGACAAGATGGCACCATGAACAATGGGGGTAAGGACTCTTGAATAATGAGATGGCCTGGGGTTTCCCCATACTCCCAGCAGGGGAGTAAGTGACTCTAGGTATGTTACTCTCTCCACCACCAGAGGTAGAATGAGCAGTTAGCCACGCCTAGTGGGTGGCTCCTGGGGGAGGGGACTCCTGGCTCCCACGCCTTAACCCTGTCTGATTAATTAGGGGTTGACCAAAGGTAGTCACTGCTCCTACTGTGTATGTGAAGTGTTTAAAAATGTGTGTTGTTTCAATTAAGGTAGTTCTACTTGACCCTTCAAAATGTAGCCTCGTCTCGTTCTTGGAGGGAATTGCTATATCACACTGGGGATTGCTATGCGCTGCATACTCCCTTGAGCTTTAACTACTGAACTCTTGTTCCTGATGTACTCTCCTTGGAGGAGAGGTCTTCCCCACACGGTCCTGGATGCTGGAGATTCATACAGGGTGGAAGGAAGACGGCGCGGCTCCAGTTAAGCTATGGTGGTTGTGGAGTCTGTGGTGGTTGTGGTGTCCGGTGCGGTGCTTGTAGTCCTCGGCGCAAGCCAGGAAGCGTCCATCAACGGAGGTACCCAGTCGGGGTGCCAGGAGATCCGTTACAGCCTGCTTTCCTTCTTGATATACCTTAGTAAAGTATATGACACAGTCTTTCATGTTTGTATATTTCATGTATATTAGGGAACGAGTTCCTGAACCAGGAGCTTATATTGAACAGACAAGGGACACAAATACGATAGGGACAATATTTTTTTCAAGTCTACAGTCAGCCTCTATGCAAGACAATTAAGTTTCACCCATTTACTAGGTGCTGAAATCCCAAAGCGAGCAACAATTAGTACCAGTAGTCTGCCAGATAAATTATATTATAAAGAACTAGCATATTTTGAAAAAGGGAGTAAAATTATCATCAGTCAATGTTTATTTAACACATCATTAGATAGTTGGACATGTATCTAAACAAAATACGGTAATATGAAATGTGGACCTTGACATCATATTCCCAAACATATTTGGACATTGGTTACAATAAATTGAATTCTCCTGCTCTGGAACAACCCTAAGGTTGCTGACTTGTTCAGATCTCAACTACAGTGAGTCACCAAGCTGAAGGTCCACTCCTGTTTGGCAGAGGGACACTGTTGTCATGCTATTGGAGGTGACCAGAAGTACCTCTGTCTTTATTGGATTCACCTTAAGTCAATTACTACTCATCCAATCTTAGAGCTCTTCTAGACATCTGTTAGGAGCAAAGGTTGGATGTTCTGTATCTGGGGCGAGGTACAGATAAAACTGTATGTCATCAGCATAATGGGTAGATGATGTTCTGATCAAGAAGGTAGCATGTTTATTGCAGAATGCATTGGCAATAATATATATACTTGTAGAAGTCCACATGACAGCAACATGGGTTTAGAGGAGTAGATAAAAATGAGAAAAGACTTAAACCAGATGAGGACATTGCCACCAGTCCACAGTATTTCTTCAGCCGCTATATTAACATCCCATGGACCACTGTGTCGAGTGCTACAGAGAGGTCCGGGAGAATTATGATTGAACAGATACTTGGAACACATGAAGCCAAGCTTTTTCTATACTGTTCTTTCCTGAATAATGACTGCATTCGATTGTAGATCAGTGACTGGTAACCTATTTAACTTTAAGGGCCTCAAATGCAGCCAATGAGTGCTTAAAAGTGCCTTACAGTGGTTTAAGCATTTTTATTTTACCCAAAACAGATTGTTAAAATCACTGTATGAATTAGATGTGTAGATAATTAGAAGTATTCAGGACTATACTTGATTATTATTTCTTAATTTTAGAGAGCTATAATGGACTTTGTATTGTTGAAGAGGGGCATGCTCTCCCATTCCAGAGAACTGGCTGATGGCTGTATTGGAAGAGTCTGATGGCCACTTGCCCACCACTGTAGTACATGTTGTGTTTTCACAGATCAATTTGCACTGGTATTACACTAGGCCTGCAGTTTGTCATGCAGTCTTGATCTAAAGATGTATTTTTATACATTCTGGGCCAATCACATCAGGATACCATTTAAGAAGACCAGTTGGCCCAGGATCCAGATTAAGCATAGCTGCATAATTATCTGCACCACATATTCTACTACATGAACAGGATTAGACTATAAATCCAAAGAGTTCACATTATAAGAAAGCAGGTAAACTTTGTAAACTCTTTTTCTAAAAAAAAGCAGATTGGTTTATTAAACAAATCTTACAAACGCTGGAACCCTATAGTTATAATCTACCATATGAACAGAACCCCAAAAATTCTAATAGAGAATTTTCTTTGCAATTACATGTATGAGACATTCCTACCACATGCTATTAAAATTATATTTAAAGCGATTAGTATATCTACTAAAATTTAAATACTGACATGCCTGTTATCCTGCTTGTTAACTGCATTAGATGGTTGTCACATGATAGAGACGTCACATGATGCCAGCGCGCCACATCATTAGCATATACCGGGTGTCGGCACCCGGTATATGCTAATGACGGGGCGCGCTGGCGCACATGTGACGTCACCTGGTCAAGCGGAGACCGGAGCAGTAGCAGGTAAGTGAGGGGGGTGTATTTAGGGGGGTTTAGGTTGAGGAAGGGGGTTTAGGTTGAGGAGGAGGGGGGTTTAGGTTGAGGAGGAGGGGGGTTTAGGTTGAGGAGGAGGGGGTTTAGGAGGGGGGTTGAGGTTGAGGAGGGGGGTTGAGGATAGGGGGTTGAGGTTGAGGAGGGGGTTGAGGATAGGGGGGTTGAGGAGGGAGGATGAGGATGGGGGGGTTGAGGAGGGGGTTTGAGGATGGGGGGGATGAGGATCGGGGGTTGAGGAGGGAGGATGAGGAGGGAGGTTGAGGAGGGGGTTGAGTATGAGGAGGGGGGTTGAGGATGAGGAGGGGGTTGAGGATGAGGAGGGAGGTTGAGGTTGAGGAGGGGGGTTGAGGAAGGAGGATGAGGATGGGGGGTGGAAGAGGGGGTTGAGGATGGGGGGTTTGAGGAGGGGGTTGAGGTGGGAGGATGAGGAGGGAGGTTGAGGATGAGGAGGGAGGTTGAGGAATTATGGATCTGAGCTGAGTGCTGTAATCTGATTTTATTTAATGTAGAATTTATGGATACAAATCTCCTGCAGACTTTTTACTCCCTAAGTTAGAGCACCAGAGCTCATAGTGGTAATTTTATTAATTTGTTGCATACTTTATAATTGTGATGCAGTTAAAATGTAAGTTAAATCAAGAAGCCTAATATTTGTCTTTGCCATGCTTAAATACATTTATAATGTACACTGATTAGTAGAATGTTGTCCTTGTGTTCACTATCTGGGATCACACCTATAACATCAGCTGGTATTGCACAGCAGGGAGTGGTACAGGGAAGTCTAGACATTATTTAAGCTGCACATTCAGAAATACAATTGCAAGGTCAATGAGAAACCAGTGGTTTGGAAATCCTTTAAGTAAAATCTGAGGAGGAATGATGTTTTTTCCCCTTAAGCCAGCTCAAATTGTATGAACACAGACTGTATATTCAACCCAATTGAAAAGGCATTAGACAAACTTAAACAGTCTTTCTGCACGAGACATGGAATAATGCATTCCGATTACGAACCCAACTATTTTACTTAAGAAAATATAAACGTTCTAATTACTCTGTTATTAAAACTTGGAGTAAGGAGGGACAATGAAGAAACGTGTGTCAAATTTATTTTATTTACTTACAGATCTCTAGAAAATATAAATAAAGTAGGGGTTGTCAGTGTGGATATGTGCAGAAGGTGGTCACAAAATCTGTTCCAAATGCTATGTAACTTGACTGTCTGGTATACTGACTGGTATATTAGGAATTGACATGCTACAAGACCACTAAGGCAATTTAAAGGTATATAGAAGTTTCATGCATTATGAATGCATCTGATAGAGAAGAATCAGCAGTGTATGCAAACATTTTTGCATGAAAAAATAACCAAAATAAACATTAATAAACTTACCCTAAAGTTTGCAAAATTTCTTCAGTTTTCTAGCAGTTGATTTTGAGAAAGAATGCAACTGACAAACACTAAATAAATTAGCATACAATTATTAATTTGTTTTGGCTAATCACAGGCAGCTACAAATTTGTTGCAATGTCTAGGGATCAGTCTCTGCAGTAAAGCATCATGGGATGTCTAGTCTTTTGTTTCCAACACAAGGAAGTAGCTTAAGCAGTACTGCTCTGGATCTCTGCACTGTACTTCTGTTGGTTTGAAGGTTTAGTATAGAGTCAATAAAATGGTTACCTGGTGGCTCAAAGCATTATGATATTAACGGAAAAGCATTTTTGGGGTGCTCCCAGGGATAAGTAGAAACACATTAATTGTTACAAAAGAGACACAAAAGGGGCACACTTAATACCTAATCTCTTTGAAGAGAATGAATTTAAAATATAACTTTTATTGCAATAGTTTAAGACGTTAGTTCATTAAAAACTTGTAACATGGACACCATACATGAGATTTTTTGAGTAATATGCCCCTTAGGTCAGCAACCATATATTCAGATTCTATAGAGCTGAAGGGTTCTGGACAAGATTGATTCTTTTTGTTGGCTGATTTGCGGGCTTGAGAATGTTGTACTAATAATTCTAAGACCTAAAATCACTTTCCCTTTTCATATTAGTACAGTAGTGTGTTTTTATTTGCTTTACAAGTGCTACGTATTGGACTTTACCCCCTTGCGGGTCCTCTTGAGCACACGTTGGCCTTTGGGCTTCATTTGCGTGTTACAGGCTTGCTCGCGAGTGACTTTGTTGCAATTTAATAGCATGATTGGAAACGTAGCGGTTACAGGCATGACAGATCAAAGGATTTACGGACGCACAGTTCAACATTGCTCAACACGTAGGCTTTTTTCGCCCTTGCTGCGTCTTTACCCGCAAGTCGTCTGCGGGCTGCATTACAGGGCTAATTTAATAGCAAAAATATCTAAGATCTACGTTATGGGCTACGTTTTAACACGTAGCCCGAATTTAATGGGGCTCAATGTCGCCACTATTGATAATTGTGTGAATATATAATGCTGCCCAGTGTCTATCCCATCATTTTCTTGGTGCTATGAAGGGTGCTGCTAATATTGAATAACTCAATGAGTGGTGGCTAATATTGCATGAAACAGATATCTCCTTCTATTAGATAAATAAAGGTTCCCCTTGATTAAGGCACTATTAGTCTGTTCACTGTGTGAATTCAGAGTCTCTAAGTAAAGATAAAAGGGAGGCCTAATCTGAGGAGAAAACGCAAGCCACCACTGCCACATATCTCCACTGTTAGACTCAGTCTAATGATGTAATTAACATGGGACGCGTATTCTTGAGTGACTAGCGTCTAACCCGACGCACGTTTCTAGATTTCATCAGGGGTTACACTCTGCAGGAAACTGCTTCTATTTAGGGGTTTCCAGTTGTCATGGAAACACCACCCTATATTAAAACAAATGAACCATGTATATTACAATTTAAAATGTACTATTCTCTTCTATATGTTGACAATGCTGAATTTAATTGATGGTAATATACTTTGGAACTGTATAGCACAAATAGATGGATGTAAATATACCATATGAATAGTAATTAGTCAGACTGTATGAGGCTACTTGATAATACCTTATTATTATTATTCTCCATTGAATCTAAAATCCTCAACATTGTTCTAGCTTATTAGTATGGGATAAAATATAGAATACCATACTTAATGCAATCCCTCAGTCTGATGCTCTATGCAAGATCTCACCTCGTGGAGTTTCAATGATCATGAGAACAGTGAGGAATCAGCCCAGAACTACACAGGAGGTTCTTGTCAATGATCTCAAGGCAGCTGGGACCATAGTCACAGAGAAAACAATTGGTAACGCACTACGCCATGAAGGACTGAAATCCTGCAGCGCCCGCAAGGTCCCTCTGCTCAAGAAAGCACATGTACAGGCCTGTCTGAAGTTTGCCAATTAACATCTGAATAATTCAGAGGAGAACTGGGTGAAAGTGTTGTGGTCAGATGAGACCAAATCGAGGTCTTTGGCATCAACTCAACTCGCCGTGTTTGGAGGAGGAGGAGGGATGCTGCTTATGACCCCAAGAACACCATACCCACCGTCAAACATGGAGGTGGAAACATTATGCTTTGGGGACAGGACAACTGCACAACATGCAGGGGCCATGTACCATCAAATCTTGGGTGAGAACCTCCTTCCCTCAGCCAGGGCATTGAAAATGGGTCATGGATGGGTATTCCAGCATGACAATGACCCAAAAACACACAGCCAAGGCAAAAAAGGAGTGGCTCAAGAAGAAGCACATTAAGGTCCTGGAGTGGCCTAGCCAGTCTCCACACCTTAATTCCATAGACAATATGTGGAGGGAGCTGAAGGTTCGAGTTGCCAAACATCAGCCTCGAAACCTTAATGACTTGGTGAGGATCTACAAAGAGGAATGGGACAAAATCCCTCCTGAGATGTGTTCAAACCTGGTGGCCAATTACAAGAAATGTCTTGCCAACACGGGTTTTGCCACAAGTACTAAGTCGAAGGGGTCAAATACTTATTTCTCTCATTGACCTGCAAATCAATTGATAACTTTTTTGACATGCATTTTTCTTGTTTGTTTTTGTTTTGTAATTCTGTCTCTGTTAAAATACACCTACCATTAAAATTATAGACTGATCATTTCTTTTTCATTCACTTTTTCCTCCCACTGTAACTACATGGCTAGCAGTTCAGGTTGCATGGCTCCCTACTACTAATGCGTGCTTTAGAGAGTGGTTTTCAATTTGACATTTTCTCCTTAGAGAGTCCATTCCAGCCACAATACTTCATTCAGGGGGTGAAAAGATCCAGAGCTTATACAGCCTATGTTTAAATGCACAGTGTAGTTTAATAAAGGTATTTTTTTACAGATCCCTTTGTAAGACCAGTAAAATGGCCCTTTAAAAAACTTTGACACCCAATTTAAAGTTTATATTAAATAAGTTTTCCTTCACAATGTATCACTTAGATATTCTCCTCTTTTTGCTCTAGCCTATTGCCTGGTAAATGTAACCCTGTGTGGCTTTCCATATTGATGTTCCTCTTCCTATTAAAAAGACATTCCATTTATCGATACTGTTCTATGTCATCAAACAGAGCACTGAAAGCCGAATAAAAAAACTTTTTGAATTTTGGAATGTATGTTTCACTGTCTTGTAAGAGTTTTTTTTATAACCAAGTTATTTCTTCAGCAGCTCTGCTTCGCACAAAAAAACACAAGCTGCCTGCAAATGCTCTTACACTTTCTCAATAGCAGCTTTTTTTCCTTGTCTCCTTCAAAGAACTAACCTAAAAGGAAAATGTTGAAACTACAGCTAAAGTAACTAAGCATCGTGAAAGCTTCAAACACTTCAGCATTTAAATACAAGAATAATAAAATTATGATGAGCATCACATAAAAAAAAAACTTTCACAGCTTCTCCATTTGATTTGTACTATGCTACATGATGGGTTGACTGGTGGTCCAGTGGTTAAGATTCAGTGCTTTCACCGCTGCAACCTGGGTCTGATTTCAGTCAGGGAACCAAGAGGTCACACCACCCTGAAGCCAAGCAGGGTTGGGCCTGGTCAGAACCTGGATGGGAGACCATCTAGGAATACCAGGAGCTGTATGCTGTGGCCCACTGGAGAAAGAACTGGCAACCCACTCCAGTATCTCTGCCATAATTACCAAGTGGATCAGCATGGTGTGTTGCAGTCCATGAGGTCAAGGAGAGTCAGACATGATTGAATGAAACATATAAACTCTACATGATGGTGCAGCATCCATGAGGTCTCTGTAATGAGAATCTCATCCTCAATTACTGGTCATAACCCAAGATGTTTATGTTACACTGTGCTTGGCTGAGAAAAGGCAACATAGGCTACTCACTGTAAAGGAGAACTGGCAGCATGGGATTGATACTGAGAATTGGCTGTGGGTGGAGGAAGAATGCAAATTGCTTTCATTTAAAATGTTGTTATTTACCCTCTGGTTACCCACCTCATACTATGGCCCAGCTGTACCAAGTACAAGATGGAAGAGGGCTTGATTTGATCAAATAGCCTCCCTGAGCAATTCAATAATTTGCCCTGACCCCATAAATAATTCCTCCCCACTGTACCTTCAATGTAAACTTGTTAACATAATCAAGGCCAGTGGTGGTAATTATAATTATCCATTGGTGGCAGTTGGCTTTAAAGTATAACAATGATATGATTGTTGTCCGAGCGATCTTATCCTTTTTATATGTTTTTAGGGAACCCCTTCACTTAACATATCCTCCCTGGGGAAGACTTATTTGTGAAGACCCGAGCAGCATAAGAAATGTTTTAGTTGCTCTGGGAGGCAATTTGATTATTTGCATATACTTCTAATACCCACTGACTGCAATTAATAGATTAGAAAAATTCCATGTCATATCCCCCCGATGGCCACCAATAGGTGGAGGATTTTAAATGAGGATCTCAACAATATAAAAAGAATTACCTCATTTATAGCAACAAAAAATTATCTTGCTTTGTTTTTTTTGTTTATTTTTTTATATATAACATAAAATGCAAATAAAATCTATACTAACGGAAAGCTGAACTTACACTAAAAAAAAAGCAATATACATTTTTCATATGTATATTTAAAAATGCTGGCAAAAATCAAACCTAAAAAGATGTATAGCAAAATTGCTAAAAATTTGCCTGACCTCTGAAATCTTAAAAAGTCTCTGGAGTTGTGGCACTCTAAGGGTTAATCCTTAGTACAGCAGTACCTCTGTTTTGCATCATGAAGCTCTCACCTTGTGGTGTAGTTGATTTCACTGAGCAATTTAAAGTGTTATGAAAAAGTTTAATATTAAGTGATAAACATCAGACAGTTTTGCCTTGAATTATGGAGATGTGACTCAATGCCGTGGGGCCAGTAGATCTGTCAGCAGCACACACTGTCATGGACATTTCAGGAGAGCTAATAGATACGACTTATGATCTCAGTCCTGCTCATCATTCATGATGCTTGGGGCTTTCAAATGGTTACAGCAATGTGAAGATTGATGACTGATAAAGTTAAATAAAGTCTCAACATGCACAACAGCCTCATACTATAAATAGTCTCATTGCTATTCTTTATTGTGTATTGTGCTTTATATTCTAGCTTTCACTTTATTTATTTGAGTTTTTACCTGCACAGATCAACACATAAGAAAAAGGGGTTCTGGACTTTTATGGGTGCCCTTACCAAGTTATTTGGCTGGATTGTTTGAGGATTTGCATAATTAATTTACAGAACATGCCCACAACTTTGATTTTTTTTTCTCTTTATTGGGAAGCAAACAACAAATTCAACAGTTCAAAATAACAGAAAAAGTTAATGTGCATAACTAGTCACCCCCCTAAAGTCAATACTTTGTAGAGCCACCTTTTGCGGCAATCACAGCTCCAAGTTGCTTTGGATAAGTCTCTATGAGCTTGCCACATCTTACCACTGGAATTTGTGCCCATTCCTCCTTGAAAAACTGCTCCAGCTCCTTCAAGTTGGATGGTTTTGCTCTTGTGAACAGCAATCTTTAAGTCTAACCACAGATTTTCTATTGGATTGAGGTCTGGGCTTTGACTAGGCCATTCCAACACATTTACATGTTTCTCCTTAAACCACTCAAGTGTTGCTTTAGCAGTGTGTTTGGGGTCATTGTCCTGCTGGAAGGTGAACCTCCGTCCTAGCCTCAAATCAAACAGTGGTACAGGTTTTGCTCAAGAATATCCCTGTATTTAGCACCATCCATCTTTCCCTCAACCCTGACCAGTTTCCCAGTCCTGGCTGCTGAAAAACATCCCCACACCATGATGCTGCCACCACCATGTTTCACTGTGGGGATGGTGTTCTTTGGGTGATGTGATGTGTATTAGTTTTAGTATCATCAGACCAGAGCACCTTCCTCCATACATTTTGGGAGTCTCCCACATGCCTTTTAGCAAACTCAAAACGTGCCTTTTTGTTTTTTGCTGAAAGTAATGAATTTCTTTTGGCCACTCAGGCATATTGCTCAACTCTATAGAGCGTATGGCTTATTGTCGTCCTATGTACAGATACTCCAGTCTCTGCTGTGGCACTCTGCAGCTTCTCCAGGGTTACCTTAGGTCTCTGTGCTGCCTTTCTGATTAATGCCCTCCTTGCCCGGTCCGTGAGTTTTGGTGGGCGGCCGTCTCTTGGCTGGTTTGCTGTTGTGCCATGTTCTTTCCATTTGGTTATGATAGATTTGATGGTACTCCTTGGGATCATCAAAGATTTTGATATTTATTTATAAACCAACCCTGACTTGTACTTCTCAACAACATTGCCCCTTACTTGTTTGGTTCCTTGGTCTTAATGGCAGTGTTTGGTTAGTGGTGCCTCGTGCTTAGGTGTTGCAGCCTCTGGGGCCTTTCAAAACAATTGAACAACGATTAACAAAACATTGAACTTAAGACTGGAATGTAACAAAATAGGTAAAAAGTCAAGGGGTGAATACTTTTGCAAGGCACTGTATTGTAAAACAATTTATTCACTCTCTTTAGCAAACACCAAAAGCTTTTATTCTACCTCCTAATGGCACATACTCCTTCATTCATTTAAGTCCTTGAGTGTTTTTTTTATAGTGGCATGCTTTCAATATATCTGATGCACTCTGAATCCGAGTTTACACTAATTCCTCCCAGGTGACTTTTCATGTCAGGAAGAAAAGGAAATACAGGTTACAATTAAAGCAACATTGTAATAGTTAAAAAATAAAGCCTGTACTTTGAAACTTTCTAAAACAATTGTGTCCATTATCAAGTCAAGTTCTTCTTAACAGCTATCTTTGAAATAAAGATATGGAGCATCTCAAGAGAAATACAGGGTCTCAAAACATGTAGAGTCGATTTATTGAATGATCATCTCAAGTGATCGTAACAATTAGCTTGAAATCACTAACTGAGCCAAGGGATATCCCAAACTAAATTTACTGACCCACTGAGGCATCAGTTACTGTATTTAGGGTCTATTTAAAAGAAAGCATTCTCCTCTCACTGTAAATATTTGAACATATTCAAAATGTTCAAATCTTCAAAACAAAAAGAAAAAAAGGCGCCACCCTAGTGCAGATTATCCTCCAAGCATCAACATAGATTCAACACAAATATATATATAGGTCTCCACTTCTGGTTAATAAAATGACAACTCACATGGTATTACCCCAAATATATGAAGTATAGTAATGGTATAGGCTGGAACTCCAAAGGTTCGTGGTCCACTCGAGCTTCCTTCTTGGTAGTGAGGCTGTGTCTCCAAACTCACCAATAAAAAACAATGGACTCCAAAAATAGGTCAAATTGATAGTATTTTTATTTTAATTTGACCAATCATAGACAAATGACAAACTGTGAGATTTCCACTGATCACATGGAACAAAAACTCTCAGTATAAAACAAACAAAACAAGACGCGTTTCTCTCCATTGTCGGAGCTTCCTCAATTGATTTAACAAGATAAAACATATATATATATATAGAAAATCTAAATTTCACATGAAAATCTGTATACACATAAATGTGCACTCAAATAACTTCTACAAAGAAGAATATCTTTATAAAACCCCTCTTGCATTATATACCAAAATATATACCCCCATCTCACCTCAGAAATGTTCTCCAGGTAGCTCCCCGCCTTGTGGCCCACTCCCATCAAGCTCCGGACCAGAATGACGCTTTTCCCGCCAGGTGACATCACTTCCGGGTTCCGGAACGTCATTTCCGGTGCGCCTGTAACGTCACTTCCGGCGTGACGCGGATACGTCACTCCTGTGGGCCGGCACCTAAGTGCCACAAATTCCTGGACCACGTCACTTCCCGCATAGCGACACCTCCGTGGCGTCACTTCAGGAATGTCTCACATTTAAGGACAAAACCCTGTTTTTCATTCCTAACAACGTCCAACTTTATCTGGTTCATTATGTGTCTTTCTTTAAATGTCTAAGAAAAAGATAGAAGAGTGTCAATTCTACAGAATATACATCTGTGTGGAGTATTGTGCACATCTCTATATGGTATGGTATAGAATGGCAGCAAAACCACCTAATAGTGGATAATTCATTATTCAATGTAAGTGTTCCGCTTTGGAGATATGTGATTACACTAGAAAGGTAGAACTGATCATTCAGTGGAGTATATTCACTAAGAATAGCAGGGGCTCTTTTATGCTTCCAAGTATGCTGTGTTGTCTGTTTCCTATTGGGAAATTGGTATTGTTGCCGCTGCACATTGCAACTCCTGAGATGCTTAGTAAATCAATCCTAAAACCTGTTTTTTGGACATTGAATCTACTTTACTAGACTTGCTAAGATTGATCATATTTTTCGGCTATACTCTCTCTTGTTCTCAATATATTCCTCGTCTTGAGTCAAGGAGCAGCATTATGCATTTTCTAAAACTGTATGGAGGTAATTATATCCTGATTCAAATCACATATCAATGAGACTGAGATCAAAATCACATTGCTTCGGATAATTTAACCAGAAGGTTTACTTAAAGGAATGCCCATTCACTGACATTTTATTGATTTTATATAAACTTTCTGAACCTGTGCCCCCCACCCATATATCTCTGCTCTAATTTCCAAGTATCCCCCAATTTGCCCACATCACTCTGATCAGGACCTTCTTTCATCTTCTCTAATCATCTCCTCCCAATCCTGCCTAGATGATGCCTCCAGTGGTGCTCCTGGCTACCTTTGAAATTCCTTATCTTGCTCTATCAGAGCATCAAATGTTCCTTAAAGGCTAAATTCCACTTACAATTAAGTGTTATATTAACGAGTTGTCATAGAGAAGACTAATCTATGTAAACGTTATGAAACTTGCCTTGTTTGCCACTGTGTCCTCCATATTTGTGAAGAGTGGAAGCTGCCATTTTTAGTTGAAGTTTTGTCACTGGCAGTGAGCTCTGTGTTCCTGGGCAGCTTACATGATCTAATATAAAATGGTCTTGTCTCAATAAAAGGCAAGTGCTAATATTTTTACAGATATATTTACATTTCTATAACTTTTCAAAAAAGTTTGCAGTATAAACACCTACAGCTCATACAACTTACTGTGTCTCGGTCTTCACTGTGGCAAACCACATGAGCATCCAGCCTACTGCTTGGTGGACTACTGTATGTGAGCCTTACATGTTCACTAGTAACTAAAGAAGTGGAAGATCTCAAATGCCGTTACATACACTAGACTATATCGGTAAGGATTGAATTAATTCACAGTTGATAACTTTTACTTCCTTTCAGTAGTGCACAGTACAATGAGATAGGTGAGGAAGTGGCCATTAATGAGGTAAACTGTGTTTTTAAATCATATCTCCTGGTTAATGTTTTGATTTGCTGCTGTTTGCACATGTATTTTTAATGTTAATTAATAGTGAACATGCAGCCACTGAAAGCTTGGATACAAACGTTGGGATTCCTAGCAGCCAGTAGGACATAATCTGAATATCACGGTCAAGATATCAATGTTGTTTGATATATTACACAGAATTAAATCTCATTGCAGAAACTGACCCACCAAGATTGTGCATTTAGAGCCAACACCTTAACCGCCACACCTATCAACACGCTGCAAATGCACAGAGATGTTTTTCAACAACAATTTAAGTAAACTGACATCACTGGGTGTTATAGCAGCTTGGTGGATATGACTATATAGCTAAGGGGCTTGTTTACTGAGATAATGGCTTGGCATAATTTAAAAGTATTATTTTATTATTTTGTCTACAAAACAATATGTTATCATCTGCATTTAAATGAATATTCTGAAATACAACAACCATTAAGTCATTTTTCACTATTATTTTAGATCTAAATTACTTACGCGTGCATAATGACTCATCAACCATTTTGTCATAGCGCTGGTGGAGATGAGCACCATAGGCGCTCATCCCTACGACCCTGCAACACTTTACCATCATACCTACGACACATGAACACAAAACTCAAATACACAATTCACACTGCGTGACCCGTAACACTTTGAAAAAATGGCAGAAAAAAAAATATGGCCCGTAACAGTTACCAAAGGAAATCGAGACTTGCATAAAATAAAATACGAGCCGCAAAAAATACGACCTTAACAGCCAAACCGCGCACACCGAATAACACAAAAAACACACTAAATACAAACAAAAATAAAATAAAAACATCACTCCCAGCAAGAGGGGACACCCAGGATGCCTGGAAGTGATGTTACATGTCAATTTAAGTCCAATTTCCAGAGTTTAGCCACTTGAAAATCCCCTAAGCGAGAGAGAAAATGGCGGCGAAAAAAACGAAAACGAGGCTACACGATCCCTAAACACGCAAAACTCCACCACACATATACGACCTATCAAATACAGTATTACGAAGGACGCAAAATTATCCAAACCCGCCTAACACATACACAATCGCCGCCATTTTACACCACTAACTTGCACATACTAACATTCACATTACAAAATGCGGAACTACACAGCTACACAAATGGTTTCCCCTCTCGCACGCAGCCTATTTGCACTATACACTGCACACATTGCTGACACTTACAGCTCAGGTCACCAAAAATGCAAATCTACATTGTATGCTGCAGGAACATCAAAACAGATTGTTAGCTCTTCAGCATATTGGTTGCTGCATATATTCATTACAAATAGGTAAAGTATATTAGTTTATGATTTCATTAATTATCATTAAAAAATAGATACCGTATATACTTGAGTATAAGCCGACCCGAGTATAAGACGAGGCACCTATTTTACCACAAAATACTGAATAAAATGAGTGACTCGAGTATAAGCCGCGGGTGGGAAATGTGCTGCCCCCTGTGTCCCTCTTGTACCGTCTGTGTCCCACTCTCTCTCCGTGTCTCTTCTCCCATCTCCCTTCCCTGTGTCTCTTCTCCCCTCTCCCTTCCCTGTGTCTCTTCCAACCTCTCCCTTCCCTGTGTCTCTTCACCCCTCCCTTATCACCCTCCTAAACCCCACTCCTCAACCTCCCTTCTCATCCTCCCTCCTCAACCCCACCATCCTCATTCTCAACCCCTCCTCAACCTCAACCCTCAACGCCCCCATCCTCAACCCCCTCCTCATGCCCCCCATCCTCATCCTCCCTCCTCAACCCCACCATCCTCATTCTCAACCACTCCTCAACCTCAACCCTCCTCAACCTCAACCCTCCTCAACCTCAAGGCCCCCTCAACCCCAACCCCCCCTCCTCAACCCCCCTCCTCAACCCCCCCATCCTCAACCCCCCATCCTCAACCCCCCTCCTCAACCCCTCCTCCTCATCCTCAACTCCCTCCTCAACCTCCCTCCTCATCCTCAACCCCCTCCTCAACCTCCCTCCTCATCCTCCCTCCTCAACCCCCCTCCTCAACCCCCTCATTCTCATCCTCAACCCCCTCCTCAACCTCAACCCTCCTCAACCTCAACCCTCCTCAACCTCAACCCCCCCTCAACCCCAACCCCCCTCCTCAACCCCCCTCCTCAAATTCCCTCCTCAACCCCCTATCCTTAACCCCCTCATCCTCATCCTCTCTCCTCAACCCCCCATCCTCAACCCCCCTCCTCAACCCCTCCTTCTCATCCTCAACCTCCCTCCTCATCCTCAACCTCCCTCCTCATCCTCAACCTCCCTCCTCATCCTCCCTCCTCATCCTCAACCTCCCTCCTCAACCCCCTCCTCAACCCCCTCCTCAACCTCACTCCTCAACCCCCCATCCTCAACCCCCTCCTCAACCTTCCTCCTCAACCCCCCATCCTCAACCCCCCCATCCTCATCCTCAACTCCCCATCCTCAACCTCGTTCCTCAACCTCAACCCCCCTCAACCCTCAACCTCAACTCCCCTCAACCCCAAACCACCTCCTCAACCTCAACCCCCCTCAACCTCCCCCCTCAATCCCCATCAACCCCCCTCCTCAACCTAAACCCCCCTCAACCCCCCTCCTCCACCTAAACCCCCCTAAATACCTCCCCCCTCTCCCCTCACTTACCTGCTTGTGCCCCGGCCTCCGCTCCTTGACCCGGCGAGCATGTGACGTCACATGTGACGTCAATATCTGAAAGTTCCAATGTAATGGTAGAGTATGGGAACATCTGAAAGTACAATTGCACTGGTAGAGTATGGGAATATCTGAAAGTACAAGTGCACTGGTAGAGTATGGGAATATTATTATTATTATCGTTTATTTATAACGCGCCAACATATTCCGTAGCGCTGTACATAAGATATGTTCAAGACAAAGATACATACAAATTAACACATAGTAAAACAAGGAGGGCCCTGTCTTTGAGTTTGGAATCCAGTGTCCATGGTGCTTACCCTAAAACACCTTGTGGGATTGAAACTCGCAGACTTAATATCTGAAAGTTCCAATGTAATGGTAGAGTATGGGAACATCTGAAAGTACAATTGCACTGGTAGAGTATGGGAATATCTGAAAGTACAAGTGCACTGGTAGAGTATGGGAATATCTGAAAGTTCCAATGTAATGGTAGAGTATGGGAACATCTGAAAGTACAATTGGGCTGGTAGAGTATGGGAATATCTGAAAGTACAAGTGCACTGGTAGAGTATGGGAATATCTGAAAGTTCCAATGTAATGGTAGAGTATGGGAACATCTGAAAGTACAATTGCACTGGTAGAGTATGGGAATATCTGAAAGTACAAGTGCACTGGTAGAGTATGGGAGTATGTGAAAGTACAAGTGCACTGGTAGGGTATGGGAACATCTAAAAGTTCCAATGTAATGGTAGAGTATGGGAACATCTGAATGTACAAGTGCACTGGTAGAGTATGGGAACATCTAAAAGTTCCAATGTAATGGTAGAGTATGGGAATATCTGAAAGTACAAGTGCACTGGTAGAATATGGGAATATCTGAAAGTTCCAATGTAATGGTAGAGTATGGGAACATCTGAAAGTACAATTGCACTGGTAGAGTATGGGAATATCTGAAAGTACAAGTGCACTGGTAGAGTATGGGAATATCTGAAAGTTCCAATGTAATGGTAGAGTATGGGAACATCTGAAAGTACAATTGCACTGGTAGAGTATGGGAATATCTGAAAGTACAAGTGCACTGGTAGAGTATGGGAGTATGTGAAAGTACAAGTGCACTGGTAGGGTATGGGAACATCTAAAAGTTCCAATGTAATGGTAGAGTATGGGAACATCTGAATGTACAAGTGCACTGGTAGAGTATGGGAACATCTAAAAGTTCCAATGTAATGGTAGAGTATGGGAATATCTGAAAGTACAAGTGCACTGGTAGAATATGGGAACATCTAAAAGTTCCAATGTAATGGTAGAGTATGAGAACATCTGCAAGTACAAGTGCACTGGTAGAGTATGGGAGTATGTGAAAGTACAAGTGCACTGGTAGAGTATGGGAATATCTGAAAGTACAAGTGCACTGGTAGAGTATGGGAATATCTGAAAGTTCCAATGTAATGGTAGAGTATGGGAACATCTGCAAGTACAAGTGCACTGGTAGAGTATGGGAGTATGTGAAAGTACAAGTGCACTGGTAGAGTATGGGAATATCTGAAAGCTCCAATGTAATGTTAGTATATGGGAACATCTGAAAATACAAGTGCACTGATAGAGTATGGGAATATCTGAAAATTCCAATGTAATGGTAGAGTATGGGAATATCTGAAAGTTCCAATGTAATGGTAGAGTATGAGAACATTTGCAAGTACAAGTGCACTGGTAGAGTATGGGAGTATGTGAAAGTACAAGTGCACTGGTAGAGTATGGGAATATCTGACTGCTCCAATGTGATGGTAGTGTATGGGAACATCTGAAAATACAAGTGCACTGGTAGAGTATGGGAGTATGTGAAAGTACAAGTGCACTGGTAGAGTATGGGGATATCTGACTGCTCCAATGTGATGGTAGTGTATGGGAACATCTGAAAATACAAGTGCACTGGTAGAGTATGGGAATACCTGAAATTGCAAGTGCACTGGTAGATTAACATTTGAAAGTGTTTTGTAGTACTGACACAAGTCTTCATGAAAAATAACCATGGTGAGTCATTCCTCAATCCCTCTCTGCTGGCAGGAGCTCCAAGGACAGGAAAGCACTTTGCTCAAAAAATATTTGGACAATAAGACGTGAGTTAAATGCAAGTTCAGAAAATAGATTGAATGCATCTTGGGTCTGTATATATTAACTGGATGCTCCAACAGTGTTGAGGGGCACATTGTTATTGCTACCAGCTATCATGGCAGCCACCTGGATACATTAAAGTTGTTCTTTTAAATGAAAAACATATAATATTAATCTAAGAAAATCAATACTAATTCAACCCTAAAAGTGATAGTTGACAATGGGCTTGATCTGTTTTAGCTCATTAGTTTTAGTCAGAGGATTTGTAATGAGAGATTCATGGATAGACCATTATATGTGTTACCTAATCTAATAGTACATTCAAAAAGCACAGGAATGTTTAAATCCAGATACAAGACTCCATGTCCCTCCATTGCCTGCAGCATGTCAGGACAGAGGAGGAGAAATTAATCACTCACTGCCTCACTTTAATGTATTTTTTTTTCCTACACTACTAACAATTTCTTTTTCACTGAAATACTATTTTGTAATGTTTAAATCATAATCTTTTAAATACATGATAGAAAGTTTTTACTATGCAGCCGTTTCATTTTGCTCCATTTACCCGATCCCAATAAGGTTTTTTGTTATGTTCAGTGCAACCGTTTTAACGTCTCTCTTATTACTCATTTAATCCATTCCCCTTATCTCTCATATTTGTCAGTATAAACCCTCTCCACATGCCCTTCCATTACTTCATGTAACACTTACAGTGCCTTGCAAAAGTATTCACCCCCTTCTCATATTTTGTGTTTTGTTGCCTCACAACCTGGAAGTAACATGGATTGTTTGAGGATTTGCATAATTTCATTTACAGAACATGCCCACAACTTTGAAGATTTTTTTTTTTATTATTATTGTGAAGCAAACAACAAATAGGACAAAATAACAGAAAAAGTCAATGTGCTTTACTATTCACGCCCCTTTTGCGGGAATCACAGCTCCAAGTCGCTTTGGATAAGTCTCTATGAGCTTGCCACATCTTATCACTGGGATTTTTGCCCATTCCTCCTTGCAAAACTGCTCAAGCTCCTTCAAGTTGGATGGTTTGATCTTGTGAACCGTAATTTTTTATTTTCTTTTGGATTGAGGTCTGGGCTTTGACTAGCCATTCCAACACATTTACATTTTTCCCCTTAAACCACTCAAGTGTTGCTTTAGCAGTGTGTTTGGGGTCATTGTCCTGCTGGAAGGTGAACCTCTGTCCTAGCCTCAAATCCCGCACAGAGTGGTACAGGTTGTGCTCAAGAATATCCCTGTATTTAGCACCATCCATCTTTCCCTCAACTCTGACCAGTTTCCCAGTCCCACTGAAAAACATCCCCACGCATGATGCTGCCACCACCATGTTTCACTGTGGGGATGGTGTTCTTTGGGTGATGTGATGTGTTGGGTTTGACCCAGACATAACGTTTTCTTTGATGGCCGAAAAGTTCAATTACATCTCATCAGACCAGAGCACCTCCCTCCATACATTTTGGGAGTCTCCCACATGCCTTTTGGCAAACTCAAATGTGCCATTTTGTTTTTTGCTGAAAGTAATGGCTTTCTTCTGGCCACTCTGCCATAAAGCCCAACTCTATGGAGCTTACGGCTTATTGTCGTTCCATGTACAGATACTCCAGTCTCTGCTGTGGAACTCTGCAGCTCCTCCAGGCTTACCTTAGGTCTCTGTTGTGCCTCTCTGATTAATGCCCTCATGTGCTCATGTGCCATGTTCTTTCTATTTGGTTATGATAGATTTGATGGTGCTCCTGGGGATCATCAAATATTTGGATATTTTTTTATAACCTTGGTCTTGGTTCCTTGGTCTTCATGGCAGTGTTTGGTTAATTGTGCCTCTTGCTTAGGTATTGCAGCCTCTGGGGCCTTTCAAAAAAGGTGTGTATATGTAATGACAGGTCATATGACACTTAGATTGGACATCATTTCACTAAGTATGTGACTTCTAAAGGTAATTGGTTGCATCAGAGCTTCATAACAAAGGGGGTGCATACATACGCACATGCCGATTTTCTATTTTCTATTTCAGATTAACAAAACATTGAACATAAGGCTGTAATGTAACAAAATAGGTAAAAAGTCAAGGGGGGTGAATACTTTTGCACGGCACTGTAGGTTTAACTGCTTTTGAATTTACTTCATATTATAAATAGGTAGCCACTTCTGGATCGCAACCTGGTCATGGTGAAGGGGATTGTGTACCTCAATGAGGCTGTGAGCCATACAAGATGGGCAGGTCACAGCAGAGAGGTCAAACAAATTGCAGTCCAATTGGCAACCCACTCCAGTATCTGGCAACCCACTCCAGTATCTTTCCATTAAAACCATATGGATAAGCACAACCAGGAACACAGATAGATGTGCCTGGCTAGCTGTGTCCATATGGTCACCGAGAGTTGGACACAACTGAAGGACAGAACATCAAAAACAATAAATTGGGAGACATATTTTGATACACTACTGAACCACCACATGATCTTGCTGCTCTGAGATATTTCTTCATAATTAAGTTTTCTTTACAGATGTCCCAACATCAACTCTACTGTAAGCATATAGTAAATAAACATAATGTGCAAATTCAGGTTGAACGACTCAGCACGCAAGGGAGTTAACAATAGAAAAACAATAGTTTAAGTCACGAGTGCAAGCTGTTCTTCTGCTTACACAAGGGTGTGTTCTAGAATGGAGTACAGTGAGCGTCAGATTACGGGAACAATTGTATTAAACCAACAAATGTAAACATGATTTCTGTACATGAGTATGAGCTGATTGGAAGTCAGCTGATTGAATCCTACACATCTCATCAGTTTACTTTCAAGGTGTGGTCCAAACAATTAGCTAAGCGAAGTAAGGCTGCGACATCTGGTTAGGTTTCATAGTCTAGTTATTGTTATATACTGTAGCATGAATAAAATGAGATTCAATTAGATATGTTTTACTTCAATTATCACTGTATTTTAGGAAACCTATCACAAGTTGGTGAAAATCTGACAATAGTTGTTTAATCCTTAAACAGAAAAACACTTTTCAGAATAAACCTTTAAAATTGTAGAATACATTTTTGCATATAAAATAATTCCATTTTGTCTGACTTGTGCACTATCTGATAACTTTGAGACTAGGGGCAATTTCTAACTACTAAAGAGTCAGAGGGTTGGTTAACAATCTTAAAGGTACATGGAACACAACTGTTTCTTCAAGCACATTTTAAACATTACAAAAGTGTTTTTTTCATGTAAAATATTAAGTAAAATCTGTCATTAAAACTAACAGGATATACATACAGCATACTTTAGCTAGTAGATCCATTGGCTGGTAGTTGTGCTCGGAAAACTTTATTAAAAAAAAGATAAAACACTGTGACACATTATCAAATACACTCTTTCGTAAAAAAAAAAATTGTATGCCCCTTTAAACACAGTAAAAATAAAATTATGTTATTCCAAAGTTATGTGTTGTCTGATTACCTGTAAATTGTGTAATTTTTCCCTAGCACATTTATTTGTTTTGTATAAAGCTTATAAGATATTATAGTATTTATGACTCCGTGGTTCCAAAGGTTATCTAGATATGTAACCATGGGTTTGGGATAAGCTTTGTTGTGTCTCAGTTTGAGTAGTTTCCAAGAAGTATTTCTGATTTTGATAACACTAACAAAACATATTATCAAAAGTGACTGTACAAAGATAAAACCTTGATGCCTCTATTGGTCCCTGGAGGCATACATGACATTTGGTGATAGTTGCATGTATGAGAGGGATTTATATTTCTGATGGTGCAGGGCTAGTTATTTTGCAATGCAATTGCCTTCTTCTGAACCTGTGCAGGAAAAGGGGTAGGTATCTAATATTAAAATCTCCCGTGATATAACATAAGCCACGTCCTCTTTCTCTTCCCAACTCCACTGATAGATAAGCACACACCCACAGACTCTAAGTTGTGTGAAACTGCGGAAACCAAACAACATTGAACAATCTACAGTATCCACACACTCTTCAAAAATTAAGCTTTTAATGCTTATCTTCAACTTTGTTGTGTCATTCATTCATGTCCATCTCTACGTGACCTCATGGACCGTAACAAACCAGGCACATCTTTATGTCCATGGTCATGCTGATCCACTTGTTATTCATGGCAGAGATACTGGAGAGGGTTGCCAGTTCCTTCTCCAGTGGACCACAGTACACAGCACCTGGTATTCCTAGGTGGTTTCTCATCCGAGTACTGACCAGGGCCAACCCTGTTCGGCTTCAGGGTGGTGTGACCTCTTGATTCCCTGACTGGAATCAAACCCAGGTCACAGCAGTGAAAGCACGGAATCCTAACCACTGGACCACCAGATAATCCATGTTAAGCTTACACAGCTGTTAATTTTGTTAAACTGTCACAAACATGAAATTCCAGAAGCCAGGGCTTTTTCCCTTAGTTTTGGGGGTACTGGGATCTCAAATCTATCTCATTAGCAATTGTAATATTTGCAGAATTAACAATAGTATTAACATTATTATTCCTCTCAGGCAAGAAATAGCTCCCTCACATATCTTTCCTTTTGAGGTACATAAATACAAGGCTAGATCGTTAGGTCACATTCTCTTATGTTCCAGATGGTTGCCGTCAGTATGTGGAGGAGATGAGGAGAATACTTAATTAAATGGAGCAAAGGCCCATACATCAAGCAACTTGGAGCCTCATTCAATTGAAAGACCGCATCTCGCAGTACACAGGCCGTATGTCTGTGGGCCTGCTGCGGGCTCGCAGTCTGCTACAATTCCAGTGCTATTCAATTGAAGGAGCCCGCAAATTAGGGGACGAATGCCGAAACCGTAAACCATGCACTTGTAAGAAGCATTTCAGGGAATGAACAAGATCAGTTAAGCAAGGCCGTAACTACCCATTTAGAAACAGCCAATAGAAAATGAGACCGCCATCATTACGGCAGTATGAGATGGAGGTTACATGTCAATCAATTAGTGTTAAGGGGTCTGATATGCGACCGACATGCAAACCCGCAAAATACTAAATAATAAAAATGAATGGCGATACTGTTCTAGTCCACGTGGGTGGCCAGATATGTATTAACTCATTTATTCCCAAGATTGGTATAACCCCGAAATTAAACATAAAAATACATTATTTTTTATTGCCTCTTTGCGAGCTTGAGACTGTTGTGCAATTTATTCTAATGTCTTTCATCTCTTTCCCCGTCATTTACAGTGCAGTATTGATCTTTTATTTGCATCTACAGTGCTACAGACATGTCTTTAACCCCTTTGCAGGTCCCATCTGGTACCCATAGGATTTTCTTCTACATTTGCCATTTACGGATGTGAAAACATTTACAGGCTTGAGGAATTGTAACAATTGAATAGAGATTTGTGATTTTAGCGATGGTAACTCCTGCGCACGTGAAAGATCAAAGGCTTAGATGGGGTGTAAGTTACGGTTGTAACAACCGCAGGGATTTTCAGCCTGTAACCCGTAGATCGTTTGCGGCTCGCAAAAATGTAATAGCAAATTAGCTTACGGACTCCATTACGGGCTCCAGTAACTTACAATTCCTCAACTGAATGATGCCCTAGATGTATGACTTTTTCCTAATTATGCTCTTAGTCAAACATATTTTTGTTTTTTCATTGTGCAGTGGTCGGTAGAGGTAAGAGAAGTTATACATGAAATATCCCTGCTTCTCTTTTTATCAAGTTGGGATAACGTTAACTCTGTTTTATAAATGGGATCTATAGAAAACATAGGAAGTGGTGATGGGTATTTATTTTTACTATTTATTAATAAGGTTTATTGCAGGTAAGCAGTAACATAGAGAAATCAAATGCATTTCATATGTCTCCAACTAATGAAGGTAACCATCCAATTGTCAGTAATAGAAGAAGAGTTAAACATCAGTGACAATTAAAGGGACATTGAGTATAATGTTTTTCATGCATTAGTGCTATAAACATTACCAAATTGTGTTTTGCATGAAAATGTATAAAGTAAAACTTGTCTAAACTAACAGGAAATGTAAAGGTCTGTAGTATGACTGCTATATAACTGCTCATTAGCTGACAGGAGAAAGCCCCCAGATCAGTTAAACATTTGAGGAAGACCAGATAAAGATGGATAGGATTATCCAATTACTTTTGTATCCTATCCTTCTAATTGTATATCTGGTAGAACATCCTAAATTGATTTGAACCTTGTATTACATATACCCTCACTTATCTTAATTACTGGAATTATCACTTGGTTCTCCACAGTTTGCATGACAGAGGCGTCAAATAAAAGTAACATGAGTTCTAAAAGATGTAAACATTATCTGACTTTATCTGGTGAGCTCTCCTTTTCCGATTGAAGTTGTCCAGTTCTATGAAGATCCAGGAGACTGGAATATTAAAGTAGGAAACCAAAAGATACCTGGAATAACTGGCAACTTTGGCCTTAAAGTACAAAATGAAGCAGGACAGAGATTAGTAGAATTTTGTCAAGATAATTCTCTGGACATACCAAACATCTTCTTTCAACAGCCTCTGAGACAACTCTATACATGGACATCACCAGATGGACAATATAGAAATCATATTGACTATATACTTTGTAGCCAAAGATGGCGGAGCTCTATACAATCAGCATAAACAAGACCTGGAGCTGACTGCGGCTCAGACAACAATCTTCTTAATGCAAAGTTCAGAATTAAACTGAAGAAAAGAGGGAATATCATCAGACCAAGTAGAATACAAAATAAATAATATTGCTCTGTAAATATGCAGTGGAAGTAAAGAATTGATTTAAGGGACTAGACATGGAAGACAGAATGCCTGAAGAACTCTGGACCGAAGTTTGCAACATTATCCAGGAAACAGCAACAAAGAATATCCCTAAAAGAAAGAAAAGTAAGAAGGCAAACTGGCTGTCTGATGGGGCTTTGAAAGTAGCCCAGGAAAGAAGGAAAGTGAAAGTTGGTGGTGATAGGAAAAGATTTGACCAACTGAATGCAGAATTCCAGAGGACAGCAAGACCAGACAAGGAGACATTCTACAATGAGCGATGTAAAGAGATTGAAGAAGATAAACAAATGGGTAAATCAAGAGACCTCTTCAAGAAAATTGGGGATTTCAAAGGAACCTTTCATGCCAAAGTGGGCGTGATAAAAGTCCAAAATGGTCGGGACTTAACAGAAGCAGATCAGATAAATAAGAGGTGTCAGGACTACACTGAAGATCTATACAAGAAGGAACTTTACAGCAGTGATGACCTCAATAGTTTGTCCAATGAGCTAAGCCAGACATCTTGGAGATTGAAGTGAGATGGGCCCTAGGATGCCTTGCTAATAACCAGGCTGCAGGAGTTGATGGAATCCCAATTGAGCTATTCAAAATTTTACAGGAAGATGCTGTGAAAGTGCTGCTTGCCTTATGCCAACAAATTTGGAAAACGCAGCTGTGACCAATAGACTGGAAAAGGTCAGTATAAGCCCAATCCAAACAAAAGCAGTGCCAAAAGGTCTTCAATTATCGAACAATTGCACTCATTTCACATGCCAGCAAGATAATGCTTTAGATCCTACAAGCCAGGCTCCTACAATATATGGCTGTGAACTACTAGATGTGCAAGCCAGGTTTCGCAGAGGAAGAGGCACAAGAGATTAAATTGCCAATGTCCAATGGATAATAGAGAAAGCAAGAGAGTTCCAAAAAAACATTTACTTCTGCTTCATAGAATATTCTAAAGCAACACAATGTGGCAAGTTCTTACCAAAAAGGCACAGTCTGAACCGAACATGGGACAACAGAATGGTTCAAGATAGGAAAAGGTGTGCAACAAGGTTGTATATTATCACCTTATTTATTCAACTTATATGCAGAGTACATCATGCGTAAAGCAGGGCTGGATGAGTACAAAGCCGGAATCAATATTGCTGGAAGGAATATCAACAACCCCAGATACACTGATGATACTACTCTGTTGGCTGAAAGTGAGGAGGAACTAAAGGACCTATTAATGCAAGTAAAATGACAAAGTGCAAAAGCTGGCCTGCTGCTCATGGTAAAAAGGCAAAGATCATGGCAAATGGCAAAATCAGTTCCTGGAAAATAGATGGGAAAGAAGTGGAGGCAGTGACAGATTTTATTTTCCTGGGATCCAGGATCTCTTCAGATGGAGACTGTAGCCATGAAATTAAAAGACATTTGCATCTGGGGAGAAAAGCTATGGCAAGTCTGGACAAGTTAGTAAAAATTAAAGACATTACACTATCAACAAAGGTCTGCATAGTTAGAACTATGGTATTCCGAGTAGTAATATACGGATGTGAGAGCTGGACCATAAAGAAGGCTGAGTGCTATATAATTGATGCCGTTGAATCATGGTTGGCAAAAACTGCTTAGAATCCCTTGGACGGCAAGAAGAACCAATAAAGCAGTATTTCAGGAAATCAAGACAAACTGTTCACTGAAAGCTATGCTTACAAGGCTGAAACTCAAATATTTTGGCCATATCATGAGAAGATAGGATTCCCTAGAAAAAACTCTAATGCTACGAAAGATTGAAGGCACCAGAAGACAGGGAAGACCGAGGCGGAGATGGATCTGATCTATCTGATAGAATTCACACTTAGAAGCACTACATAAGGGTCTATACTTTCAGTTCAGAAACAAAGTGATATTTATGAAGCAGCAAGAAGGCTGTTGTTGAAAAAGTTCTTCAAGAAAGAGGTTGAAAGTGAAATGGTCTTGAGGAACAAGTGTATAAGGATCTAACCAAAAGCTGAGAACGATATGAGGAAATGGATCAATGATCTAAGGTTTAAGTCTGGATGTATGCACTTGGGTCATATTGGTCCAATGGCTGATATCTATTTGTAATTTGTTGTTGTAAATATTCTAATAAGAGTGACAAAAATCTGTAACGTTATGCCACAATAAATTAGGGTGATCAGGGAGATCAAGCAATGCGTAGATGTAGTCGTCAGACCTTTGGATAATGGGGGGTAATACTGTACTTTGGCCTCTGGTTATATATTTAAAAGAGGCTAATTGACAACTTGGGGATGAGTCATAGGAGATTCCACTAAACAATTATTTTGATCAATATAATAAGATCATCGATCAAGTTAAACTTGAACATTTGTTTGGAACTAAAGAAAGCAAATTCCTTACAGGTGAACATCACAGAATCTCTTTTTAGTTGTTACCCAAAGTCCACAAGGATTGTAAGAGACCCCTGGGTGAACCTATAGTCTCAGGGAATTGTGGTCTCTGTGACCAGTAAATATTTGGAAAATAAATTAAGGGATTTCTTACTTCATTACGCTCTTTTTTTAGGGATACAATGGATGTGTTGAATAAAATAGTGACAAAACTTAGTGACAATACTTTCATGGCTACCTGTGATGATGAATCACTATATACCTCAATAGATTACATGGTAGCTACCAGGGAGGTGGAATTCTTTCTAAGTATGGAGCCTATTTCGAATAGAGAATATAATCTATTTATTTTGAGTCTGGAATTCTTCTTGACCCACAAATATTGTATCTTTAATGGCAGGTTCTTCCTGCAAATGATGGGCTGCCTTGGGGTCTGCATTTGCGCCGACACCCACTGTAGCTTCCTTTCCCACTATGTGGTCATCTAACCGGCGCTTGAAGCAACAGGAAGTGACCCTGCAGCACGGGAAGTTCAGGCAATCTGCAGCCTGGAAGTGACCCTGTATTAGTGGATCCTGACCCTGTAGGAGCCCATTGGAAGCCTGTGCCTGGAAGTGCCCACTGGAAGTCCCTGCCTGGAAGTGCCTATCTGCAGCATCTAACTATAAGTGCCAATCTAATGTATGTAATATCTAATACAATGCTTTGTGAAAATGAACTCTGCCTTTTTTAGCTTTTAATTAATGTATTTAATTAGCAGTAGCAATTAAATACATTGTGTATGGTTTTGTGCGGGGTATAGGGTTAATTAGGCCTATTGTAATAGTGACTCTCAAGCAACCAGAAACTCTAGTTATCTGGCAATCCCTGTGGGTGCCGGGTTACTGAGAGTTTACTGTATATATATAGGCTGGTGGGAAGAAGTATTTTCCGATGAAAATAAAATGTTCACATCTCATGTATTATTGTGGCTTACATATAATGATGATCTGCAAATTTTATGGGATGGTACTATGGAAAAAGTGCAATAATTTGCATAAAAAATAATTGATATTAACTTTAATTTACATCTCACTAGTAACATCGGTAAACAGTCTATTGACTTTTAGGACATTACCATCAGAAGGGATGATGAGAGACATATCAGTACACACCTCTATAGAAAAGCTACTGCAAGCTATTTTTTATTTGAAAGTGCTAATTTATCTTCTCTTAGTGGGCACGCACAGTTTACACTATCAGAGATATGTCAAATATTGCAGAAACACCTTGATCTGGTAAGAATGGACCCTGCTTTACCAAAGGTATTAGGACATGATGTAGAAACCAGCTGGAGGAGAAGTCCCAGCTTGAAAGACAAAGGGCCTCATTCTATTAGCGGCCGTAGGAGATGCGGAGCCGCAAGGACCGGCCGCAAGCTATTCAGCTATTCTATTACCCTCCGGCACGCATCAACAAAACTTACTAGCCTATAGAAGCACGGCATTCAAGTACACATTTTAACCTGTTTGTTACTCAGCAAACATCTGTGTGACAGTTTAATGTGCCTGCAGCATCCAATTGCAGGCAGGGGTAGGGTTACAGTTCAGCTGACAGCAAAAACCATGTGCTCAGCAATGATGAGAGAGAGAATTAAACAGATACACAGAATGGACTACCAGCAGAGGTGGTAATTACCCAATTATGCTATACTGCCCCTTATGTAGCTCTGCCAAACAGTGAGAGGAAAAAACAGCAGCAGTAGTTGAGAAACAGAATGAACTAGCAGCTGAAGTGGTAATCAAGTGTGGATGTGCAGCAGAGAGAGACTGTTATATGAAAATACATGGCACCATCTAACCTGAATACAGTATGTGCAAGACTGCAAATTCCATGCTGTAAGCATAGTCAGGATTCCCAGACTTTAATACAAACATTTCAGCTGCCTGTGCTTGCTCCTGATTGGTCAAAACAAATTATGAACTTTATGCTAATTTAGCCAGAGTTTCCATGCAAACGGTCTACTGGTTACAAGCTTTAAATCCTTGCGGTTGTTACAACCCTAACTTAAAACCTATCTAAGCCTTTGATCTTTTCCGTCCGCAAGAGTTATGATCGCTAAAATCGCAAATCGCTATTCAGTTGCTCAAGGCTGCAAATGTTTTCACATCCGTAAATGGCAAATGTAGAAGAAAGTCCTACGAGTACTAGAGAGGATTCGCAAAGGGGTTAAAGACATGTCACATATAGGACTTCTAAATGCTAATTGATTGACATGTAACCTCCATCTTAAACTGACGTAATGATGATGGTCTCATTTACTGTTGGCTATTTCTAAATTGGTAGTTACAGCCTTGCTTAATTAATCATGTTCCCGCCCTGAAGTGCTACATACGAGTGCATGCTTTACAGTTTCGGCTTTCGGCGTGTAACTTGCGGGCTTGTTCAATTGAATAGCACCGTAATTGTAGCAGAGTGCGAACCCGCAACAAGCCTGCAGACGTATGACGCGATATGTGGGATTCTAATTGAATGAGGCTCAATGTTTTCTCCCCTGGATTTTGATTGTCCCAAATAGGACATAATATAGCAGTCTGTGCTGGAATAAGTGTTTGTTCCTTGATGTATAGCTTATAATAGAAATGTTCTCAACTAGAAATTATTCTTAAGATATTCAGCATTGTATGTGCAGCTTGTTATTACACATCTCCACATGGTAATTTTTAATGAATGATAGATACTTTAGGACTACAGTGTCTCTTTTATGTAAGTTGTTAATATGTCTATTTAGGGTGTGAAATGCTATATAAGAACTGCCCATCATTTTCCATAAGTAAGCTGCATCAAGAAAATAGAGAATTTCAAAATATTTATTGCCTCTATAGTAACCAAAAGTGTTGCAGTATTTTTTTAACTGAGTATAAGATTCCATGTATGAGTTTTTTTTTTTATAATATAGGGGAAACATTTAAGCAACATTATTACGTACTTTGAAATAAGCAATTAAAGTGCCACTCAAAGTATATATTCTTTTTACAGTGGTTATTTATATGATAGGCTACAAATCTATCTATCTATCTATCTATCTATCTATCTATCTATCTATCTATCTATCTATCTATATATACATGACATGAATTTATTAAATAATTACATTAAAGGATGATTGTACAATAAAATTACAAATATATGTTTGAAAATTTAGAGTCTGACTGAGATCATAATTAATGATACAAACATACAGCTATTTTTTAATTATAATTGGTGAAAGTTGTATGTCTGAGTGGGGCAATTACAATTCTGGAGAGCTGTGCTGCAGTGAATGATGCAAGGGGCCTGTCTCTGAGTCATTGAGTAGCAAGGGGTATGGTCCACCCACATCAAAGAAGGTCTGTGAGTTAAAAACAATAATAGATCTGGTGATTATAATCTTCAAAGGTTAACAAAGTCAAGGCTGTTTAACTGAAGTACATTTCCCAGATTATGGCCTCCGGGTCTGGCTCTTTTAATATTTTTTTCCAGCCCCTGGTGTGGAAAGAGTGAGACACAACTCCATCCGTTCAAATCAGTTAGCTGCCTATAAGTAAGTACTATTAATCAAATACATACTTACAATGGCCCTTAAATCAGTTGCAAATTACTAATATATTTCATACACTAATGTTAATATATTAGAGGTGGACCTGTAAGTATACAATTATATAAGAATATTGATTTACTGTGCTTTTTATCTCTCTGCTCTCTATCTGTATTCTATTTATCGTCTTAATAAATAAATAATTATTGAAATAATTGTCTGTCGCTGTTAATATGTTCTTATATACACCCTCCATGCCCTTCTCTGATTGGCTGATCTATAAGCCAATCAGAGATCAGTAACTCTATAAGTATACTTTATTCTGCTTCACTAACAATTAACCAAACTCAATAGGAATGGTAGTCTTCCCTAATTGGTTATTACCAACTCCTGATAGGGGGAGGGTGCCATTTATTTATATTGGTGCATTTCCATGACCCAGAAAAGAGAAAAGGCCCTTTTTCAGTGGGCTGAAAAGAGGGGGGTTCAAGCTACATTTGTATTAACCAATTTTTTTTAAGGTTAATTCTTTATTATTTGAATTGCAATTAATTTTAAATATAATATAGTATGTTATATAGAGGGTCTATGAATGCCCATTCTAGTCTACACTGGATCAGTTTACTGTATACATGTTTTTCTTAATTGATTTTTTTAAATCAGATACAAACTAGTTGTATTGAGAAATAGATAAACTGTATACGATAATGCATTGATTCCCATCCCTTCCGTCAAGGCCCCCGATATATGCCATGATTTAGGTTTTAAACTGTGCAAATATAAGTGAGGAAATGAGTGTATACACAGCCTGTTGAATACTAATTGCCTCACCTTTTGTTCGCACAATGTTAAACATAAATCATGGTCTTCGTGGGGAGAGGTATAGGAATCACTGAAATAAGCAGTGAACGGTGTGATATAACCCAATCAATATAGTGAGTAAGATACTAGGGGCTGATTAAATTCTAAGCCCGTAGTTACAGAGCAATTAAATTGAAAATGCCTGAAACTACATGGTGGAAATCCAAAACCTTAAAGCATGCTTCCATATGTAGCATTTCAGGGCATGATCATGCTCAATCAAGCAAGCCGGTAAATGACAATTTAGACAGAGCTGATAGTAAATAAGAATCATCATGACGTCAGTAAATCATGGAGTTTAAACCACAATCAGTGTTTAGAAGTCCGATATGTGATCGGACTCGCAATCCAGAAATGTTGTAATATAAAAAAAATCAATAAATCTACTATTCTAGTCCATGCGAGTTCAATGATATGTATTAATCCATTGATTGCTGGAATTGATATAAAACAGAAATGACACATAAAAATATATATTTTTGATTGCAGATTTAAGAGCTTAACACTGTTGTGCAATTAATTCTAATGTCTTTTGTTGCTTTCCCTGTATTTTAAAGTACAGTTGTGTGCTTATATTTGTTTTGCAGTGTTGCGAGAGAACCAACAAAAATAATAATAAAATATAGCTTTTATTAATAACATTAAAAAACAATGAATACACAATATCTACAATGTTAAAAAATAAAGCCATCCTATTGGACCATGAGATAAGTAAATAGACAAGAGGTAATGCAATTATGGTGGGTGAATATCACAAAAGCCCTACAAAGACTGATTTAGCAGACGTTATTAGGACCCAGGGGCGAATCTACCGCCGGTTCAAACGCTGGTGCAAACGGTGCAATGCACCTGGGCCCTGATCAGGGGGGAGGGCCCTGCCCAAGGGAAGTCTCGAGCAGTGGTGTTTTTTTAAAGTTGCCCCTGTAGCAACTATACTAATCCACCTTAAGAGAGTCAGGATGGGCAGGATCTAGAGCTGAGTGCTGGCTCCAGCAAATAGGATAAGCACAAGAAAACCTGCCTGTGCGGAGCTGGAAGACAGTGGTACTACAGAGGCTGCTGCTCACTGCCAGTGTGGTAGCACAAGTGTACTTTTCATATAGATTTGTATGTATGTATGTATATATATGTATGTATGCATAATCATGCATGTATAATTATCTATGTATGTATGTACACCCCTCACATTTTTGTAAGTATTTTATTATATCTTTTCATGTGACAATACTGAAGAGATGACACTCTGCTACAATGTAAAGTAGTAAGTGCACAGCCTGTATAACTGTGTAAATTTGCTGTCCCCTTAAAATAATTCAACACGCCATTAATGTCTAAACTGTTGGCAACAAAAGGTGTGTGGCCACCATTATTTTCCAGCACTGCCTTAACCCTCATGGGCATGGAGTTCACCAGAGCTTCACAGGTTGCCACTGGAATCCTCTTCCACTCCTCCATGATGACATCACGGAGCTGGTGGATGTTAGAGACCTTGCACTCCACAACCTTCCATTTGAGGATGCCCCACAGATGCTCAATAGGGTTTAGGTCTGGTGACATGCTTGGCCAGTCCATCACCTTTACCTTCAGCTTCTTTAGCAAGGCAGTGGTCATCTTGGAGGTGTGTTTGGGGTCGTTATCATGTTGGAATACTGCCCTGCGGCCCAGTCTCCGAAGGGAGGGGATCATGCTCTGCTTCAGTATGGCATTCATGGTTCCCTCAATGAACTGAAGCTCCCCAGTGAAGGCAGCACTTATTTTCGATCATGAAACAGCGGTAAATTGCCTCAAATTAACTTGCAACCTCACTCACAGGCTCCCTGGCTCTCCCCCTGTGCTGTGTGTGAGTGTAAAAGTGAATTTGAGGCATAATTGTGTTTTTTTGGTGGTTTTTCCAGTTGCGTGTTTCGGGCGTTTTGCGTACTTCGGTCCTAAGTCCTACAGGGCTCGTGATTCCAGTTGCTTGATTCTGCAGTTTGACGTGCTTCGTCGTAAGTCCTTCAGTGCTCATTGCAGCCTAAGTCCTGCGCCACTGGTGATGAGAGCCTGCGGTGCTCATCACGAGCCCTGCAATGAGCACCAGCCTAAGTCCCATGGGCCTCGCAGTCTCGTGCTTTGACTGCTCACCTCGCAAACATCACCAACATTTACAACTATTATAGTGATATATATGTATAATGAGTTGACCCTCCATTCCCTAGCTCTGCCACTGATAGTTCCCGCTAATTGCCCTCTGTCCCTGGATCTCTAGATCCCAATATGAACCTATGCTAAGCTGCTAACTCTAAGCACCATAAGATGCACAATATTCTCCAAACATCTAAAACTATGGCCGTAATATATAGAATAATATCCTCATTGAAAATAAGATGGATAAATGACCCGAACAAAGAGTATAATCAGAGGACAGGCATCACAGGGAGCACACTAATAACAATGAGCACCCAAGTACATAGGAGCTGTTATACACACATTGTATAATAGAAAGACTGAGAAGCTAAATCTACGACTGTGTCCCTGCAAAGACTGATTTAGCAGGGGTTAAAGGACCCACTAATTTCTCTCTGTCCATGGATCTCTACATCCCAGATTAACCCTACTCTAAGCTCCTCACACTCAACACAATAATGTGCTCCCACCCTAGGCATCACATATATAGTTGTGAGCGTACGAGTTGTTGCTAACGCTTGCGTAGCGAGGGCTGCGCGCGAGGGCCTCAGTTGCTGGCATGGAGCGCCAAAGGCGCTCCTTGCCAGCAACTGCGACCCTTGCAAACTTTACGTCGCAACGCAAACAACACGACACACTACTACGACCCTCGCAAACTACATAACACAAACAACATACGAGACACGTTAACACACATTACGACCTCGCAACACTCGGACGCAACTCGCGAAAATTACAAAATTCAAAACACAATAAATACACACAGCACATACATAAAAATCTTACCTAAAGCAAGAGGGAGCCTACAGGACCTCAAAAAAGCAACTTACACCTTCATTTCACTAAAAATAAAAGAGTTTAGACACTAAAAAATCTCTAAGCGAGAGAAAAAATGGCCGCCGAACAAAACGAAAACAAGGCTACAGCACTCTAAACACGCAAAACACCACAAGAAACACGCAAAACACCACAAGAAACTCGCAAAACACCACAAAAGACCTACGGATAGTCCACTAAGACGCATACCACACATTACCCGCCATTTTACGCCAATGCGGAAGCACATGACTACGCTAACGGTTTGGTCTTGCGCACGCACAGTATTACACTGCACACATTCATCACGCTTACACAGCAGCTGCACAGCACTGATGCTGCAGCAACATCAAAACAGATTGCCAGCTCTTCAACACAATGCTTCCTGCATATATTACTTGAAAATAGGTAAAGTATATTACTTTATTAATGTATTATTATACACCAAACAGCATTAGCTCACTTACAATTTCATTGCCGTCATTTTTTGACAGGCAATTCGCTAGTCTGTAATTAAAATGGAATAAAGATATACATATCCTCCGCAATGCAAGTGCTACTATGGTAGTCAGCAGACAATAATTCTGTTGCAGTGTCTCCTGGTCAGCTCTGGATTGCGTGTGTTAGTATAGGGTTAGGTTTATGGTTAGATATTGTTACTGTTAGTAGTATGGATATATTTAGATTAAACAACAGGGAGAAAGATGTGGTTAGTTATAGAGGCACATTTAGGATTATGTTTAAGATATAGGTATAGGGCTTTGGTAATGAGTATTTAGTTGGCATTAAATATAAATATGGTTATTGCTAGAGTAAGTGTTGTAGTTAGCTTGTGGTTAGCTGTGATACATGTTTTTGTATAGCTACAGGTATAGGCCTAGGTATTGGTTTTATGTTATTTATTTACCTTTGTGTATAACACC
Source organism: Discoglossus pictus (assembly GCA_027410445.1). Lineage (NCBI taxonomy): Eukaryota > Metazoa > Chordata > Amphibia > Anura > Alytidae > Discoglossus > Discoglossus pictus. The sequence goes on from CM050164.1 coordinate 136,070,254, forward strand.
TTTCTCCATGGTGCTTTCCATGGTATAGTAGGAGATTAGAGAAGCAATGTAAAGAGAAGCAAAGCCAGGGAAGGGTTAGGAATTTTGAATTGGAAACACTGGAAGCCAGGAAGCCACTTTAGTTGGGCTAGGAGAGTAAGTGTGGGCTGTGCAGGGAAGATTAAGGGAGAGGTTTCTGAGTGGGGTGAATATATGAGATTGAAGATCAATGAGCAATGAGTTGCACTAATCAAGGAAGAGTAAAGATAAATGATAAGATAAGGAGTTTTGTTACAAAAATAACAATATTGGGGTATCATTTGTGACTGTTGTTGAGGAAGTCGACAAGTGCAGGAGACCGAAAATATGTGAGCTGTAAGGGAGAGGATGAAATGGGACACAAGGTTATGAGCTGTATGTATGACAGATATTGGTGAGATCAAGATTGGTGGCTTAAGGCTAAGGTTACATTTTGGATAGGTTTAGGGACTAGGATAAATATATATTTAAGGGTTTAGGATAGCTATAGGTTTAAGACTAGGGTTAGGCTGAGGCATTAGATATGTTTCGTGCCAGAACTAGAATTTGAGTAATAGTTTGGATAGCAATAAATATATTGCTATGTCTTAGGGATAGTGACAGAAATAGGCATAATATTAGCATTAGTTCTAACAATGCAAGTTTTCCTAAACATTGGCACAAAAGATGAAGTGGAAAGGTATTTCTATCTTCATTTCTATTTACTTTAATAATCACTTTTGTTTTCAAAAGGGTATATGGTAAATACGAGTCTTGTATTTCTTTTATATTATTTGTATTATTAATATTGTTACTGGATATGTATAAATCTCTGCCAATTTAAGCAACATCATACATTTGGAGATATGTTAAGCAACTCTATACAACTATAAGGTTGGAGATACTTCATCCAAAGCAAGGTAGGGACACAAAGTTAGAGTGGAATGAGGGACAATTGTATAGAGGGTTATATGTTGGTGGGACAATCACATATATAGTTGTGAGCATGCAAGCTGTTGCTAATGCTTGCGGGCTCGCGCAGTGAGCCTGCGGCCCTCGCGAAGCCAAAGGCGGACCTCGCAACATTTACGTAGTTACAAAAGGAAAATACGGGACACGTTACGACCCATTACGACCTCGCAAAAAAAGTCCGAAACCCGCGCACATCAAAACATGAAAAACACAATAAATACACACAACAAATACATAAAAAGCTTAGTTACAGGAAGAGGGGGCACCCAGGACCTCGAAAACTAAAGTTACACCTCAATTTAACTAAAAATAAAAGAGTTTAGACACTAAAAAATCATCTATGCGAGAGAAAAAATGGGCGCCGAAAAAAACGAAAACGAAGCTACAGCAGTCTAAAGACGCAAAACACCACCAAACACCTACGGATTTCCTGCAAAAGACATATGAGATTCGAAAACAAGGACGCAACCCGCGCAACTCCAAAAACATTACAAACATAATAAATACACACAACAAACATATAAAAAGCTTACCGGCCGCAAGGTGGTGCACCCAGGACCTCTGCAAGTAAAGTTACACCTCGATTTAAGTACACATTTCAGAGTTTAGACACCCGAAAATCACCTAAGCAAGAGAAAAAATGGCAGCCGAACAAAACGAAAACGAGGCTAAAGGACCCTAGACACGCAAAACACCACCATAAACACGCAAAACACCACCAAACAGCTACGCATATTCCGAAAAAGTCAGGCGACATCCAAAACGAAGGACGCTAAATCAGCCACAGCCGCATTCCACACATTAGCCGCCATTTTAGAACAATAACTTATACAATGCGGAAGTACACAGCTACACTAACGCATTTGTCTCGCGCACGCACACTATTACCCTCCACATATTCATCACGCTTACACAGCAGCTCCACAGCACTTATGCTGCAGCAACATCAAAACAGATTGCCAGCTCTTCAACAGAATGCTTCCTGCATATATTACGTCAAAATAGGTAAACTATATTGCTTTATTAATGTATTATTTATTTGATTATCATACACTAAACAGCATTAGCTCACTTGGAGTGGTAGTACCGAGAGAATGACAGTCCTGGGGTGGTACCAAGTGAGTGATATACATTGTAATAGGGAAAGTAACTTGCATAGAGTGGCAAGAGTGTAACATATGTTGTCCTGAATAGATGGAGAGGGTCTGATGAAGTGTGGGAGAAATTGGGATATTGTTTAAATGATGACCTCTCTATTGAGTCTCTAAATGTAATTTACTAAGCATGATATTGTACACCGATTCATCAGTTGCAAGTGCTTTCATTATTAACAAACTGCAATCACAAAGCTTCAACATTTATTATTATTATTATTAACTTTTATTTGTAACGCGCCGACATATTCCGTAGCGCAATACAGGGGATATAAACAAGGGAAAATACAGCATTAACAAAAATCCAAAAATGGAGAACCCTGTTTTGAGCTTAGAATCTTTGCAGAAAGTGCTTTTCCCCAAAGCATCCTAGAAGACTGAAAACTCGCCACTTACAATCTAAAGGGAATGGAAGGGGCAGAAGTCAGGGAAAGATTAAACAGATAAGGAATATAAAGGGTCAGAAGAGAAGTGAAAGTTAGAAAGGTTTTTCATTTAGAGAGAGAGAGAAGGAACAGAGGTGAGGGCTCTAGCATTTAAAATGTTGTCTGCCCCTAGTGGTGAGATAATATATGCAAGTAGGAAAGTCAAGTGATTCCCATTTCACTATATATTTAATCAGAATTGGGGTGGGAGGGTGAGGGGCAGGGAGGGAGGGCTTAGAACTCCCAGAATTCAGAGTAACCAGTGAGGCCTTCTGAAACCAGATGCAGGTAAAATTTGGGGCTGATGGTGTGTATAGAACTCCCAGAATTCAGAGCAACCAGTGAGGCCTTCTGAAACCAGATGCAGGTAAAATTTGGGGCTAAAAGAAAACAATAAAATATGGTATAAGGGACCAATAGAACAGCGAGAGAGAGTGGGAGGGAGAGAGAGGGAGAGAGAGGGAGAGAGAGAGAGAGGGAGAGAGAGGGATAGGGAGAGAGCAGTTAGCAGTTAGCAGAGAGGAAATGCAAAGACATGTGGAAAGGAGGAGATCTAGGCAAATTATACAGGCCATAAAAGGGGGAAGGAGGAGTAAAGCCAGGCAAGATACAGTAAACATATGAAGAAGTTTGAACTCATTTTAGAAATAATTCTATGTCATCAAATATAATAACAAGCATATAGTAGAAATATTAATAAAAGATATTGGCTCCTGGGAAGATGCAGCTTTCAAGGTCTCCTCCATACCTGATGGTGTGTATAGAACTCCCAGAATTCAGAGTAACCAGTAAGGCCTTCTGAAACCAGATGCAGGTAAAATTTGGGGCTGATGGTGTGTATAGAACTCCCCGAATTCAGAGTAACCAGTGAGGCCTTCTGAAACCAGATGCAGGTAAAATTTGGGGCTAAAAGAAAACAATAAAATATGGTATAAGGGACCAATAGAACAGGGAGAGAGAGAGGGAGAGAGAGAGGGAGGGAGAGAGAGGGAGAGAGAGGGAGAGAGAGAGAGAGAGGGAGAGAGAGGAATTATCCTTAATTTTATAGTGTTGCAATAAACTACTCATTTGGCTCCTGAAAACAATACACCACACCCAATTTTGATGATGTATTGAGAAAGTGAAATTTAATTTGTGTAAGTAGGCAAAATAACCTGGTACTGAACATCTTGAAATACTAATTTTGTTACTAAGCAAACTATTCAAAACCTATTGTATATGCTGGTCCTTTAAGAAGAGAAAACGACTAATGATTGAGCAGTGCATTTCCTGAAAAATAACTCAATTCTAGCAATGTTCTCTAGATGCAACTTAGTCAAGCTTAAGTATGAAGAGAAGCTGGAATTTTATTGGCAAATTGGTGCATGTGTATGTGTCATAACAGGGGGTTATAAAATAATGACTTCAGGTTTAGACATGATGGGTTTCAGTGAGCAACATGACACAGACACAGGTGACTCAAGGTAAGAGATTAGGAAATGTCAGAAGAGGATAGGCAGATTTACTTGTCAAGGAGGTTCTGAGAGAAGAAGACAAGTTGTAGAGCTTGGTGTACCTCGAATGATGCAAGAAGTTTACATAAAAACAATGGCTTGTTTAGTATAGAGAGAGAGAGATCAGATGGCATATTGGGCTTCAAATAACTTGGAGATTGTGATCAGCAGAAAACGTATGAAACTTATCTTTGAGCGATAGAGCTTCAGATTAACAGCCCAATTAAATTCCCCCAACGTGTAAAACCGTAGCCCGTAATGGAGCCTGCAAGACTTATGGCTATTAAATTGGCCTTGTAAAGCTACTTGCAAAAACAACCTGCGGGTTACAGGCAGAAAAACCCTATGGGAAATTTGAATTTGTTGCCCCAAATCCTTTGATCTGTCATGCCCGTAACTGTTACGTTCGCAAACCGCTATTAAATTGCTATGAATCCACTGGCGTTCAAACCCGTAACCATGGCAAATGGAGCCAAAAAGCCAGCAGGTACTAGAGAGGACACGCAAGGGGGTTAAAGTCCTACCCGTAACACTGTAAATGCAAATATCAACACACTACTGTACTTATAATTAAAGGGAAAGTGATGTTAGGTATTAAAAATAATAGCACAACATTCTCAAGCTCGCAAATCTGCAATGTAAAATCCTTTTTTTTATGTTTAATTTCCGTGTTATATCGATCCCGACAATGAATGTGTTAATACATATAAATGAACTCGCATGGATTACAATATCATATTTACTGATTTCTTAATTTTGCATTATTTCTGGAACGCGGGTCCGGTAGAAACTCGTAATTTAAAACCTGTAAGGCTTTGAATTCTAACCTCCATTTTCCAGTGATGTAATGATGACGATCTCTTTTGCCATTGGCTCCATCTAAACCCGTAACTACAGGTTTGACTAATTGATCATGTCCATGGCCGCACATGCAATGTACGCAAGAATGGTTTAGGGTTTGCGTCTCTGGCCCGTTGGTCGTGGCATGGTTGAATGAAATAGCTCTATAACTCCAGCAATTTCAAGCCCGCAGGCTTTGGGGGTGTACCAGTGCCACTACGGGTTTCAAAATTAATAGGGCTGTAAGTATTAGGGAGTAGAGGAGAATATACCCAAAGAGCCTGAGCATCAAATAGGGGCTGGAGAGAAGCAGCTGTTTAGACCCTGAAACATTAGCGATTTTGAATGCTACACTGAATTCAGTTGCTAAATAAATAAATAAGATTTTATTGTACTACCAATAGAGTAGCCTTTCCAATTCACAGGAAAAAATTTGTGCTACAAAGGTTAAAAATGAACGTTTAAAATTACAGAAATGCGTACAGAGAAACCAGTTATTCTTACTGCAGGGAACAGTATAAACACAATACTAATTCACTCTCTCATCATATCTCACCTCAATTATGCAACTCACTCTTTGCTGGCTTCCCCATCACCCGTCTGTCTCCATTCCAATCCATAATGAATGCCTCTGCTAGACTCATCTTCCATACTCATCGCTCAGTATCTGGTACACCTCTGTCAATCACTCCACTGGCTTCCCGTAACCTCCAGAATAACATTTAAAATATTCCCCAAACTTCCCATCCTTGCATTTAAAAAAACATCACACCTGAAACAAAAATTTGTCAGCAGCGGATTGGCACAAAGAACAAACATATTGAAAAAAGGAAACTAAACCTTGCAACAAAAGTGCCTGTAAGTTATGTCACCGCTATACTATACTGTGTTGTGTTGATTCCCCCTATATGTATTTACATCATGATGGCAGTTGTTGTATTCTCTCTCTCTGCATCTGCTATTTATATTCAAAGTGAGGGTTCCATCTCATGTCAGTATTGCTTCAGACCTGATAAAGAAAGGTCAGACCTCTTAAAACATTGTCAATATAAATAAACTTTTATTACAAATCAAATTCTATCTGAATGTGTTATCATAATATAACATTATAATACTATTATAACCTTTCTTTTATATCCAATGTATTAATATTTGATATGCTCTATACATTTTTATATCTATGCATGCAATTGCATTTTGTAAAATATCTATGTAAAGATGTGTTTTTCAGTTACTCACTGAAATAGGATTCTTAAGAGTCCTTTGTTCTATAATAGACACATTACCTAAGCAAATCCCTGGGCTAATTGATAAAGATTAACTTAAGGTTATGTTTCTTAAAAATAATAGGATACTCCTTTTAAGTTCCCCTCTTTTAGTAGACTTTATGTCTCTTTCCCAGAACATAAATTTGTTTCTTGGTAAATATAACTGACACTACTTATCACTAAAATATTAGCCATGTCTTGTTTATTGTTTTATGTCACAGGGACATTAGTTAATTTAATTTTAATTCTTTGATTGTAATTTGAAGGTTCAAGAGCACCCTTTTGTGTTCTAAAAAAATAATTGACACTTAATAAGTCTCTAGAAAAGAATACATCCTATTAAGAGTTAAATATTTTGTGACATCATTAGAATTTCTAATTGGATGCCAAATATATAGCCAGATTGGAATTTCTGATAAGCAAATGAAGTTTTGTGTATAATTAGAGGAAGTTCTCTGATCTATGGTAGTACATTGGACCAAGAACATCTAGGGAAAAAGGACACACACCCACACACCTTTCAACAAACACAGACGCCTGGATAGACACACCCCAGGGAGAAACTTTGGGAACCTCATAAGAAGATTTTTCACAAAACACATAAATAATAAAAAATACAATCTACCAAGAAACTTTCACAGCTCACTAACAAAAGAATTTATACACTTACATACCAAGAACTTCTGAAATATAAGAAAAGATCCAGACCTCCATTTGTCATATGATGAAATCAAGTACAAAAACCAGGTATGATATGTTATTTATTTTTTATTACAATCATGGAAATATTTTGTTAATATAATATAAAATAGATTGCTATATCAATATTTATCTGATATATACAAATATACCATATCATTTGTGAATTATGTCGATGTATAATTTGCAAATTCATTTTATAAATACTACAAATATATCAGCTGTTATAGCAATTTAATGTATCCAATAATTAATTGTAATGAATTAGAGATAATACTATAATTCGACTATAAAATCATATGATATTAAAATGGTATGATATCTTAATAAACAGATATTTGTGAACATACCAAAATAATCAAAACTATCTCCAATGTCATAAATTACCATATTAATTATAGTAAGTACATTGTACATGTCTTATATATGATTATGTGTACAATGTAATAATAATGTTATAATTGATGTACCTTGATATATATCTGTTACAATTGTTTATACCATCATGTTATATTAAAATATACTGAATTATTATCTATATTCATTTATAATAAATATGTTCTCACATAATATAGTTCTGTTTATTTCACGAGGCCAATGCTCTTATTATATTGTGTAGTAAGAATTCTAAATTAGTCGAAATTGGCAAATATGTAAAATATGCAATTTTTTTATTAATATTAATAAAGATTATTCATATTAATAATATCACCATATTAATTGCCAAAACCCACGACAACAATATACTGCAACACTCATTATTAATATATACATTTATAGATTAATAATTACTAAACTACTATATATATATATATATATATATATATATATATATATATGTAATACAAAAAATAGATGGCAGTCCCTTCATTGTGCACAGTTTGGAAAGTCTGCAATGCTTTACAGTAAAGTACCCTCCTACACAAATCTAAATTCCTTTTAGACTACTCATGCTAGCCTTACTACACTACTCAGTACCTCCTTCACCATAAGAGTTAATTATTAGCCTTACCATAAAGTTAAAGAGCATGATATACTGTATTTAGCTGTAACCTTGAAATCAAGTTTATGTTATATTTTGAGTAAATGTTTTGTAAAACTTGAAAAAAATCAAACAAATGCAGTAAAAATCCCGAACAAATCATGTTAACAATTTAAAGCAATTTCCCGTCCAACACTAAAATTTAGTATTATCACTTTCCATAGTCAATGAAATAACCACATAAAGCATTATTTTTCTTGTTTTTAACTCAAACATTTTAATTAGTAATGTTTTACAGTGTGTACTGTCAATAGGGGCTTGGTGCTGTCAACCAGTGTGCAAAAATATGGGAAATTGATCAGCGACATGCAAATGAGCTAACAATATGTTCACTCTTTAATCCAGTAGAAATTTTAACACAGCTTTTGACAGGATGGATATGCATGAGTTAGGTAACTTACCCACAGAAAGCACCGTTTAAATATTCCCATCCAGTCTCCCAGAGTGCCGCACAGGCATTATATTTCTTGGGATTTTTTACTAATTATTTGTAGACATGCAAATGTATAAATATTTATTTTGCTTGTTGTACTACTGCCCTCACTCTCTTGCCCGCCATACATGTTTAATAACTATTATGGGTGTTTTTCAGTCTAGGCCCACAAAGCCCAGGCCTTGGACAGTATATTTTTAGAAGGTAGTAGGCTGCCTGAAATTGCTGATGCAATTTATCACATCACATTTATCTGTAATTAGCCTTCATTATTTATGAAAGAGCATTTTATAAAATTAAGAAATGTTATAATCACATTTAAAAAAAATTTAAATACAGAATTTGTGTAGAAATAATGAAGTTTAGGCAGTATCCCCATACACATTTCAAAAGATAATATATGATGCAGTGAAATGGTAGATATTTAAAAAGTTATTTAGAATAAAAAATATTGTTCAATGTCACCGCACTGTGACTCTCTCACACACAATAATCTTCTGCTCTTTTTCTGTCTCAGTTTGATAGAGTGGACAGGCTAGATTGGCTTTTTGGTTCCATCACATCTGATTTTCTCTTTCGTAGACGGTGTCATCCACACTCCTTCATTATATGTCTCTTGCTGTATGTATGTATATATATACAGTATATATATATATATATATATATATATATATATATATATATATATATATATATATATATATATATTTGTGGTCAGGTCCCTCTACCAGGGTGTGGGAGAACCGGCAGGAATGATGCAGATTCAAGAATGAATAATGAGTGATAGAAGCCAAAAGAGGGCATCATAATTAGAAAAGAACAGGCAAAGCGACTGGTAGGCAAAGCCAAAAGCAGCAAAAAAGGGAAAACTCCCAGCGAAAAAGCAGCATAAAAGTTAAAACTCCCAGCGTAAAAGCCAAAAAGCAGCATGAAAGGGAAAACTCCCAGCGGAAGGCCCAGTGAGGCCAGCGATGCAGCAATTAAAGCGATAAAGCACAGAAAGCTTGGTGAGGCCCACATAAAGGCCAACAGGGGAGCGCTGAGGTACACCCTCCCTGCAGAGACTTAGAGATGTACTGAGGAGTATGAGGGTTGAGAGAGCCTTCCCACAGGAAGAGGAGAGGTGGGGAGAGCCCCTCCCACAGTAAGAGGAGGGAGCAGATAGAGCCCCTCCCAAAAAAGGGGAGGTATGGAAAAGTCCCCCCCACAACTACCAGGTACACCTGCCATATATATATATATATATATATATATATATATATATAATATTACATTTATCCATATTTACTCTGCATTTTACTGATTATGATTACTATGTTATTTTATATCACTGGCACATAAGAATACAAATATTATTCACTCGTAATTAAGACACTTACACTCGTAAGTAAGAGCGCGAGTAGTAATGTTCTACGGATAGTTTGCAGTTACAAAATAATTGTTTTTATACGCACTTTGAGATCAGCAAGAACACAGGTTAATTGGTGCTTGTTACAGAATTGCACATTGAGAGTTAGGGAGATTCAAAACTAGCAGAAAGTGATAAGAGCAAGTTTTGCTTTTGCAGTTTACTTCCTGCTTTATTGACAGAACTTCATATTTATTTTCACAATTTATACTTTCAGATAACTCAGAGAAGAAATATGTTTATGATACACTTACATAGTCACATATTATTTGAGGTTGAATAAAGACTTTTAGTCCACCAAGTTCAACCTTTTTAGATCTTTTCTGATCCTTTAAATAAGTGGATTATTTGTTAATTGCTAATTGATCCAAAAAACATTGAAACGTTGCCAATTGTATCATAAGGGGAAAAAAAGCTAAATTCCTTCCTGACCCCAGATACTTGCGATCGAATTTCTCCCTGGATCAATATTCCTTTGCTACTTTGTTGAAGGTTATCTTATATAAGTATATAAGATAACCTTCAATGCCCTCTTTATTCAAAAATATATCTAACCCCTTTTTAAAGTTATCTAGGGAATATGCTGTCACCACCTGCTTTGGTAGAGAATTCCACAGTTTAACCACCCTAACTGTGAAGAACCATTTTCTTTCTTTAAGGTGAAATCTTTTTTCCTCTAACCTCAAGGGATGTCCTCTTGTCAGTTGAAAACCTCTCGGCACAAAAAGTTCACTTGACAAAGCCTTTTATTGACCCTGGATGTATTTAAATAAGATAATCATATCCACTCGTAGACGCATTTTTTTAGGGAAAATTAGTTTAATAACTTAGCCCCCCCATTCCCCTTATTAGTTTTGCTGCCCTTCTCTGTACTTTTCCCAGCTCTAAAATGTCCTTTTTATGAAGTGGTGCCCAAAATTGCACTCCATATTCCAAATGAGGGCATCCTAGGGATTTGTATAGTGGTAGAATTATATTTGCTTCCCTTGCTTCTATACCCTTCTTAATACATGCTAATATTTTACTTGTCTTTGCAGCTGCAGCTTGGCTTTTGAGCACTGCTACCTAGGTGGTTGTCCACAAATACTCCCAAATCCCTTTCAACATTAGATACCCCTAGATTTGCTCCATTAAGATTATAAATTGCATGGCTTTTTTTTTTCTTCCCAAATGCATAACTTTACATTTATTCGTATTAAATCTCATCTGACATTTAGCCACCCATCTCTCTAATTTATGCAAATACCTTTGTAAGGAAAGTACATCATTATCTGATTTAATTACCTTGCACAACTTGGAGACACTACTTTCGAATCCTACTTCTACATCATTAATAAATATGTTAAAAAGGAGAGGACCTGATTCTGAAACTTGAGGAACCCCACTTCGCACATTAGTCCAATTGGAGTATGTTTCATTTATAACAACCCTTTGGTTCCTGTCTTTTAGCCAGCTGTCAATCCATGAGCAGATATTTACTGCAATTCCTGCATCCCTCGGTTTGCACACTAGTCTTGGCACTGTATCAAAAGCCTTTGCAAAATCTAAAAAGATTACATCCACTGAGTTGCCATGATCCAAGTTCCTACTTACCTCCTCATAAAAATGAATTAGATTGGTCTGACATAAATCCGTGTTGACTCCTACTTATAATCTTGTTCAAACAGACATATACTGTCTCTTCTTAACCCTTCTAAAAGCTTCCCCACTGCAGATGTGAGGCTTAGAGGTCTATAATATCCTGGTGCTGCTCTTGCTCTCTTCTAAAATATAGGTATCACATCTGCTTTTCTCCAGTCATCTGGTAGCGACCCTGTGGTTAGTGAGTCTTGAAAAATTAGATTTAATGGTTTGGCCATTACACAACCCAGTTTCCTCAGTACCCTTGGATGTATTCTATCAGAACCCAGGGCTTTATTAACATTTATTTTCTCCAATCTCTTTTGAATTTCCTCCTGCGTTAACCAATTATTTAGTGATGGTAGTGTAGCCCTGTTTTGTTGTCGTCTCCTAACCACTGGTACCTCCCTTGTATATACTTAAGAAAATAACCTATTTAGCTCATCTGCCTTTTCCTGGTCACTAATTATATTATCAGACAGCCTGTGTTACATTGTAATGTTCCTATAGCTTCCTTCCATGCCTACTTCCCAATAATATATTAAAAAAATATGTTAGGGTTAGTCTTGCTTTCTTTTGCAACTGACATTTTGTATTTTAGCCAGTCTAATAGTCCTTTTGCAAGCCTTGTTGATTTCCTTATAGTCACATGAAGTGGCCCTGTTCCCTTCTTCTTTTATAATTTAAATGCATGTTTATTTTTCCTTATCATGATCTTTAAGTCATTGTTAAGCCACATGGGATGTCATTTACTCCTATTTATGTTATTTCCACATGGTACATGCCGATGTGTATGTATATTTAGTAACAATTTGAATGTTGTCCATTTATTTTCAGTATTTTTCCCTGTAAGTTCTTTATCCCAGTCTATATGTTGTATTGCTGCCCGTAGCCCATTAAAGTTAGCCCTTTTAAAATTTAGAGTTTTTGTTGGCTTCTTACAACTGTATTCGATCTCAAATGAGACTGTGTTGTGATCACTGTTCCCCAAGGGGTCCCCAATTTTAACATTTGAAATTATATCAATATTACTTGTGATGGCTAAATCCAAGATGGCCCCATTTCTAGTAGGTTCTTGTATTAACTGGGCCAGATAATGATCCCTGAGTGTACTCAAGAACCTGCTCCCCTTAGCTGAACTGCTGGTCTCATTTATCCAGTTTATTTCAGGGTAATTAAAGTCTCCCATTATTAGAACTTGCCGGGGCTTAGCTGCATTTCCAATCCATAACAATAATTGTATTTCCTCACTTTCAATTATATTTGGGGGTTTATAGCATACTCTTACAATAGTCATTTAGAATTAGCTCCCATTTAATTCGACCCACAAAGATTCAATGTTGCTGCTAGTTTTACTATAAACATCTTCTCTGACTACAGGTTTAAAACCAGGCTTAACATACAGACAAATTCCTCCTCCGCTTCTACCACTACCCCTGTATTTCCTAAATATGTAATAACCATCCAAATTTACTGTCCAGTCATGAGATTCATCCCAGCATGTTTCGGTAATGCCTATTAAATCCAATTTTTCTTGTACTGCTAATAATTCTAGCTCGCCCATTTTCCCAGGCAAACTTCTTGCATTAGCAAGCATACATTTTATGTTGCTATGGCTCTGCTGTTGTGAAGTGTTTGCCACTGTATTTGAGTCACCTAGTTATACCTCCCTACTGTCTATTGTAACCCTCCCCCTTCTCCTCCCCCATGGGTAGAAAATTCATCCATTTCCCCCTAAACCCTTTCTACCCCAATACTTTTATATAGTCCCTCCCCCCCCACCTACAAGTTTAAAAACTCCCCCAGCCGTTCTACCATCCTATCCCCTAGCACAAAAGCTACCTCATCATTTAGGTTCAATCCATCACTGCTATAGAGATTGTACCCAAGTGAGAAGTCAGCCCAGTGCTCTAAAAACTCAAAACCCTTTGCACTGCACCACTTTTTTAGCTATGCATTAACCTCCCTAAGCTCCTTCTGTCTCCCTGGGTTAGCATGTGGCACTGGTAGAAAATACTACCTTGGAGGTCCTTGATTTAAGTTTATTCCCTAGTTCTTTAAAATCATTCTTTAGGACACTCCATCTTCCACTTACTTTGTCAATGGTACCAATATGTACCAAGACCGCCGGTTCATTTCCTGCTCCTCACAATAGTTTATCCACCAGATCCACAACATGCCCATCCCGAGCACCCGGGAGACAGCAAACTGTCTACCTTCCTAATAATAGAGTCCCCTACCATCAAAATCTTTCTCTTGCTCTGCCTATGCTGCCCTCCCACTCCTCCAGTAGAACTGTTTTCCCGGCTGTTAGAGAGAACAGCTCTATCTGGCATTGCCATTCCTGAATGGACATCCCCAACAATTTCACTTAATCTGGCAAATCTGTCAGAACTGGCCTGCCTCCTGCTCCTGATCCCCCTGCTTCCCCTTCTAACTGTAACCCAGCTACCTCCCTGGACATCGTCACTAGCACCAACTACACCCTCCATGCTAGACCCAGCTAAACTGTGCTCAGTGAGCACCCACTCCCTTTCCAGTGGAGCAATCTTACTAAGTGCTGCAATTCTCCTCTCCATTTCTCCAATTTGAGCTTCCAGAGAGGCAACATGCTCACACCGGTCACAGAGGTATGGATCCTGGATCCTCTTTTCCAATAGTGCATACATGTGGCCGCTGGACTGACTCATGATTACCAGTTACAAAACTACAGTGAGAAAACAAATCAATGTATTTGTATAAAGATTGCTTTTCTACACCTTTACCCAAACAAAACAAAATATATATATATATATATATATTTTTTGTTTTCTATTTTTTCTTATAATAACTTTTCTTTGAACTCCCTCCTTTTATTTAAACTCCCACACTTACACAATACCTGCACTTACTCTATAACTTTTTGCAAGCTCCCAAGTTTGCTCCTTCCCCTGTTTAAATAGATCCTGCCTACTCACCTGGACAATTGATAGCAGCCCACAGGACAGACAAACACCCTTTAGCTTACTGTCCTTATTCACAGAGCAGATTCAAACAGAACAACACACAAGTGCACACAGATATACTTTTACACAGGCTAAACCACTCCCCCTCTCACTTGGACAATGATTACAGAGCACAGGACAGAAAAATAACCTTTAGCTTCCTGCACTTATTCACAGAGCATATTCAGAACTGATGGCCAGAAATACAGCTTAAAAGGGCAGTCAAAAAAAAATGTGATTTAGAATAGTCTTGGTAAGATTAATATTGTATGTTTATGCAGCTATTCTCCTCTGAATTAAAAAAAAGCTTGTCTCTGGATAATTCAATAAAGTAAGAAAGCACAGAAGAAGCGGTCTGTCTTTCTTACACGGGTGAAGGAAATTGATGAGCAAGCAACATAAGGGAAAGAGATCATTCTTTTCATTTTCACCTGGGAGCCTTCTCTTGTCCTATCCTTGGTGGACCCTGTACAGAGGTGGGGTAGAGGTCTGGAAGGAGGAGAATGGAGGAGGGTTACAATAGAAAGTAGGAAGGTATTAATAGGGGCCTCAAATACAGTGGCAGGCACTTCACAACAGCAGAGCCATAGCAACATAAAATGTATGATGATGAGCTAGAAATATTAGCAGTACAAGAAAAATGGGGCTTAATAGGCATTACGGAAACATGGTGGGATGAATCTCATGACTGGACTGTTAATCTGGATGGTTATAACCTATTTAGGAAAGATAGGGGAAATGGTAAAAGAGGAGGAGGGATCTGTCTTTATGTTAAGCCTGAATTTAAGCCTACAGTCAGAGAAGATATTTATGCTGGCACTAACGGCATCATTGAATCCTTGTGGGTTGAGCTAAATAGTGGAGGAGCTAATTCGAAACGCATATTGGTGGGAGTATGCTATAAACCCCCAAATATAGCTGAAAGTGAGGAAATACAATTATTGTTACAGATTGGAAATGCAGCTAAGCATGGGCAAGTTCTAATAATGGGAGACTTTAATTACCCTGATATAAACTGGATAAACGAGACCAGCAGCTCAGCTAAGGGGAGCAGGTTCTTGAGTACACTCAGGGATCATTATCTGGCCCAGGTAATACAAGGACCTACTAGAAATGGGGCCATCTTGGATTTAGTCATCACAAGTAATATTGATATAATATCAAATGTAAAAATAGGGGAACCCTTGGGGAACAGTGATCACAACACAGTCTCATTTGAGATTGAATACAAAAAACAGAGTTGTAAGGGGCCAACAAAAACTCTAAATTTTAAAAGGGCTAACTTTAATGGGCTACGGGCAGCAATACAACATATAGACTGGGACAAAGAACTTACAGGGAAGAATACTGAAAATAAATGGACAACATTCAAATCCTTACTAAATAAACATATTTATCAGCATGTACCATGTGGAAATAAAATGAATAGGAGTAAATCACATCCCATGTGGCTTAACAATGACTTAAAGATCATGATGAGGAAAAAGAAATATGCATTTAAATTATACAAGAAGGAGGGAACAGAGGCAGCTTTATGTGACTATAAGGAAATCAACAAGTCTTGCAAAAGGGCTATTAGACTGGCTAAAATAGAAAATGAGAAGTCAGTTGCAATGGAAAGTAAGACTAACCCTAAAATATTTTTTAAATATATTAATGGGAAGAAGGCCAGGAAGGAATCGATAGGACCATTACAATGTGACACAGGCCATCTGATAATTAGTGACCAGGAAATGGCAGATGAGCTAAATAGGTTCTTTTCGTCGGTTTACACAAGGGAGGTACCAGTGGTTGGGACACCGCAACATAATGGGGCTACACTACCTTTACTAAATAATTGGTTAACACAGGAAGAAATACAAAAGAGGTTGGAGAAAATAAATGTTAATAAAGCCCCAGGTCCTGATGGAATACATCCAAGGGTACTGAGGGAGCTGGGGTCTGTAATAGCCAAGCCATTATATCTAATCTTTCAAGACTCACTCACTACAGGGTCTCTACCAGATGAATGGAGAAAAGCAGAGGTAATACCTATATTTAAGAAGGGATCTAGAGCAAATCCGGGGAATTATAGACCAGTGAGCCTCACTTCTGTAATTGGGAAGCTTTTAGAAGGGTTAATAAGGGACAGAATACAAGAATATGTTCATTTGAACAGGATCATAGGTAGCAGTCAACATGGATTTATGAAGGAAAGGTCGTGTCAGACCAATCTAATTAGTTTTTATGAGGAGGTTAGTAGGAACTTGGATCAGGGCAACTCAGTGGATGTAGTCTTTTTAGTTTTTCAAAGGCATTTGATACAGTGCCACATGGAAGACTAGTGAGCAAACTAAGGGATACAGGAATTGCAGTAAATATCTGCTTATGGATCGAGAGCTGGCTAAAAGACAGGAAGCAAAGGGTTGTTGTAAATGGAACATACTCCGATTGGTCTAATGTGATAAGTGGGGTTCCTCAAGGTTCAGTATTAGGTCCTCGACTTTTTAACATATTTATTAATGACGTTGAGGTAGGACTCGAATGTAGTGTCTCCATTTTTGCTGATGACACTAAGTTGTGCAAGGTAATAAAATCAGATAATGATGTACTTTCCCTACAAAAGGATTTGCATAAATTAGAGAAATGGGCAGCTAAATGGCAGATGAGATTTAATACAAATAAATGTAAGGTTATGCATTTGGGAAGGAACAATAGCCAAGCAATCTATAATCTTAATCTAGGGGTATCAGATATTGAAAGGGATTTGGGAGTACTAGTGGACAACCACCTAGGTAACAGCGCTCAAAGCCAAGCAGCGGCTGCAAAGGCAAATAAAATATTAGCATGTATTAGGAAGGGTATAGAAGCCAGGGAAGAAGATATAATTCTGCCACTATACAAATCTCTAGTACGCCCTCATTTGGAATATGGAGTACAATTTTGGGCACCACCTCATAAAAAAGACATTTTAGAGCTGGAAAAAGTACAGAGAAGGGCTACCAAACTAATAAGGGGAATGGAGGGGCTAAGTTATGAAGAAAGACTAACAAAATTAAACTTATTTTCGCTAGAAAAAAGGCGTCTAAGAGGACATATGATTACGTTATATAAATACATCCAGGGTCAATATAAGGCTTTGTCAAGTGAACTTTTTGTAGCAAGAGATTATCAACTGACAAGAGGACATCCGTTGAGGTTAGAGGAAAAAAGATTTCACCTTAAACAAAGAAAAGGGTTCTTCACAGTTAGGGTGGTTAAACTGTGGAATTCTCTACCAAAGGAGGTGGTGACAGCGAATTCGATAGACAACTTCAAAAAGGGGTTAGATATATTTTTGAATAAAGAGGGCATTCAAGGCTATCCTAGATAACTAGCAAGGAATATTGATCCAGGGAGAAATTTGATCGCCAGTTTCTGGGGTCAGGAAGGAATTTTTCTTTTTTTTCCCCTTATGAGACAATTGGCAAAGTTTCAATGGTTTTTTTTTTCTGTTTGCCTACCTCTGGATCAATTAACAATTAACAATAATAATAAATAGTCCACATTAAAAAGATCAATAGAGATCTAAAAAGGTTGAACTTGATGGACTAACTCTTTATTCATCCTCCAATACTATACTATTAATAATTATTTAATCAATAATTTAATTAATAACTAATCCGCATATTGCAGATCAGAGGAGATCTTAACAGGTTGAACTTGATGGACTGAAAGACTTTTTTCAACCTTAATTACTATGTAACTATGAAGGAAAAAGGCCCCCATGATCTGTGGCTTTATAAAGTACAGTAAGATGTTTGAATCAAACAGGTGGGATTTCCCACTGGGTAAGTGTATGCACAGGTGAGCTCAAGTGCTTCAGGTTCAAAGACTAGCTGCTCCAAAGGGGCCCACAGAGATACTAAGGACCGGGTGACGGTGAGATCTGCACCAAAGGAGGACTGATATTATGAACATTGCTTTAGGGCACAGCATCTGTGTCAGCTTCAGTCACTCCCTTCTCACAGGCTGACAACCTCCCTGTGTGATTGCTTTCACATTTATGGATAAAGGCCTCATAGGAGAGAGTACCTGCGAAAAAGCATTCAGGGAAAAAAGCTTGTCTCACACGGAATATCTAGAAAAGCAGACAGAGAATTGTGCCGTCCCTTTAAATTAACCATAGGGGACGAGTAGAAGTTTAAACTAGAAATATAAATAGATGGTTAATACTTTGAATAATGTTGATAACAAACAAAATCATAACTTCTTTGTAATGACAACTAAATGGCTATAGGGCCCTTTAGAGACAATATGATGTCTGTAGTACAATCCGGAAAGAAGTGTGTGGTGTGTCTGAGAAGGAAGACCAGAATACGACTGAGAGTCACTGTGGGGATATATGATGGATGCCAGTCAAGGGGTTGAGAGCCAAGTCAATGGGAGTCCAATATTTAGCAATAAGGACACAAAATCCAGAGATTGTGTGGACACTGATCTGCTATAACAAGCCACAGAAGGGAAATAGATAACTATTTTAAGAGCAGTAAATATATTTAACTTCAATCATTTATCTGATATATTGGAGCCAAGTAACTTCTCCTGGAATCAAAACTTATAGCCCCAGATATCCTATTACTCCATTGTCATTCAGGTCATAACAAAGCCCAAGGGGAATCTTTTATAACAGAGAAACTACTGTGTGTGTTTTACAGTTGTTATTACAACTTAGGCAAGACTGCCAAGCTGCTCACTAATTACACTGTGTACATAATAATGTAATGTTTTAATAAGTTCATGGTACAATAGATAATTATGTGTACATGAGCTGTGTGCTATAAAATATTAGTCTGATAACGCTGGTTAGAACAACTCTCTAAAAACATTTTTTTTATGGCAGCTGAGTTTTAATCTCTTTGCTAGGGGACATGGGAAAATTGCTGTATTTCTCGGAATTCTGGGCATGTTTTTTAACTTGTTTTAGACATTCAAATGTGAACATAAATGTACTATTTATTTACTGTACTACTGTACGGTGGAGGGCTTCTTTCGCTCTTTTGACCTACTCAAAATGTCCACTACACAAGCTAAGGAACTGGTCCCATGCTGATGAGAGGCAGTAACCTTGAAACAGCTGTACGTGGATGGGATTCCTAGCTTGTGTATAATCCAACCCTAGCTTTGCTCAAAGCTGTTTGATACTGTGCTTAAGGGAAGCCATGTTTAATATGGTTATGGATTGCAAGAGTAAAGCCTTTGTGGGCACATATTTATTTACTATATATATATATATATATATATATATATATATATATATATATATACAGTGGAGGGCTTCTATCGCTCTTTTGCCCACCATATTATAAATGATTGTTGTGGTGAACTACCTACTCATAATTTCCACAAAACAGGCTGAGATCTCACTCCCTGTTGATGACAGCCAGTAAGCTTGAAACAGCTGTACATGGATTGGATACTCAGCCTGTGTTTATTCCAACCTTGGCTTTGCATTAAAGCTGTGTAATACAGCATGCATAAGCTTAAAGGAAGCCATATTTGATAATGGCTATGGAATGAAGAGCGAGGCATTTGTGGCCACATTTGTGTGTCCCAGCTCAACTTCCCAGAATGCAGTGTAATAACTGTTTTTCTCTGAACTGGAAGCAGGTTTTTTAACTTGCTTTAGACTTGCTTCAGATGTGAACACAGATGTACTTTTTATTTACTATATATATATATATATATATATATATATATATATATATATATACATATTTCTGTTTATGTAGTTGGAGAAGTAGGCTTAGAACAAGGGAGAGAAGTGAGAAGGACACGAGAGAATGGAAAACATGATGCACAGTAGGAAAACTGTAGATTGCTGTGCAGATGGATGAGTAATACATATAAGTCTGAGTTTGCTGAAAAATTAGAAGTGGTGTCTTTAAGTATACTCTTTTGGAGGACTGCACATAATAACTGGCAAAACTGTTCTGAGAAACAAGAAAAAATTCAAACTTTAATTTATAACCAACTTGCAAATATGCAGTGGAATCTACCATTTGTTTGCCAATTTACTACCATAGAAGGGAGGAATGGAAATGTGGCAGCTAAGACTGCCAATGCTTTCAATAGGACTAATATAAAGTGCATTAGTGTACAAGAACACTCTCTCCTGAAAGAGCATTTGAAAGAAGGAGACTAATGAAAGACTAGGAGCTTTACAATAATCAGAAAGGCAGCACAGAGATCTAAGGTAACCCTAGAGGAGCTGCAGAGATCCACAGCAGAGACTGGAGTATCTGTACATAGGACGACAATAAGCCGTATGCTCCATAGAGGTGGGCTTTATGGCAGAGTGGCCAGAAGAAAGCCATTACTTTCAGCAAAAAAACAAAATAGTACGTTTTGAGTTTGCGAAAAGGCATGTGGGAGACTCCCAAAATGTATGGAGGAAGGTGCTCTGGTCTGATGAGACTACAATTGAACTTTTCGGTCATCAAAGAAAATGCTATGTTGGTGCAAACCCAACACATCACATCACCCAAAGTACACCAGCAGCATCATGCTGTGGGGATGTTTTTCAGCAGCTGGGACTGGGAAACTGGCCAGAGTTGAGGGAAAGATGGATGGTGCTAAATACAGGGATATTCTTGAGCAAAACCTGTACCACTCTGTGTGTGATTTGAGGCTAGGACGGAGGTTCACCTTCCAGCAGGACAATGACCCCAAACACACTGCTAAAGCAACACTTGAGTGGTTTAAGGGGAAACATGTAAATGTGTTGTAATGGCCTAGTCAAAGCCCACCCCCTCAATCCAATAGAAAATCTGTGGTCAGAGTTAAAGATTTCTGTTTACAAGCGCAAACTATCCAACTTGAAGGAGCTAGAGCAGTTTTGTAAGGAGGAATGGGTAAAAATCCCAGTGGTAAGATGTGGCAAGCTCATAGAGACTTATCCAAAGTGACTTGGAGCTGTGATTGCAGCAAAAGGTGGCTCTACAAAGTATTGACTTTAGGGTGGTGAATAGTAATGCACATTGACTTTTTCTGTTATTTTGTCCTATTTGTTGTTTGCTTTACAATAAACAATAAAAAAAACATCTTCAAAGTTGTGGGCATGTTCTGTAAATGAAATGATGCAAATCCTCAAACAATCCATGTTAATTCCAGGTTATGAGGCAACAAAACACAAAAAATGCCTAGGGCAGGGGGGGGGGGGGGGGGGATACTTTTGCAAGGCACTGTATATATATATATATTTATTTATTTATATATTTTTTATTAATTCATTTTTTATTCTATTTTTTATTTTTATATATATATATATATATATATATATATATATATTCATTGAAAGAACATGTGTAAAGAAATACCTTCTATCTGATGGAAAAGAATATACAGGCACAGGCACAAACAAAACCTTATAACATATAAAAAAAAGCTCATAATTGCTTACTCATCTCACAATATAAAGCCTGATTCTTCTTATAGAGGAACCCTGGCATGTCAATGTGCATGAAGGAGTAGGGTGATTGAGACACTGCAAACTTGTCCATGTGCTTGCACCCCTGTATTCTTTGTTTTACTATAGTGCAGCAAACTGCAAGCCTGCCACTACACACCTACCCTCTCCACCTTCATGGATTTTACTCTCAAAAGCATTGTCATGTGAACAGTACAGGCCATAACAGCCACATATGCATAGTTTTTAAGATGTCACCTTCATTAACATGCCCAAAGTGAGTTCAAGCAGTATTTGGTATGTTATTAGAACATATTTCTACATTATGCTTTAATGACATTAATACTGATTTTTAGAAGGTAATAACTGTTATGTCCAAGATTTGAGGGGCCACGTGCACCTCAGTTTTCTCCCTCTAGGTCCTGCATTTGTGTTCAATCTCAGCACCTGGTAATTTAATTTAGATCAGGACATCATTCCTGAAGCGACAAGCATAATTAAATCCCTTTTTTTAAGATACAAGAAGAACACATGCACCGTTGCTTAATGCCAAAACAGACTGAGACTTTATTCTTGCTTGCATAGAAATAGATTACAAAATAAACTATTCCCCCAGTTCTATAGCCAAGCCCCCTTAGTTTTGCTCTGCTGTAGGGGATGGTGAGGGTTATCTATCTGGTGAGCTTATCAACTTTAACAACTATCTGAAGCCAGAGAGAGGGTATGTCTGGCTGCTCTCAGGGGTCGTATATCTATATAAAAATGTTGTCCCAGTAATGATCATGGCACAAACTGTATCCCTGCTAGTTACAGGTAAGATAACATTATATCAGTGCATATAACATGATATAGTAACCCCAGCATTAATTATTTAAACTTTATGCAATTACCCAAAATCCTCCTATTGGATCAAATCACTATTCTAAACATTATAGCATTACTTTTAAAAGGTACTTTGCAAAGGGACTTGGCATTACAGTGTCATGTCCTAACCACAACCTGAAAACAAAGCATTATATAAACATTTCTTATTAGGTCTGAATTTTCACAGGCCATGCTCCTTGAGCATTCAGGGTACTTGATCAGAGCCTGAGGCCTAACATTACACAAGTTATTACAGTCATAACAAAATTGTCCTTAAGTTTAGGGTGGTGACAGTTCGATCTTGCTCCATGCAGGCCCTTGCTGGTTGGGTTCAGGGGTCTCCCATCTTGGCCCCCCACAAGTCCGTTTATGACAATGAGAATCTTGTGTACACCTGTCCTGATAAGTCGCTGTCCATTGCTCTTGTGCATCTGACAATATGTATACATACAGTCAGGTCCATAAATATTGGGACATCGACACAATTCTAATCTTTTTAACTCTATACACCACCACAATGGATTTGAAATGAAACAAACAACATGTGTTCTTACTGCAGACATTCAGCTTTAATTTGAGGGTATTTACATCCAAGTCAGGTGAACGGTGTGGGAATTACAACAGTTTGTATATGTGCCTCCCACTTTTTAAGGGACCAAAAGTAATGGGACAGATTAACATTCATAAATCAAACTTTCACTTTTTAATACTTGGTTGCAAATCCTTTGCAGTCAATTACAGCCTGAAGTCTGGCACGCATAGACATTACCAGACGCTGGGTTTCATCCCTGGTGATGCTGTGCCAGACCTCTATTGCAACTGTCTTCAGTTCCGGTTTGTTCTTGGGGCATTTTCCCTTCAGTTTTTTCTTCAGCAAGTGAAATGCATGCTCAATCGGATTCAGGTCAGGTGATTGACTTGGCCACTACACAATTTTCCACTTATTTCCCTTAAAAAACTCTTTGGTTGCTTTTGCAGTATGCTTCGGGTCATTGTCCATCTGCACTGTGAAGCGCCCTCCAATGAGTTCTGAAGCATTTGGCTGAATATGACCAGATAATATTGCCGGAAAAACTTCAGAATTCATCCTGCTGCTTTTGTCAGCAGTCACATTATCAATAAATACAAGAACACCAGTTCCATTGGCAACCATACATGCCCACGCCATGACACTACCACCACCATGCTTCACTGATGAAGTGATACGCTTTGGATCATGAGCAGTTCCTTTCCTTCTCCATACTCTTCTCTTCCCATCACTCTGGTACAAGTTGATCTTAGTCTCATCTGTCCATAGGATGTTGTTCCAGAACTGTGAAGGCTTTTATAGATGTTGTTTGGCAAACTCTAATCTGGCCCTCCTGTTTTTGAGGCTCACCAATGATTTACATCTTGTGGTGAATCCTCTGTATTCACTCTGGTGAAGTCTTTTCTTGATTGTTGACTTCGTCACACATACACCTACCTCCTGGAGAGTGTTCTTGATCTGGCCAACTGTTGTGAAGGGTGTTTTCTTCCCCATGGAAAGAATTCTTCATCCATCACAGTTGTTTTCCGTGGTCTTCCGGGCCCTTTGGTGTTGCTGAGCTCACCAGTGCATTCTTTCTTTTTAAGGATGTTCCAAACAGTTGATTTGGCCACACCTAATGTTTTTGCTGTCTCTCTGATGGGTTTGTTTTGTTTTTTCAGCCTAATGATGGCTTGCTTCACTGATAGTGACAGCTCTTTGGATCTCATATTGAGAGTTAACAGCAACAAATGCAAATAGCACACTTGAAATGAACTCTGGACCTTTTATCTGCTCTTTGTAAATGGGATAATGAGGGAATAACACACACCTGGCCATGAAACAGCTGAGCAGCCAATTGTCCCATTACTTTTGGTCCCTTAAAAAGTGGGAGGCATATATACAAACTGTTGTAATTCCTACACTGTTCACCTGATATGGATGTAAATACCCTCAAATTAAAGCTGAAAGTCTGCAGTTACAGCACATCTTGTTTGTTTCATTTCAAATCCATTGTGGTGGTGTATAAAGCTAAAAAGGTTAGAATTGTGTCCATGTCCCAATATTTATGGACCTGACTGTATAATAAATATGTTAAACCAAAACTAGTGCTATTGTATTAATTAATTATGAATATTACATGACATTTGTTTAACACCACTTCGGTGGAATGATGATCCATTTTTCCTGGGGCTCATTCCACAGCCTCCTTGTTCTGTTGCTGCCCTTCCTCATCAGCTAAAAACATTAATGCAATGTCCTTTGTCATCATTTGGTCCTATATCCCTGTCCATATAACACCTTGTCACTTATATGCTCACTAAGACAATCCTGTGTATGGCCTGTGCTACATAGTTATATTTATGTTGAGTTTCACCACCAGCATGGATGACCGGCCCCCATTCAGCCACATTATTCAGTGTCAACCACTTCTCTTTTTAAGACCTTAGGATGCCCATGATGACAGTTCTCCCCCGATGTATAATGACCAACAGTATTGTGTAGATGACATACAGTATCTCACAAAAGTGAGTACACCCCTCACATTTTTGTAAATATTTTATTATATCTTTTCATGTGACAACACTGAAGAAATGACACTCTGCTACAATGTAAAGTAGTAAGTGTACAGACTGTATAACAGTGTAAATTTGCTGTCCTCTCAAAATAATTCAACACACAGCCATTCATGTCTAAACTGTTGGCAACAAAAGTGAGTACAACCCAAAGTGGAAATGTCCAAATTGGGTCCAATTAGCAATTTTCCCTCCTGAAAGTCATGTGACTCATTAGTGTTACAAGGGGAGCAGGTGTGTTCAATTTGGTGTTATCGCTCTCACACTCTCTCATACTATTCACTGGAAGTTCAACATGGCACCTCATGGCAAAGAACAATTTGAGAGTATACATCCTACAAACCCAGGCTAAAATAGCATAACATTCATAATTTATTTTGGCCAATCAGAGCAATAAGAGGCAGCTTCAACATTGTAGCAAAAGTCTGGGTATTGTGTCTCAGCAGCAAGCATCATGGGCTTTATTGTCTGGCACACATTCATGTAAGTAGGTGCTATATATTTTCATATAAGAATCTCACTCTGCAGCACATTTCACCCCAGTCCCAGCAGCAAACAATAAACATGGCGTTAACATATAAAATAAAATCATACTGCAGTGTGGGTTCATCCTTGGTTATTACTTCTATCACATTTTCTGAAAAACCATTCTATATATAAACTACTGCATCTCTCTCTCCTCTCTCTCTCCTACCACCCCACTGGAAATCAATTCTATTTATCAACAACTGATGCATGTTATTTTCATTTGAATTGCTGATGATGGAGAGTCTGTCCCTTTTTCTCTGTCTCGGTCTCTCAGTCTGTCTGTCTCTCTCTGTCTGTCACCCTCTCACAACACCCAAGCATGTAATTTTATACAACAGCAGACTGAGCAGCACAACCCCTTGACCAGTAGCTAACAGGTTCAAATCTGTACCTGAATTATGTGTTCTTATATGGGCTGATGATTTAAGCAGTTCCGGGGGTGTGGAAATCAAGATTTCAGTTTGCTGCAAATAAATCTGAAATACACTGAAGTTTTAAATGCAATACATATTTTTCTGTTAATCTGTGTTAAGAAACATTTAAAACCCAGTAAACTTCTATGTACAGAACTGACTTCACATTAACACAAATAGCCTCTAATTGATGCTTTTTCCTTGTCATTGTTTTTTTTTTTTAATCTACAGCTCAAATAATTTGCTATGCCATAACACTGCAGCCACATTCCATATTGAATAAATTATTGAACTGCAGTGAACATCTCTGAGTTGTTGAGGTAATACTATGGAAATATAGAGACAGTGTATTTATAAATAGTGGACTTGTCTATGAAATATAAAGTGCAAACCGTGAT
This sequence comes from Discoglossus pictus, assembly GCA_027410445.1. NCBI lineage: Eukaryota > Metazoa > Chordata > Amphibia > Anura > Alytidae > Discoglossus > Discoglossus pictus. The sequence continues at coordinate 136,096,801 of CM050164.1, forward strand.
GTCCTTTGATCATGGGTGGTCTGAGTCAATTAGGGCTGCTGAGTCCAGTGCCGTACTTCCATAACCTCATAATAAAAAAAAATGGAAGTCAATGTAATAAACTAACATGTACAGTATAAGAAAAAAATAACAGAAAATCTGTCTAAGAACAATAAGTAATTCTCAAAATGTAAATATATGTCAGTCATTATTGTTATGAATTCATAATTATCTATTGTTTTTTTGTATTGAATTTAACATATACATATTATTTTGTATATTTTCATTTCAATAACATTGTAAATATATATGAATACTGTTGTTTGTAAAAAAATGTTTTTATAAAATCCAAGTTAAAAAAGCAACAGAAATTATATGAAATTATCATTTTGATGAGTTTAATTAAAGGATAACTGCAGTCGCTATATGGAAAAAGTATTTCCCTTTTTTTAAATTCATTGAGCTATAATCAATACAAGTCAGGGGATTTCAGTGTTCGGCATGAAGGAATAATAAGCTTTTTACCACACGTAAATTCTTGCAGCTAGTATATTAGCTATGCAAGAAGCATATCTAGTTAAGCTACAGGCTATGGAACTTAGGGTACATGGTTCAAGCCCCCCCTATAGCTCTGTATTTTTCTCTGTTGTTTAAAAATCAGAAATATGGTATTTAGGTTATATAATAAAGTAAATATAAATAAGCTTAGGTAACTGTGTTTTGTGTTACTAATTAAACTAATTATTTGAATTTTGAATAATTATGTGAAATAATTATTTGTATTACAGACACTAAATTTCATAGTCTAGGGATTCACATACTGTGCTACATAGCTAATACGCTGATTTGCTGAAACATACAAATATCTACAGTATATGAACATATGGATAATATGGTTTTAAGTGAGAAATATTCCACTTTTTAGATATTTTTTATATTTTGTTTTCATCCAGTTAGCTGGTGCAGTAGTAAATGTGCTAATTCCTTGGTTCTGATCTAATGCTCCCCCTTTTTTATTAATAATTATTAATATATTTGTAATAATGACGCCCAGGAGGGAAACCTGGTACCAGATCATAGTTCCGTCCCATTTCCACCAAAAACAAAACCCCTGAATACCTTGACAAGATGGATTATGTTACTACAGATGTTACTACAGACGTTTGTGTATGACAGTCATAATGTGTATTGTGGGCCATGTTTTACTGGGCAGCTATCCTATTTTTGATGAGCCATGTTATACTTGTTAATATGTGATGTACAGTTGTGGTTGTGTGGGTAAGCAATGTTGTTCATGAAGGGGGCCACAACATGGGGTTAATTATATTCATTGTAGGTGTGTGTCTTATATACATGGCAGTGTGTATGTATTATACACAAGGCAGTGTATGTGTATGTATTATACACAAGGCAGTGTATGTGTATGTATTATACAAGACAGTGTGTATGTCCTTAACAAACAGGAGATATTGTATTGTTGCAGGAATTTATTGAGGTATCTGTGTCAACCAGTCATGTTTGGTATTGAAAAGCTGCATTTTCCTCAGACAGTTTAATAAAGTGTATTACCAGGGTCGTGGGGCAGAGGGGTCATCAGTTACGAGGTGCTTAGTTGTAGGGGATCCAGTACAGTGGGGGAAGAGCTGGCCCACACCAGGGGACAGTGGACACTTAGGTGTGAATGGGGAAGCATGCTGGGCATGGAGAGTCTGGTACATCAGAGACTAAAGGCCTTATTAATTGCCTTCATACAGGCCGTAAGTCTGCGGACTTGAAAATTGCAACAGTTACAGATCGATTTAATTGAACAAGCTAAGAAATTACATGATCGAAAGCCAAATCTGTAAACCTTGTAACCATACGAAGCATTTCCGGGCATGATCATGATCAATTAAGCAAGCCCATAAGTAACGATTTAGAAAGAGCCAATAGTAAATGAGACCATCGTCATGACATCAGTAAAATATGGCATTTAAATGTCAATCAATTAGTGTTTAGACGTCCGATATGCGATCGGCTCGCAATCCATTGATCAGTAAAAATTAAAAAACTGAATGAAGAAACTGTTATAGTCCATGTGGGTGGCCTGATATGTATTAACTCCTTGATTCCAGAGATTGATTGAACACAGAAATTAAACAAATATTTTTTTTATTGCGGATTTGCGAGCTGGAGACTGTTGTGCAATTAATTCTAATGTCTTTCAGCGCTTTCCCGTATTTTAAAGTCCAGTATTGCGTTTTTTTATTTACTTTTATGGTGTTACGAACAGGTGTTTAACTACCTTGTGAGTCCTCTCTAGTACCTATAGAATGTTTTGATACATTTGCCATTGAAGGCAATTGCGGGCTTGTGGAATTATTGCAATTAAATAGCGATTTGTAATTTAGCGATTGTAACATTTGCGGGCTTGAAAGATCAAAGGCTTAGATGGGTCGGAGTTACGATTTTGAAAACTGCAGGAATTTTCAGCCTGTAGCTCGCAAATAGATTGCAGGTAGCTAGAATATCAGTAACTTTTGCGGGATACATTACGGGCTTCGGTAATTGCGATTTTGACAATTTAATAGATCCCAAAGTGTCTCACCTCCTCATCTGATCAGGCACACCCTGTAATGCAGTATCAAAGGGTATATTAGCCTGGGTAGTAAGTTCCAGGACCAAGCGGGGTGAGTAGGAGGGTGACATCACTGAAGGACAGGCCTCCCCACATGGTCAGACTGGGGAAGAATAGGTGGACTGTGTTGCGTATGAATGTGCTATGCATTAAAAAAGGAGCTGTTTAGTTTAAATTTACATAAGCATCATTTATGGTTTATTCTGGGGGAATATAATAATTTTAATTACTGGAATTATTACTAAGGACTGTGCCTGCAACCCTACTCCTAACCACTGGGCATAGTATTGCTGAACTGGCTTCCTGAGCTTGTTGTGTTGCTGGCATCCTGTGCATGTATCCTGATAACTGGTAAAGGCAGCTGGGGGCAGAGATCGATAGAACCTAACCACTAAGGGAGTTCTCTAAGCGGAAAACAGAAGGGTTTTGGGGTGCTCATGATTCCCTTCACTCCTGGGTCATGACAGAAACTAAATACATCTATTATTTAAACAGAAAAACTGGATGGCATGAAACTCAAACCAATGACTTATAAATTACCAAGATAGCACATTTACAACTACACCAACATACTGTACTATTCCTTTGACAAGACTATGAAAGTTAATATATCTAGGATATAATATGTAACAGTTACAGACCCCAACCTTATAATCTATGCAGATTATTGTGTGTGTGTGGGGGGGCTTGTTATACCAACAATAACTAAAATGAGAACATTTAAGCCAATTCTTGATTAATATTAAAAATGGAAACCGCTTCTCTGCACGATTTTCCATCCGCTGGCTGATTGTGCAGAGCACATGTGGTGTCCTCAGTAACCCTTTAAGGGTGCTTGATATCGATTTTGTACGAAAATGTATTATGTTTTTGTAATCGAGCTAATAATTACAGTCTACTTTTCTTTGTTTCCCTTTATTGGAGCATTTACTGACAATATCTATAAATAAATCCCTTTTTCAAAATGAAACAGAGAGATAAATGAAGACCAACTATTGTAAGTGCAGGAATACCCCACTCTCCACATATGTTCCTGCGTGCAGGAGTGATATGTGAAATGGCGAATAGAAGAGTGCTGAGCCGAGATTTAAAGGGCTAAACGAGATTTGGAGCTCAAAAACTGCTCTATCGCAAGGTTTATTGCTACACAGGGAATTAGAGGGGAAAAGAGCACTATAGTGAATCTAGCGGTAAGGGGGGTAGCGTTAATCTGGGTATACATATAAAAGGATGTTTTGCATTTTATTTCAGTATTTTATCTCATAATATATATGAACACGTAGTATAATCATCAGCTAGCAATCTGTGAATGAATTGCTTTTGGAAATATTTTGTGAATAATATCAACTCATGTTTTAATCATAGTAGATGGTAACTCAAACATTCCTCATGGTTGCTGCTATCCATCTGAATGACTATTTTAGGTGCTTTAATGCTATTTTTGTTAATGTGGGTGACCAGTAATACCAAGTCAAATAGTTTTTCTCAAAAATAGAGCACTGAACTAAGTAACACATTTATAACTGGTTTGTGAAAGAATCCTGGCTGGGAACGTTGTGTGGTTTTAGTTCTTTAATCCCCTGAGTGCTGTGTGTTTCCTCGCATCTGTGTGGAGTCTGTTTTGGTGCTTTGGCGCTTTCTTACTGTTTACAGCCAAACATTAATTTCAGTTTTGCAGCAGATCTTGAAATTCCAAAAGATACTGTTAGTTCATAGATGTCCTCTGACAAGACACAGAAACCACACTCACCTACTGTGGGTAATTTATAGTTTCAAGTTTCAACACAAGTGCACATACTCATTTTAATAAGCAATATTATTTTGCAAATATGCACGATTCAGCACAAAAAATATATAACCCCACAATGCCATATATATTTATAATATATTAAGTTATATTTTGTTTGCCATTATAGGCAAGAAAACATTGATATTGCTTTAAATATTGTTACATTTTAAACTGAATTAATATCCATTACAGCTGAGCAAAGGTACAAGTTAATAATCATTTTGCCTTACAAAATATCAAACTAAGATTTACTAAGGTTCAACAGGTATAATATCATCCACAATAAAATAACAGTAAGAAGTATTTTTAGGCCGCGTGCATAAGTCTATCCTCAGGCTATATAAGCGAGTGAGATTATTATAAAATTCAACAGGCTATGGAACCTGTATTTTTTAAATTCAATTATAAGCTGAAGGACAGCAAACATTTGGATACAGATGATACATTTTAATGGCTGACACAGCCATGTATTTACACCAATTCCATCAAATTGATTTATTTTGTAGCACAGTACCACACCTTGTATAAGTCAAAACACTATTATATTCAGTTTCAAATTTTCATTATTTTGTGCCTCATAAATAAAAAAAATATTTCTAAGGATATTGCTAAAAGTAAGTGACATCAAAGGGGGTATAGTTTGATGTCATCAGTAATATCATGAATTTTGTAATTTATCATATTATATGTGATGTCATGAGTAATATCATACCTGATGTCATTATTTATATCATGTATTGTGATGTCACCTAATGTCATAGATTATGCCATGAGTGATGTGATCAGAAAAACCTTTGCAGGGAAAGGGATGGATGTTAAGATTGCGTACTACCTTAACTTTCCAATTACCTGCGTTTTCCAGGCAAAAAAACACACCACTTATCTATATTTACCAAAAAAATAAACCAATACCGGATTAGCAGACAGTAGCAGACAACCTCATTAATACTGATATGCCACATATCCAAGAAGATTATGAGTTTTTAATCTGTTTTCTGTTCTTTGGGACAATACAGCAATTGAAAAATAAAATTAAAAAAAACACACCATCAGTTGGATAAAATTGGAACTAATAAAGCAATCATGTGAGAATTATGAAATGGGAAAGATGAAGCAATGCCAGACGAATATAACTATTTATGTGTTTTGAGACAAAGGATTGAGATACAGAGTTTCAGTGTAAGCATGTATTCCCTAAAAACACTTTAACTACTTCTGTATCATGATCAGTCAAATTTAATCTTTTATTATTGATCTCAAAAGATGAGTTCTCAGTTTCAAATACGGGGCTAATGTAATTTTGATTGAAGACTGGGCAACATTATACTTCTTTTCAAGATCACAGACTTGAAAGGTAAAGGTGATGGACTGGCCAAGCATGTCTCCAGACCTAAACCCTTTTGAGCATCTGTGGGGCATCCTCAAACGGAAGGTGGGGGAGTGCAAGGTCTCTAACATCCACCAGCTCCGTGATGTCATCATGGAGGAGTGGAAGAGGACTCCAGTGGCAACCTGTGAAGCTCTGGTGAACTCCATGCCCGTGCTGGAAAATAACGGTGGCCACACAAAATATTGACACTTTGGGCCCAATTTGGACATTTCCACTTAGGGTGTACTCACTTTTGTTGACAACGGTTTAGACATGTGTTGAGTTATTTTGAGGGGACAGCAATCTTACACTGTTATACACGCTGTACACTTACTACTTTACATTGTAACAGAGTGCAATTTCTTCAGTGTTGTCACATGAGAGTAATAAGATATTTATAAAAATGTGAGGGGTGTACTAACTTTTGTGAGATACTGTATATATATATATATATGTATATATATATATATATATATATATATATATATATATATATATATATATATAAATAAATAAATACATTTATATATATATATTAAGCAATGAGTGCCCCTAGAGGTTGGTTTAGTTAAAGATGCTGGAATATTTATCTTGGCAGAGAAAGAGTTAACTCAGGGCAGTAATCAGAGCCTGTAACGGAACCCATCACTGTTTTACCCTGTTTTATGGTTATTTAATTATTATGGTTAAAATATGATCCTACTGTTATACTGTATGTATGTATGTTGCTAACTGCTAATGTGGCCCCAGGGTTAACAGAGGAAATGTTAACCCCAACTGCCCCCCACCTTTCCCTGGCTACTGAGCCGGAATATGTCCCAAGTACCCCAGCAGAAGAGCTGACAGCCGGGCAGAGTGCAGTCGGCCTCTGCCCTCCCTTTGTCCCTTGTACAGAGCAGAATGTCCTGCTGGTTATACCAGCAGAAGAGCTGGCATCAGGGCAGAGTGCCGCTGGCCTCTGCCCCTCAAGTCCCCTCAGCTTGTTGCCCCATCACCACAGCGAAATATCCAGTTGCCTGGTTAGACTTCCCCCCAAAGGGGAGATGGGTGACGAAGTGCCTTTTGCCACTTTGTCCTGGAGAGGACTTATTGCCAGCCTCCTGCCCTGCGACTATGGCCCTGGGACATATTGCCCTTTAAAAACAGTATTCTGCCATACCAGAGTGTATGTCCCTCATTCTGGCCCTTTAAATACAGGGGGGTCATTTGGTACTTGCCCTGTGGGAGCGGTGATACCCCAGATAGCTATGCCACGGAGCCCACTCATATAATGAAAGACTATGGGAAAGACTTTGGCTACCTGGCAATTGAACTGTGTAAATAGGATCTGAGCGCTATTCGGTAGTTTTGTGCGCTCAGATCCCAGCTATCTGGGCATATGTGAAATGTGAGTAAATGTGAATTGCAGTAATGCTGATGGGTTGTCAAACTAGAGAATTGACCAAAAATACTTTTGTCCGGACATCCCCAGGCCGATCCGTTGGGATCAGACCGTGTATGCCGGCTTATGGTCACGGGGGAGGTGTGTAACGGAACCCATCACTGTTTTACCCTGTTTTATGGTTATTTAATTATTATGGTTAAAATATGATCCTACTGTTATACTGTATGTATGTTGGTTTATGCTCTGCAGAATATCAGCCCAGACTATTGCAGACCTTGGCATAATAGATAATCCTATTACAGAGACTCCTCATAAGATAAGGAAGTCTATTGTATAACGTGTTTTCATTATCAGACATAAGAACAAAGAAGTATAATCTGATCAATGTCTGATTGTATCAAAGTAGCCAGGTAGCCTCCGGGGGTTGTGACCACACCTATTGTCTCTCTATGTGTATTGTGTGGCCAACTATGGGGGATGTGTATTGCCTGTGGGAAGAGATGTGTATATATATTTCTGCACAACAAAATAAAGACAGTATTATTTGACTCCCAATTGAGTGTCGTCCAATATGGGAGGTTGGGAATGGTGAGACTGTAGTGCTTCTTGGATATTTTACCGTATACCAGCGGAGATATTGGATTCGTGTTCCAACTCCGTTACAGAGCCTAATTGAAGCCCAGGTGTGGACTGCCTTGATTAGACAACAGCAGAGAGAAGGAGTCCCCGCCCATTCAAGCCTTGGAGGCCAGCACAGCGAGTTTAAGGCAGCAATGGAGACTGCCACATGAGACGAGTCTGAGTGACTGGAAGTCACAGACCGCTGCAAGTATGGAACTTTAAGAAATAGAGAAAGTTGCGTGCTGAACCCAAAGGATAGATTTTGGGAGCAGAAGAATTTGTACTGATGACCAGATGAATGGTAAACAGTGTTTCCTGAGCAGAGCAGCAAACAGTACAGACAGAGAGAGGAATATGAACTGTTAAATTGGAGCTGTTGAGATTGCCAAGGACCTACAGCAGAGAGAGACAGAGTGATCTGCAGCACTGGATGTCTGAAGAAATACAGGCCAGTGACTTTATATTATGTGGACTTTTGGAGGTATGTTTCTAGCTCCATTCTGATTTAGCAGAATGGCAGCTCTTTGTTAGTTAGGGAACTAACAACAGTAAAGCTAGGGCTCAGACAGAGCTAGGTTTTCTTTTCATTGTTTTTTATGCTTTGAATTTATGTTTTCAAAATGGCACTTACTATCAGTAAAATTAAAAAACGCATTGAAAGCCTCCTGTTATTTTTATGAAAAGTGACAGAAATAATACTGATGAACAGTTTGTTCGGCCATCCTTGTCCCAATATATATATATATATATATATATATATATATATATATATATACAGGGAGTGCAGAATTATTAGGCAAGTTGTATTTTTGAGGATTAATTTTATTATTGAACAACAACCATGTTCTCAATGAACCCAAAAAACTCAATAATATTAAAGCTGAATATTTTTGGAAGTAGTTTTTAGTTTGTTTTTAGTTTTAGCTATTTTAGGGGGATATCTGTGTGTGCAGGTGACTATTACTGTGCATAATTATTAGGAAACTTAACAAAAAACAAATATATACCCATTTCAATTATTTATTTTTACCAGTGAAACCAATATAACATCTCAACATTCACAAATATACATTTCTGACATTCAAAAACAAAACAAAAACAAATCAGTGACCAATATAGCCACCTTTCTTTGCAAGGACACTCAAAAGCCTGCCATCCATGGATTCTGTCAGTGTTTTGAGCTGTTCACCATCAACATTGCGTGCAGCAGCAACCACAGCCTCCCAGACACTGTTCAGAGAGGTGTACTGTTTTCCCTCCTTGTAAATCTCACATTTGATGATGGACCACAGGTTCTCAATGGGGTTCAGATCAGGTGAACAAGGAGGCCATGTCATTAGATTTTCTTCTTTTATACCCTTTCTTGCCAGCCACGCTGTGGAGTACTTGGACGCGTGTGATGGAGCATTGTCCTGCATGAAAATCATGTTTTTCTTGAAGGATGCAGACTTCTTCCTGTACCACTGCTTGAAGAAGGTGTCTTCCAGGAACTGGCAGTAGGACTGGGAGTTGAGCTTGACTCCATCCTCAACCCGAAAAGGCCCCACAAGCTCATCTTTGATGATACCAGCCCAAACCAGTACTCCACCTCCACCTTGCTGGCGTCTGAGTCGGACTGGAGCTCTCTGCCCTTTACCAATCCAGCCACGGGCCCATCCATCTGGCCCATCAAGACTCACTCTCATTTCATCAGTCCATAAAACCTTAGAAAAAGTCTTGAGATATTTCTTGGCCCAGTCTTGACGTTTCAGCTTGTGTGTCTTGTTCAGTGGTGGTCGTCTTTCAGCCTTTCTTAACTTGGCCATGTCTCTGAGTATTGCACACCTTGTGCTTTTGGGCACTCCAGTGATGTTGCAGCTCTGAAATATGGCCAAACTGGTGTCAAGTGGCATCGTGGCAGCTGCACGCTTGACTTTTCTCAGTTCATGGGCAGTTATTTTGCGCCTTGGTTTTTCCAAACGCTTCTTGCGACCCTGTTGACTATTTTGAATGAAACGCTTGATTGTTCGATGATCACGCTTCAGAAGCTTTGCAATTTTAAGAGTGCTGCATCCCTCTGCAAGATATCTCACTATTTTTGACCTTTCTGAGCCTGTCAAGTCCTTCTTTTGACCCATTTTGCCAAAGGAAAGGAAGTTGCCTAATAATTATGCACACCTGATATAGGGTGTTGATGTCATTAGACCACACCCCTTCTCATTACAGAGAGGCACATCACCTAATATGCTTAATTGGTAGTAGGCTTTCGAGCCTATACAGCTTGGAGTAAGACAACATGCATAAAGAGGATGATGTGGTCAAATACTCATACTCATTTGCCTAATAATTCTGCACTCCCTGTATATATATATATATATATATATATATATATATATATATATATATATATAGTAAATAAATAGTAAATTTGTGTTCACATTTGAACAGCTAAAACAAGTTCAAAAACATGTTTCCTGCTCAAAATTCAAAGAAACACAGTTATTACACTGAATTCTGGGAACTTGGTCAGGGACATGCAAATGTGCCCACAAAAGCTTCACTCTTGTAATTCATAATCATTTCAAAGATGGCTTCCTTTAGGCATATGCCTGATGTATTGCACAGCTTTGGGCATAGCTAAGGATGGATTATACACAAGCCAGGAATCCCACCCACGTACAGCTGTTTCAAAGTTGCCGCCTCTCATCAGTGTAGGGCCGGTTCCATAGCCTGTGTAGTAGATTTTATGAGGAGGTTGTTTACCACAACAATCATTTAATTTATGGTAGGCAAAAGAGCGATAGAAGCTCTCCAAATAAATAGTACATTTGTGTTCATATTTGAACAGTCAAAAAATTTAAACTTGTTTCCTGCTCATAATTCCGAGAAATATATATATATTGTATTTCCAGGACTATAGCTGCCACACATTGTAGCTATCTAATTTAATACTCACTAACAGTCATATGGTAATAGGTCAGGGTTACTACATTAGACACCAGTGCAAGAGTTGGTTTGTTACATTTTTTAAATCATTTTAACTGAGTTTACAAGAACAGGTATACACTGTAGAGAGGATGGTATAAGACAATAATGAACTCTGCAATGCATTGACAGTCACAATCACTCATTCCCCTGACACAAAGTCGTACACAAGGTCGGTGCTAATTTCTTGCTGATTTGAGGAAAACACAAAATTCTCCCAGGGTTATTTTATTTCTTCTCCATTCACTTGACAGACCGTCCAATTGAAATACCCATAAATAAATCCATTCTTGATCATAATGAGCTCACATGGGGTGGTGTTGGAACTTGTGGACCCCTATTGGCAATGGAGTTAGACAATAATTGGTTCCTATGGACCCCCCACTGGAGTAGGTGTGTGGCCCATGGGTGGGTAGTGTAACGGACCATGAGGTTTTGCTTATACTTAAATGGGAGATGTTAGGAGCTAACCCCAAAAGCACATGGGGGTATGGGGAAGGGGTTCCTTAGGCCCCCAGGTCATAGAGGAATCCTGGGCACCATATGTTAATTTATAATAGGCTTTGAGAAAGGCTAGACAGAGGGGTTTATAACTCCCTACATTTACATTTGTACATTTATTATATATAACGCAATTCATAGGGCTTTACAAGCACTCAATAAGGCTCTAAACAGTGATAGCATGTATTTTTACAGCAAGTGGTCACAGGTATTTGCAAACACAAAATATTAGCAGATGTCATGTAATGTCAGTGCTCACAATTCTACCCATAAAACCATAAAATAGTAGGGAGTACCACTCACAAAACATGTTACGCTTTTAAATATGAGTTATTCTTACAGAAAAATAAATAAATATGAAGTGATTAAAAAAACTCCTATCTTTCATTAGCAGTTATAAAAGTTAATCAAGAAAGATTCAATTAATTATAAAGAAATAAAACATGACTTTCTAAGCAGACATGCTAACACTTGAAAATTCCAACTGACTTAATAGGCTGAGCTCAGAAATGTATCTTAAATTCAAGTTCCCCTTCCTTTTTTTCAGAAGCTGTCTGTTTTTGTATAAATTGTAAATGAAATATGTTTTCACATTATTTTTAATAGCAAAGAATGGAGATTTTTTTTTAATATCACAGGGGAAATTTCACCTAAACACAACTATTATATCAAATATTGCTCTTAAAGAAAAAACAAAAAAAACATACATGTAAAAAATAAATAAGTAAATAGAAAATAAATAAATAAATAAATATATATATATATACTGTATATATATATATATATATATATATATATATATATATATATATATATATATATATATATACACATGCACATACATTTATAGATTTATGTGGGAAACGATTTGATGCATTTTTAATTAAATAATCGCATAAAATAATTTGCTACTGTAAAGTGGATTTTGCATTTTTATTTAACACTTAATGGGTTAAAGAAAGAGACTCTGGAGACTAGAAATGGGGATACCAATGACACTATCTTATTTGAGTTTCTGACTGTGGAACAAAATTAATTTGATATTCTTCTTAGCAATGGTTATTCTTTTTTCATTTTGATGTTGTATCGCAGCAACTATATGTAATGTTATTATATTTTTTTACCATTCTGTAAAATTTTAAGAATTAATTAACAAAAAATAAGAAAAAAATAATGGAGGTTTTGATTCACTGTATAGTTTTCACATATCTCGGAAAATGCCTGGAACCCTTAAAAATGTTAGCACAAATTGGACAAAATTGAGAAAATGTAACTGGTATACATAAAGCAGCATTTAAACATTATGATGGCATTCTAGTTACATCCTAAATACTTTATAGGTTGAGGAGCATTTAAAAAGACATGGAAATATGTTTTTTTCTAGCATCAGAAAGAATAGAATCATCATCAGAAAGAATCAAGGACTCAGATCACAATAAATTGAGTCAAATAATTAACTGCTCTGACGAACTTGCCCCTACCAGCACTAATATACATTTATTAGTCTGACAATGAAACCTGCATATTCAAGCATGCTCGGTGCACTTTATGCAAAAAAACAACCCTTGCAGTACTTAAAAACTGTTCTTTTAAATGTATTGCATGACAAGTAAGGTAAATTGAGTTCATTCACTTGAAAACAGTTTTTGTTTAAGGCACATGTCACCAGAGAGGAATTTAGAAAATGCATATTTCTTGTAGATCTACTGTACTATTGTTTTCTTTGTAGTGTAGTAAATCCTTTTTAAAGAGCTAAAAGTAAAAGAACTGGAACATGTAAATAATAAGAAGAGAGATCAAAAACATATATTTTCCCAGAGCCCTAAAGTTACTCATATAATAATAAAAGTTTTATAGCATTAAGAATGTTTAACCCACTGAAAGAGTTTGGTAGATAAGATTAAAGGGCAACTGTAGTTTTGGAAAATTGCAAATGATGTAATATCTTAATATATTAACAGCACTACAGCTATGTAAACCATAGGTACAAAAGCCTATTTGTTACACAGACATCCTTTACTTGTCCTCCTACCTTGAGAAGTCATCTTGTACTTTCAGTGTTGAATGGAAAAATTGTAAGTCGGTAGGGCAAGGTTCCATTTCAACAATCGTCTATTATCTTCTGCTTCTCTGGACAGCCAACATAGTGGTTATGAACTCCCCAACATGGTACTATACCAGGGAATAAACTTGTAATACCCCATAGTTCCCAAGAAATCTCTCAACTGCTTCTTCATCTTTGGTATGGGCCAAACAGCTATTCCCTTCACCTTAGCTGTCCTAATCTATCCTGCTGCCCACCCAGTGACTCAAGTACTGACCCTCTGCCCTCACCCACTGGCACTTGTCTGGATGAAAAGTTAAGTGTTCTGCTTGTCCCACTACCGCTTCATCCACTTCTTGACAAGCTGGGGCAAGTAAATCTCGTAAGGTGCCCTCCTCTGGGTTACTGCCTGTGAGTACACATATACAGTGGGGGAAAAAGTATTTCGCCCTGCTGATTTTGAACGTTTGTCCACTGACAAAGAAATTACCAGTCTATAATGTGACTGGTAGGTGTATTTTAACAGTGAGAGACAGAATACCAAAAAACAAAGAACAAGAAAAACGCATGTCAAAAAAGTAATAAATTGATTTGCAAGTCAGTGAGGGAAATAAGTATTTGATCTCCTATCAGTCAGCAAGATTTCTGGCTCCCAGGTGTCTTTTATACAGGTAATGAGCTGAGATTAGGATTCCAAACTCTCCACCATGGCCAAGACCAAAGAGCTGTCCAAGGATGTCAGGGACAAGATTGTAGACCTACACAAGGCTGGAATGGGCTACGGGACCATCGGCAAGCAGCTTGGTGAGAAGGTGATAACAGTTGGTATGATTATTCGCAAATGGAAGAAACATAAATTAACTGCCAGACTCCCTCTGTCTGATGCTCCATGCAAGATCTCACCTCGTGGAGTTTCAATGATCATGAGAACGGTGATGAATCAGCCCAGAACTACACGAAAGGATCTTATTAATGATCTCAAGGCAGCTGGGACCATAGTCACCAAGAAAACAATTGGTAACACACTACGCCGTGAAGGACTGAAATCCTGCAGCACCCGCAAGGCCCCCCTGCTCAAGAAAGCACATGTACTGGCCCATCTGAAGTTTGCCAATGAACATCTGAATGATTCAGAGGAGAATTGGGTGTAAGTGTTGTAGTCAGATGAGACCAATATTGAGCGCTTTGGCATCAACTCAACTCACCGTGTTTGGAGGAGCAGGAATGCTGCCTATAATCCCAAGAACACCATCCCCACCGTCAAACATGGAGTTGAAAACATTATGCTTTGGGGGTGTTTTTCTGCTAAGGGGACAGGACAACTGCACAGCATCAAAGGGACGATGGACAGGGCCATGTACCTTCAAATGGCCCTCAGCCAGGCCATTGAAAATGGGTCGTGGATGGGTATTCCAGCATGGCAATCACGCAAAACACACAGCCACAGCAAAAAAGGAGTGGCTCAAGAAGAAGCACATTAAGGTCCTGGAGTGGCCTAGCCAGTTTACAGACCTTAATCCCATAGAAAATCTGTGGAGAGAGCTGAAGGTTCGAGTTGCCAAATATCAGCCTTGAAACCTAAATGACTTGGAGAGGATCTACGAAGAGGAGTGGGACAAAATTCCTCCTGAGAGGAGTGCAAACCTGGTGGCCTACTGCAAGAAACGTCTGACCTCTGTGATTACCAACAAGAGTTTTGAAACCAAGTGCCAAGTCGAAGGGGTCAAATACTTATTTCCCTCATTGACTTGCAAATCAATGTATAACTTTTTTGACATGTGTTTTTCTTGTTTGTTTTTTTTTGTTATTCTGTCTCTCACTGTTAAAATACACCTACCATTAAAATTATAGACTGATCATTTCTTTGTTCTGGGGCCCTCTCGATTACTCCTTCAGCCTATTGATGTTGACCACCTTGGTTACTTTTCTGTCAGATTCTACAGTCCCTACATATGTGTGGGGATTTAACCTTTTCTTGATGTGGTAGGGGCCTTTCCAAGTGGCTTGTTATTTATCTGTCTGCCATACAGGAGTTCAAAGGGAGAGAACGCATGGACTCCTGAGGTACTTCTCTATGGGCAAAGAGAAGGCATGGGAGCAACATCTCCCAATCCTTCTCCTGCTCTGCGAAAGTACATGGCATTTTCTCAAGGGATCCATTGAACCTTTCTCAGTCCATTTGTCTGGGATTGATATGAGGACAAGCTCAGGTGTTTAATGTCACATAATTCCCCTAATTGCTGGGTAACACAAGCCATGAACTGGGTACATCAGTCCTCAATCCTTTTATAATTCTGTTTTCACCTCCTTTACACTGGCCCAACCCAAACCCTGTTCCCCAACAGGCAATAGACATACCCCAGGTTCAGAGTGCTTGGTCTCATCCTGAATCACTGGGTCCCCAGGAACAGTTTTGACTGTCTGAGACCTGGTGACTATAGTCACGTAACGGCTTTCCAACCGTCTCAAGTCCAGCAAAACATCTGCAGGAAATCCAGGCATAACTCTGAATTCCCATACCCCTTTAGCAGTGCCCTAATGCAAATGCAAGCTGGCAACCCTAGGCCTTCCTTCCCTGGACCAAAACAGGCTGGGCCATGTTGAACTGCATGTATGGTCATGTAGAGATCCTCTTCCTCAGGATCGGTCTGGATCATCCCTGGATACTCTCTGGCAAAGTGTACAAGTAGTGTACAGGTAGTACACTTGTCAACCGGTTCCTGCTTGGTCCTCCTGGTCTGCACGGTCCATTGGGACAATCTCTTTTTAGATGTCCCAGCTGCTGGCAAACATAGCACTCCAACCTGGTGCTTTGGGTCACTGGGTGGGGATTACCCCCATTGCTGTGGGTCATGGAGCAACAGGGGTAGGACAAGAGGCTGCAGGGCGCCAACAGTTTCTAGTCCTTGACCCAAGCCCTTAGGTCAGCAGGACAAATTGAATAAAACTGTTTCAGGAGGACCACATTCATGGCCTCCTCCAGGGTGATAACCACCTCCCCTTTCCACCAAATGCGGCAGGCATGCGGCATCCTGCACATTACGTTGAGTAGGTGCCCTTGGTTTGACAGCATACTGCTCCAGTAGCACCTTGCAGACTTCTGCATGTGTCCTCTGGCTCTATCCCCCAAGATGCTTCACTGGCTTTCCCACTGAGCTGCTGACCAATAGCCTGACCCATTCATCCTCTGGTATTCCTTGTAAATCCCACTGCTGTAAAGTCCTGGAGGAATGTCCCCCTTTTCCTCCTCAAAGTGCTTGAAACTGCTGTATGCAGTTTCTGGGCTAAACCTGGGTCCTTTGCCCCTTCTGCCCCTGACTAAGGACAGGAAGCACTCCTTTGCTTTTTCCTCCCGGACCTTCAGGCTGAGCCTGTCCTGCAAGGACAATTGCTGTTCCGGGGTTGAGCCAGGTATAAGGCCCTTCCATTTCTGGAATCTCCTACAGATTTCCTCTTCCTTCTCTGTCGATACCCCAGACCTGCTTCTGTTGGGCTCAAAAAGATCCTAGATCAATCTCACCAGTAGGTCATTGGGTTCTATGGAATATCCCTGTTAGTAGGAATAAACCCAGTGCAGCATATAGCCTCCACCGTTACCCAGGCAGAGCAGGAAACAGTTCAGCAGTAACACTCACAGTAATTAGGAGCAAAGTATCAGAAAGGTTCCCTTGCAATAATTCTCTTGTGTAGATTGATTATCTACACAGAATAAACCATACATGATGCTGATGTATGTTAAACTGAACAACCTTTATTGATGTGGTTCAGTGTATTTATCAACAACCCAGTCCAAACACTTCCCCCTAAGGGTTAAGGAGGGCAGTCCCCAGGTCTTTATCCGGAATTTCCTTTCCTGCTCTTCTGTACTTGGCAGCGGCGCATTTGCTAATCACCTTTGCTTAGACATGACGTCTGGGGGGTTGTGTGTTCCTGTAGGTTGATTGCTAACTCCCCATTTCACTGCACCCCATTAGCTGAGAGTCCCACACAACATATTTTATTAGAACCCTCAGGATAAATCCTGCATTTTAAGCATAAACATGACCATATCTCACCCTAGGGAAACACCACTCAGCAACTAATCCTTCTTTTAAAACTCTATTTACTCCTGCTGAAATAGTTCCTAGTAGATAATATCATTGCCTCCTTGCTTAGCCTGGTATAGAGATTTATAGAGTGGTCATACATTACACCATAACTTCAACTTTTATTAAAATATGATTAATACGATGGATTAGTACCTTACCCCATCACTTTTGTGCTTGTCTCTAAATTGTTAGACCCTTTGATCTCCGGTTACATAGGAAGAGAGAATTTGCACATCCGTGTCATACTGCCATTCCTCTGGCAGGGAGCCAAAAGGCTGACAGTGATATTGTACATCTCTCCCCTGCAGACACAGAGCTTGCCCAACTCCTTTCATGCATAGGGTTAACCCTTTGTCTACTGAAATCTTTCTACTCCACAACCAAGAAATAAACTATATTAAACTCCCTGGGGAAAATTCAGCATTGAGAGACCAAACATGCCTGGGTACCATCCATACATCAATAACTGTACAACATGTGTAACACAGGAAATATGGCTCATTGCACACAAGATGGTTGACACTAAAATGTGGCACACAGGGAAACAACATTACCGACATCCCACACACAACTCCCAATGACCAACATGGCTTCCATAGTACTGACACTCCAGCTCAGAGGATATCTGCCAGACAAAAGAGAAGTGATAGCGGCCCACTCATGATGGTTCAGCCCCTGTCAGTCCAACAGGTCCCTATGTAGTTTTAGGGTCTCACTGGGCATAACAGGTACAACACAAAATAAAAATCCTATGCAGATAGATTATATAATAAGCATATTTGTTTATTTATTATTATATTTATTACTAGCGATGACGGTCAATACAATTGGAAGCCATGGTAATGCTGTTTGGCACACAATGTTAAGCTTTTTATACTCTAAGGACCTTTGGCGCTTATTGCGAGCCTCACGCTGAGCGCCTATGGTGCTCATTGCGAGCCTCTCCTCGCATGTCCTTTGACTCCTCTCTATATTTTTTAAAAACGAATTAATTAATTAATTAATTGAATAATAAATTAATAAAGTTTACCTTTTTGTAATTAATATATGTAACAATCAATAGCCTGAAGAGATAACAATCTCTTTTTATTGTCCTGCAGCATATAATGTCCAGTTGGACTGATGCTGGCCTGAATGTCCCAAATGTGCATGAGGAATAGGCTGCGTGCGTGAGGGCAAACCGTTGGTTTATTTGTGTAAAGCGCTACTTTAGATGTGTAATGTTTTTAGTGGCAAGTTAGGATTGCAAAATAACGTTGTTTGTCTATGTGCTATGCGGTTCGCAAGCATTTGCCGCCTTTTGTAATAGTGTATTTTGTAGCTTGTACGTTCCTGAGTGAAAGTGGTAAGCGGTTGGCGGTGTTTTGCGCAGTCCAGGGTCTTGTAGCCTCGTTTTAATTTTTTTGGGGCAGCCATTTTTTTTCTTGCTTAGCCGATTTTCGAGTGGCGAAACTTGGCAACATGGATTTAAATTTGTGTTCCACCTCATTCCCAGACGTCCTGGCTGTTCCCCCGTTCTGTGTGTGATATTTTTGTTGTATTTAAAAAAAAAAAAAATTGTGTGTTTCGTGTTTTTTGCTTTGCGCGGTTCTGCTGTTAACTTCGTATTTTTCCTATCTCGTATTTTTTTTTTCTAAGTCCTGCGTTTGCCGAGTGCTTGCAGCCTAAAGTGATCCTGCTTTTCTTAAGTGTTTGGAGGCTAAGTCCTGCGTTTTTCAAGTGCTGCGAGTTTTAGTGCCTTAACGGCTCGCTTCACTACGCGAGGCTCGCAGGCAATGAACGCCTTCGGCGCTTATCGCCTAAGTGCTCCGATTTAACGGCTCGCTTTGCCTCGCAAGGCTTGCAAGCGATTGAGCGCCTTTGGCGCTCATTACCTAAGTTGTACGCACCACGCAAAGCGTGACGACGTCTCGTAGTTCGAGAATTATAATATGTGATTCATTTGTGGCAGTTTTCTACATGCCAAGAATAAATAGTTAATCTGGCCATGCTGTAAATTGGCCCTATTTTATTATTTACTATTGAGTCAATAATGTTTATGGCCAATCTAGTTAAAAAAATTTACCATGCTTTTAAAAGATCATGCTCTAAACATATTTTTTGGAAGAGAAAATTATATTCTATAGTGTAGAATAATATATTAAAGGGATGGGAATGTTTTATACTCCTATGTCCTAACATGTTACAGGAAATATAGGGGCATGGATCCTTGGGAATTTCTAGACTGCAACATCCTTTGGCCCTTATTCAATTGCAATTTGGCCAATTGAATAGGGCTCTAAATAAGTACATAACATATTTTTTTTAAAGAAGTTTTTAGTTAGTAAACATCTATCCAAAAGCAAGGTTTTCACTAACTAAAAACTTCTTTAAAAATGTATGCTATGTGCTTATTTAGGGCCCTATTCAATTGGCCAAATTGCATTTGAATGAGGCCCTTTGTGTTTATCACAATTA
Organism: Discoglossus pictus; assembly: GCA_027410445.1. NCBI lineage: Eukaryota > Metazoa > Chordata > Amphibia > Anura > Alytidae > Discoglossus > Discoglossus pictus. The sequence continues at coordinate 136,116,614 of CM050164.1, forward strand.
TTTTGAATATAAACTGAGATCAGACTGAGATACATTTTACACTTTCTCTCAAGCCTCTTTCAAGTCACTGGTAAAGCTTGACATATCAAAACCATTGTTTATGATTTTTCACTGTGGCTTTTTTGTTATTTTTTAATTAATAACATTTATTTTCCAACCATAAAATGATTTTGTGATGTAAACAAATATATTTAAATATTTTGGACTTCAATGGCAAATTAAATGTAAATAAAAACATTATTTCACACATGTGACACATTTTTTTGTCAAACAGTATGACAAAATAGCCACATCTATATATGGCAATACACGTATCCATTCCTCTATTTAACTAAATGTTTACTTATACTGAACCATTTCAGAGGAAGTGCAATTTGCGCAACTCAACTGAGCACAACTCATTACAAAGACTCTAGATATTACTTGGGGCTTTCCAACTTTTACTGCCATTGGAATTTTTAGAGAACCTTAATTGAATAAATGGGGAAGACCCCTGGGGACATGATATGGAGACTGAAAAAATGATGTAGTGTCACTCCTTAGTCAGCTAGATATATTTAAACAACGATAAAAGTAATCACTGTCTAAACTGCTGTGAGCCATCTATACCCACACTGAAGTAGTATCTTCCCACAAGAAGATATATGACCCATGATCATGAATATATTCATTGAGGTAATTTTGATGTTGTAACAAATAAGAAGAAGTACCATTTCAATTTTGCATTATGGTTTCTCTGAGTTGCAAGAATCTATGAGCATGAATCACATACAACTATAGCTCTGTTTTGTCCTCAGATTTAATATGGAAGACTTCTAAGCTCTATGGGGAATCTGCTAATCAAATTATGATGGGTAATGTAGCCAGAGGATGGCAAGCAAAACATTTTTTGGGGAAATTAAGCGTGTGATTAGGGACATTTTTTGCCAAAGCATATAATGTGTGGTCATTGCCCTATTTGACCATGATAGAATTGACAAAGCTGTTTGGGTCACTTTTTTGGTTATTGAACATGTTTTTACTTTTAGCAAGAGAGATGTATAATAGAGTCAGTATATTTAATATCAATATCAATATTGATTTGGCTTTACTAAAAGTTACAGCCCACTGAGATTTCCATCTCTTGTTTGGTTTTACTTTAGTAGAACATCAACCAAGAGAGAATGAATGGGCCATTAAAAAAAATAAACATTTTCAAAGTGAAGTCAATGTTGAAAATGTAACATTATGTAACCAAACTGACTTATAAAGGCATATGTAAGTTTTCTGGATTCTGAATGTATCTGATAAAGTCAATCAATAGTGTATGCAAACATTTTTTTTGCATGAAAATATCCCAAAATAAACATTTAAAAACTTACTTTAAATTTAGCAAAAAGTCTTGTAGTTAGAGTAAACACCCCCTTCAAACCCAGGCTAAAATAGCATAAAAGTTCATAATTTGTTTTGGTTAATCAGGCGAAAGCAAAGGCAGATGAAACATTTGTATCAAACTCTGGGGTTCCTGTTTGTGCGGCAAAGCAGCCTGGGGTATGTAGTGTGGCACCATGTTAGAACATTCTGTGCATTTTCATATAATAGTCTCTCTCTGCAGCATATTCACACTTGATTACCACCCCTGCAGGTTGTCCATTCCCTGCATCAACTACTACTGCAGGTGTTTTTTTTTCTCTTTCTTTCTCAGTTTGGCAGAGCTAAGCAGCAGCTGAGCCTGTTTGTGCCATTACCACACAGGAAGCAGCCGGGCAGGTCACAGCCGAGCAGTCATTTGGGGGCTGACATCAGTCTCTCCTATTGGCAGAGGAAGACACAGCAGGTGAATATTGGGTTAAAATTGGTCCCCAAATGCTCCATGTTGATTGGGGGGGGGCACAATCACTAGAGACATTTTTAAATATTAATAAAAATAAAATGTTTTATGGAATGTGCTGCATATATCAAGGATGGTTTTTCCCTAAGGAGTGCAGACATTTATTAATCCAGGAAACTCAGATATTCATTTAACTAAGGTAATGAAAGCTACTACTTGGTTAAACAACACACCCTCATTGGTATGTATGGCATGTAAATAAATGTTGGCCTTATGTAGCTGAAGACAAATTTAGTAATACCTTTGTTGTCTATATATTACACTTCCCCTCCCCCCGAATCAGCCATAAATCAAAGAACCACTAAAAAGCTGCAACCAAAGGAACTGAAGTATGTAGGCAAATTAAGTCAAATATAACACACATACAGTTGTGCTCAAAAGTTTGCATACCCTGGCAGAAATTGTGAAATTCTGGAATTTATTTTGAAAATATGACTGATCATGAAAAAATTGTCTTTTCTTGAAGGATAGTGATCATATGAAGCCATTTATTATCACATAGTTGTTTGGCTCCTTTTTAAATCATAATGATAACAGAAATCACCCAAATGGCCCTGATCAAAAGTTTACATACCCTTGAATGTGTGGCCTTGTTACAGACACATAAGGTGACACACAGAGGTTAAAATGGCAATTAAAGGTTAATTTACCACACCTGTGGCTTTTTAAATTGCAATTAGTGTCTGTGTATAAATAGTCAATGAGTTTGTTAGCTCTCACGTGGATGCACTGAGGAGGCTAGATACTGAGCCATGGGGCCTCATTCTATTATCGGCCGCAGCCGTTGCGGGGCCGCAAGGACCGGCCGCAAGCTATTCGGCTATTCTATTCCCTTACGGCCGGGGATTTCGGCAGGCTTGCGGCCGGTGCCTTGCTATCTCTTGCGGCCGCTCGCGCCGGAGGAAAGCCTTTGATCTTAAACGGCCGCAAGAGATTTGCAATTCAATTGCTCCGGGAAACCTCTCTGCAAGGCTAAAAGCGAGCCGCAGTTACTTGCAGGAAAAAGGTCTCGCTAGCACCAATTAAGCACATAAAATAGCTCAAATAAAGCCATCCTGCACTCTGAGAAGACTATAAAGGGATTTTAGGTGTTAGAAAAAATAGCACATAATTATCCTGTACTCAAATCCGTAAAATATTTAATTTTTAATATCCGTAAAATATCCATGTAAAAAGTCCAGAGTGCTTGGAGCACTTCAGACACACCCACGCCGCAGCCGGCAAATAAACAGTTAATTTGACAGATTTCACAGATTACGGCCGGTTCCAAGATATGCGGCCGGCCGTAAAAGGAGATCCTTGCGGGGCCGTATAATAGAATCGCGAGTTAACTGAACCCTCGCAAGGAATCGCAGCCTTACGGCCGATTTACGGCCGATAATAGAATGAGGCCCATGGAGAGCAGAAAAGAGGTGTCAAAAGACCTGAGTAACAAGGTAATGGAACTTCATAAAAGGATATAAAGGATATAAAAAAATATCCAAAGCCTTGAAAATGCCAGTCAGTACTGTTCAATCACTTATAAGGAGGTGGAAAATTCGGGGATCTTTTGATACCAAGCCAAGGTCAGGTAGACCAAGAAAGATTTCAGCCACAACTGTCAGAAGAATTGTTCGGAATACAAAGGAGAAATACTAGCTGCTCTGTAAAAAGACGGTGTGGTTGTTTCAAGGAGCACAATACGACGATACCTGAACAAAAATGAGTTGCATGGTCAAGTAGCCAGAAAGAAGCCTTTACTGCACCAATGCCACAAAAGAAACCATTTACAATATGCCCGACAACCGCTTGATACGCCTCACAGCTTCTGGCACACTGTAATTTGGAGTGACAAGACCAAAATCAAGCTTTATGGTCCCAACCATAAGCGCTTTGTTCCAAGAGGGGGCAAAAAGGCCTATAGTGAAAAGAGCCGGAGAAGAAAAGAAGAAGGACTGGGACATGGTGGAAAGGTCATTTTAATATTTAGAATGTGTATTTCTTTATGTCGTGTTTATTTGTGACTAAAATTATGTTTCTTTTTTTCCTAGGGGGTGCGACCTGCTGAAGGGGCATCTGAGCAAGGTATGTGGTCTCATATATTCTATTTTAGGTTAGATTTAGGCTTTTTAATGTATTGTAGTTAGGGTTTAATGTATTGTAGTTAGGGGGTAATGTTTTATAGATAGGGGTAATGTATTGTAGTTAGAGGTTAATGTTCTGTAGATAGGGGTAATGTTTTATATATATAGGGGTAATGTTTTATAGATGGGGTAATGTTTTATAGATGGGTAATGTTTTGTAGATAGGGGTAATGTTTTGTAGATAGGGAGATGTATTGTAGTTAAGGTTTAATGTATCGTAGATAGGGGGTAATGTTTTATAGATGGGATAATGTTTTGTAGATAGGGGGTCATGTATTTTAGATAGGAGGGAATGTATTGTAGTTAGGGTTTAATGTATTGTAGTTGGGCGTAATGTTTTATAGATAGTGGGTCATGTATTGTAGATAGGGGTACTGTATTGTAGTCAGGGGGATATGCAATGTAGATAGGTGGAAATGTATTGTAGTTAGGGGGTTAATAGTATGATGTTAGGGGTATATTTGTACTGTATTTAATGTTATGTATATTTGTGTATGTATTTTTTTGCAGGTGCGTAATTATTATTTTTTTGTAGTAGGGGGGTTTGTAATGTTCTTTTTTTTATTTTTTGTAGTGGGGGGTTGTTAATGTTCTTTTTATATTTTTTGTAACAGGTTTATTTAATTTCTTGTAACAGCTTTTTTTATTTATTAGTGTGGTGGGGGGTTTACTAGGGGGCTAGGTAGGTAGTGTAGGTGTTAATAGGTTAGGGTAGGTGTTAGGTAGGTAGGGATTAATAGGTTAGGGTAGAGGGGGGTTAGTTTAGTTTTAGTGGTTTATTGCGGGGAGAATAGTGTAGTGTTTGTACTTAGTGTCATGAGGGTCCAGGAGATCGGTCACGATCTGGACCCCTGCAGCAAAGTAAGGGGTTAATGTGGGGAGCCTGCAGGGCCGGTCTGAGCTCTCGGCCACAGAGGATTAGAATAGAAAAGTAGCTTGCGGCTACCCCTTGTGGTCACGCAGCCCCTACGGCCATCATTAGAATGAGGCCCTAAATGTATTGTTATTCTTTGAATCTGGGACACTTATTTCTCATGCAAAAAATATATTGTTTAGAGCATGATCTTTTAAATGCATGAAAAAAGGGTTTGGATTGACTCAATAGCAAATTATAAAAAGATGGCCAATTTTCACCATTGCTATTGGCAATAAAACAGTTTACAGCTGTATGTATCAAACTAAACAGTATTTATTCTTGGCATGTAGAAAACTGCAACAGTTTATACTTGTCATGGATGAGAGAAATTGAATTAATGAAGAAATAAGATCACATTTCTCGACAAATTGCAGTTTGACAACTACGATCGATCGCTAGGCTGAGCATGAGTATTGCGCAGCATCAGCCGCCCATGCGCATTGCATCTGGGTGCATTGTGCAGCGCATTGTGCAGTGTAAGCCGCGCATGCGCATATAGTCACAGAGCGCACGCACGAGCGGGTGGGCCGCCGCGCGTGCACGGATGGGCTTGCATGTGCACAGATGACGCATGCACTCGAGCGGCCGGCCATGCACGCGCCCGGATGGGTACAGACACAGGAGGGAGAGAATGGAGGAAGAGACACAGAGGTGAGGGTGAGACACACAGGGGAGGAGGGGGGAGAGACACAAAGGAGGGGGGAGACACACAGGGGAGGAGGGGGGAGAGACACAAAGGAAGGGGGAAGAGACACAGTGGATGGGGAAGAGACACAGAGGAGGGGGGAAGAGACACAGGGGAAGGAGGGGAGGGGGGAAGAGACACAGGGAGAGAGACGAGGGGGTGAAGAAACACAGGGGAGGGAGAGAAGGCGGGAAGAAACACAGGGGGGGGGAGAGGAGGGGAAGAGACACAGGGTAGGGGGAGAGACACAGGGTAGGGAGAGGGGGAAGAGACACAGGGGAGGGAGAGGGAGGAAAGAGAAATAAGGGAATGAGAGGGGGCAAAGAGACACAGGGGAGGGGGGGAGAGACACAGGAAGGAAGTAGACGGGGGGAGAGACTCGCAATGAGCACCAAAGGCGCTCATTGCAAGGCCTGTGATAAGCACCAAAGGCGCTCATTGCGAGGCAAGCAGGTAAGGGGGGGGGGGGGGCTTGCAATGTGTGGCAAACAACATTGTCAGGCTTCAAATTTTATTGCCGTCATTTTTGAGGCGCTCATTGCGAGCGCCAAAGGCGCTCAGTACAGGGCTCACGATGAGTGCCAAAGGTGCTCAAATTGTGTGGCAAACAGCAGTGTCAGGCTTCAAATATTATTGCCGTCATTTTTGACGGGCAAGCCGCTAGTCAGTACATAATTTATAATCTATTGTTGGACCATTGTGTGGCTGATGAGAATGGTCCTTGTTTAGGAGTCAGACAATTAGTAGCATCTTCTGTAATCTAGAAAAATAGTCATGCAAGTGATATAATTGGTAATATGGTTCCAGGGACATATTCATCATTTCACAGAGCCCAAGGTGTGTTAGAGAGGTGGATAGAAGATAGACATAAATTTCCGTCTCCATGTGCCGTTACATTCTATCCTGATGTTTTTCACTTGCTCAAAAAATATCCATTGTGTGTAAAATTTATAACAAACTAACATTAACTGTAGTATAAATCAAGGGCGTAATATGATTTTCAGAGACAATCTTCATTTTGGCAGACTCTACTATTGTATGGAAGCGGCCAGAACAGTAATACATGAGGAGGCATGGAAAAAAATGCTTGCAAATATACTTGTCTTTTAATGAGTATGTGTGAGGGAGAGGGAAGGTATAAAATACTGAAGTCTTATCTTAACCCATGAATTAATCAATATATTCCCCTCCCTTCTCTCTACATCCTACTTCTACTCCACAATATAGAATACAAATTTTACAATAAACTCAAGGACAATAGGAAGTGTGGTAGGCAGGTATACTTCAGGCACAAGCAGTGTTTAGCAAAATAAAAAAATTACCTAAAAATAATTTCATGCACATAGCTTACATTGCTAATAATTGCACAACCTGCACAAATTTATGACATTTTTCCCAGTCTCCAGTGGTTGTTCAAAATTACACTTCTCATTGTATGATTCCTTATCCCTTTTGTAAATATGTAGTTCAGATGGTGGCTTTTTGCGATTTGAAAAAGTAATACTTAGATCCCTTCCTGTTTGTTGCTCTGACATATATTGTGAAACTTTACTGGTGGGTGAAGTAGGTATTATGTTGGTATAGGGTGGAATCTACATTAAAAACATAACATGGCAATGATTGCTTACCGTTCTAAAGATATCTAAGTCTGCAGAGCATGAGAAACTCTGGCACGTGAGATTTTAAAAAAAAGTAAGAGTTAACAAAACTTGGTTTGAGTTAAACATCTTTGTTTAAGAAAATGAAAGCAAATACCTTATAGATGAGAAAATCTTGCATATGTCAACCTTAAAGTATGTTCATTAGTTCATATCATTAAAAATAGCATTTAAGTCATGGCGAATGTCACTGAAGAAGGATTTTGAAAACTGTTTTTTTTTTTTGGGTGTAAATCTACTTTTGTTTTCTATTACAGTGTCCATGCAGACAGCAATATCATGAAGAGACGTTAGAGAGCTAAAAGAACTAGCACACCCCAACTACGAGCCTCATTCAATTGAGGCTTCGGAAGTTAGGGAAGGTAGGACTTACGTCTGCGGGACTGCTGCGGGCCCGCAGCGGCCACAATTTATGGTGCTATTCAATTGGGGACCATAGCGAAATTCAGAAACCATGGTATAGTATGTACCATTTGCGAGCTTGAATATGATCAACTAAGCAAGGCTGTAACTACTGAGTAAGAAACAGCCAATGGAAACAGAGATTGTCATCATAACCAATGAAATCCAACTTCCAAGCCCGTAACTCGTAATCGAGGCCGTAGGACTTTGCAAAATGGAGGTTGGATTTCAAAGTCCTACGGGCTTGGAGGTAATTAAAGCCCATAGGACCTTGAAATTCAACCTCCATTTTTCAAAATCCTTCGGGCTTCAATTACGAGTTACGGGCTTGGAGGTTGGATTTCAAAGTATTTTTTGTTGGCGATGTGCAAGCTTAAGAATGTTGTGCTATTAATTCTAAGACCTAACATCACTCTCCTTTTTAATAAAAGTACAGTATTGATTTTTTATTTGCATTTGAAGTGCCCAGGACATGTCATTTAGCCCTTTGCGAGTCCTCCTTGTGGTTTCAACTTTGTGGTTCAACTTTTGCCATTTGTGGGCTTGACGAAGTGTTTAGAGAGGCGGAATCTGAGCAATTGAATAGCGATTTGCGATTTTAGCATTCGGAACTCTTGGGGCCGTTAAAGATCAAAGGCTTGGAGGGGCATTAACTTCCGATTTTCACCATCGCAATGAATCGCTGCCCGGAGCCCATAACTCGATCGGAGCCTGTGAAAATACACCAATTAAATAGCAAATTAAGTTATGGGCTCCATTTCCGACCCCGGATCTCCCAAAAGGCTCAATTGAATGAGGGTCTACATTTATTAATTCATAATAGACCAATGGCAATTTTATCAAATCTGCAAATGTTAATACACATTGTAAACTTTATTTTAAAGATTGAGTATTTAAAAAGTTGATTGGTTGATGAAGTATATAAATATAGGTATGGGATTTGTGGATATTAAATAGACATCGATGAGTACATACGATTGCTTATTTGTGATATAAAAGAGAGTTTATGGCAGCCAAATAGCAGAGCAAAACTATTATAATTATTATTTTCATTTTCCATTGATTTATTAAATTGTTGCATTAATGTATGTTTGATTACCTTTGGATATGGTATATGAAAATTATATATGAAAAAAATATCAGTAAAATTCAGTTAAACAAAGAATGAAATGCAGAAATCTAAACAAAATCCTATCCAGTGTTGTATTTTTGCCTTGGCCAACAAGTCTCTGGCATTTTCAAGGGCAGCAGACTGTCTGTTGTTGGCACAGTGTCATCGAATAATATGTACTGTACATTTGCACAGAAATGTTTATATGCAATTATATATATACTGTATGTAGAACTTTATTAATGTCTGTATCCATAAAAAATAAAAATACATACTTATGCAAATCTAAATGGGCCTCAGGCTACATAAAATCTTAATTTACTTGTGACTGTACCTGTTGAGTTTCTCTGTGTAGGAACAGTGAAATTCATACAATTTGTTGGATTCCAGTGTGAGTAATGAGGACATTTATTGTATTATTTTCATTGTTTAAACAATGCCAGTGATGGCTTTGGCCACCATATTTTTCCAGTTGCATACTCCCAGCATCAACAACCTTATATCAGGGGACCCAAAAAATCCAATGTTCTGATTTTTCAACCAGAACATGGATTTTAATAGGTACAAACTATAAATTTAACATAGACCAGTTTTCTTTATTTGGTACTTTATTGAATGGCTTTGATGCAGATGTTAATATTACTAGAGCTTTTCTATCCTTAAAGTATTTAGAAAATAATTTATCACCAAAACCTGGCTCACTTAGAGACTACACAAATGAGCTTTGCTATTATTATAGAAAATATTTCATTGGAAGGACATTCAAATTTAACAAAACACAGAGGACTATAAAAAAACATTAAAGAACAACTGTGAAAAACGTAAAATGTTGGAAGCTTGTTAGAAATGACCAACATAAAGTCATAAGCATAAAAGCATTTTAGGTAAAAATCATTATTTTAGTAGACAATGCTGGTGCCCGAAGGTGGCAATATTTGTGTCTTTCACTCGTCCTGGCTTGGAGACTGGGTGTTCTATTTTTTATTATCGTTCAAGCACGGAATAGGAAGGAGGGAGGACAATTTGTTGATTCAGTGGAGAATTTAGATTATATTTCAGCACAGGACACCTCCCACACTTCCTGCCATGGGCTCAGTAGCGGCAACTTGCCCTGCTGTGTTATCATCCTCGTGTTCCTAGAAAATTAACTATAACTACTGTATAATGACAGCTTCCATGCATTAGCAAAGTCTGCTAAAATGAAGATGCTTTCATATGTATGTGAGTATGTGGGGGAGACGATGTAGGCAGATGGGGTCATAAACCATCTAGTTTATAATATCAACCCCTTTCCTGTTACAGTTCGATTAGCATGTACACATGTTTTAGAGTGTTTAGATTGGCTGGTTAGGATTATAAGCGAGCAAAACACTTAGCGAAACAGGTGTGTTTCTGTGTTTACTTATATATATATATATATATATATATATATATATATATATTGAAGTTTACAATAGTTCAGCAATGGTACATTTCGGTCAATACCACTGTATTGAATAACATATTATGTATATTTACTGGTAAAAAAACAACAACTATTAGACGGTTTAGGTTTGCAGGACATTGCACAACAAAGCCCAGCCCTGTCTATCTTCTTTTGTTGGAAATCATAGGAGACAAAGGTTTTCCTTTATCCAATGTTATATTGTCTGCAGTCTCAATAGTGCACCTGAGAGTAATAGGAGCTGAGAGATCAGGAAAGAAAAGTCTGCACTGACTCATGTCTACAGGTATGTTGTTGTTATGAAACTATTAACTAATTATGACAGTGTCTACCACAATAGACTGTAGAAATCAGTACTCAGAAATGAACAGTTATTTTTGATACATGAAATGAATGTAGCAATTATTAACAGTAATTACATTTTGGCTCTAAAATAAATCAAAAGGCTTGGAGGATGGATCAGAAAGTAACATAAAATTATATTTAGTTTATTAAGTTTTACTTATATTTTTGACTTGTACAATGTTAGAATGTCTACTGTGTCCCATGTCACGGTTGCACACTGATGCACAAACTTTAGCCTGCTCTCCTGCCCCGACCTTCTACTTCAGACCACACCCATTCCTGCTTGCCCTCTAACCATAATAAAACATGTTTTAATTTAAATGTATTTTCTTAAACCCAAATAAAACAGCATTTTTAATATGATTTAGAATCATATAATCAGTTTACAACTTTATGAAAAAAAAAATTCTTCAAAATTAGAAAATACAGATACAAACAATATCAGTAGTTCATATATCCATCATAAATAGCAACATCGAAGCAACCATAAATTAGAATTGAAGTACCCCTCTTTATAAAATCTACTTCCTACTCATGTTTCATATATTTATCCAAGATCATCCACTTAGATTTGATTATTATATTTATTCTATCCCATCTCTGAAAATCTCTCTCTTATTCAGTCTAATATGATTTCTATTAATCACTTCTACTTCTGCAACTCTCTCCTTGCTGGCTTGCCCAGCACCCGTCTAGCCCCACTTCAATCCATATTGAATGCCTCCTCTAGACTTATCTACTGTACATGTCTAGGTTAATATTTAGATGTCATGGGGGTCCTTACAAGACCACCATGGCATAGGAGTTAATTTACATTGCCATGGGGTCCACCATGATTCATGTGTGAATCGGGGGTTGGGGGCAAAGAATCCTGGTGGTTCTGTTCTGAGTGGGCAGGGGGAATCCCTAGGGTTCTCCCATTTAATGTGCTTTAAATGGGGTAATCCTGGGGAACCCTGGGCTCAAAGGGGGTAGAGGTACTGGGGGAATCAATGAGATCCCCCAAGTATGTTTAGTATTTAAAGCATTAGGGTGCACATTGTTAACCCCATAGTTGTGTTGGATATATGAAAGCCTCATATCCAACTCAGTAAGGTGTTATATGGATAGTAGCAGCAGATCTGAAGCTTGGCTCTTTTTCAGAGGCATTTTTTGGGCTTTACAGGTGGTGATCAGTATGCATAGGACTGGGGAGGAAAAAGGATCTTACGCATAGTATGTAAGTTGTGTGAAGCATTATTAGTAGTGATTGGAATGACTTTGAGGGAAATTTGAATGTGATGCTCACCGTAATTTGATAAAGCAGCTAATTTTAGTCTATGCAGGCATGCATTCACGCATCACTGAATTTTGTATGGATTAGAATAGATAGGTTTGCAAGTTACTTTGGAATTTGCACCATAAGTGCCTGCATGGAATATTGGAACAGGACCCATAATCTTATATACTTTTCTTCCTTCAAGGGAACTGTCTCTCTTTGTTCTCTCAGCCTGTACCTCCTCCTCTCCTTACTTTACAGCTGAATCTCAAACATTTTATAGGTCATCATCTTTCGGCTGACAAGCCAGTTCTCGGTGCTGTCGACGTCAGCGTCCCTATCGCAGTTCTTTTCCAGTAGCTCTCGTGAGACTGGCGGCCCATGTGGCACCTGGAGGGCTTTGGCCGCCTGCTTTATAATTTACGTGCCTCCTCTTCTCTCAGGGCTGTCCCACATACTCTAATATTTTTCTTCTTAGGGTCACAATTTTAAAATGTATTTCTAATCACCTTTCCTTTGTTTATGGTGTACAAGCATCTTAGCCCATGGTATCATGTGGAGTCTTCTTCTGTAGCTGCTGTAGCCTAGTTCATTCTCTTCAGGATAGCTATAGACCCCCCATTTACTGTTGCTTTAAAAACCTCTTCACTAAATAGCTAGAAGGTCTATATTTAATTTTAGCTAATATTAATCCAGTATTATAGCATGGAACAAGTTATTTAGATCAATATTTACTATGGATTTTAGGTCTTTTGAGGAACTGTAAATAACCAGTTATCTTTAGAAGTACTTTTTTTATTGCATCACTGCATTCAGCTAATGCTCTCATCACAGAATTCTGTCATCTTTGTAGATATTAATACCACTACATAATATAAACAGAAGATCATGCTGTTGCTATTATAATATGCCTGGTCTAAAGAAAGATTATTTGCTTTTATTATGAAACATAATTCATCTTTTGTTGCAGAAAATGCTGTTTAAATATACTGTACTCGCCATATGCATTTGTCTTATTATTTACATATACAAAGCCAATAACATATGGTATTAACTTCTTCATTTGCACAAATAATATATAATTTTCTAGAACAAATCCTTACGTTTGTTATATAACAGTTTTGTCAGACACTCTAAATAGCAGTTATGCTTTAACCCATATTCTTTGATTTATTTTAATCAGCATTTTTTTTAGATTTATTACTACCATTTTAACTATTATAATAAAGTTTTTATTGTATATTTTTACATTCATTATCATGGGGAAGTTACTACAAATTGAATAAATAAATAAAATTAGCCTTTTGATGTAAACATTATTCAGCAAGCTAATTTAAATATTATCATGGCAGATTTATTTTAATATGTTCAAGTTTGCACATGGACAAAATCGTCTGTAAATATTGTGTTGAGGGCACTTAAAGATTCTATAGTCTACTGTGTTGTATCTTGTTCTCGACTATTCCTAATATCTCATACTTTAGTATGTGAAACAGGCCATATCATAATTCAATAGTACATCTACTACTTGTCTATCACCAAACCTTGGCTGCCATGTTCTGCATCCTCCGCCACCCCAGAGCTTGGCTAGCCCTACCATACGAGCTTTGTGGGCAACAGTCCAGGGCACCAACTTATTATGGAAACCATCAAGGGCATAATATTTTGCACAGGTTAAACTGAACACCCTGTCCTGCAGCAACCAAACATGTATTGGAATACATTTTAATTTAAAAACATTTTTACCAATATTTAAATTAAATCTTTTTCAGTTTTATTTGTATTACTGTTATTTGTTTAGAAATAAATATGTGAATTTTCAAAGAAGGCACAACATCAAAAAGTGATTTAATGTAATGAAATACCCCTTATTCCTTATGTTAATAAAATAGGGCCATATGCAAATCTGATATGTTGGCAATATTGCTGAATAGAGTTGAACGACAAGTTACGGTTAGTTGTCCCATTGAATTTTCTCAAAGCCTATCCCAGTTGCAGATAGCGTTCTTCACGCAAGTTATTGACTGTAAGTAAGGCCTTACTTGTGCTGATTTTTCTCTAAAATCCTTGCTTAGAGCTTTGAAAGGCTGTTAAAGATACACTATTGAAAAAGACAAAATATTATTTAAATGCAGAATATATATTAAATTAAACATTCTCATAGGCACATATATTGTATACTAACCAAAAAATTGTCAAGTATGAAGCACGTGATGTGTGTGTCTGCATCTGTGAACATAAACTTTTTTCAGTAGTACATGTCAATATCACATATATGAACTGCATTGGTAACACATACTCCAGTACACAAGAGGTTCATTTAAATAAGGAAAGCCACATTGTCACTGATGGACTCCGTGGGGCACAGGGGGAACCCTGTTGAACCCCACTTTTAAATGCCTTGAACCAACAAATCCCTTTTAACCCAAACCTACTCCTACACATTGTACTTTATTGAACACTAACAATGAAAGTCTATCAGCCCTTTTAAATTCAAAGCCCGTAGCAGCACCGGTACACCCGCAAAGCCTGCAGGCTTAAAATTCGCCAGAGTTACAGGGCTTTTACATTCAACCATGCTGCGACCAAAGTGCCCGAGACGCAAACCCGTAAACCCTTACGGGTTTAGACGTAGCCAATGGCAAAAGAGATCGTCATCATTACGTCACTGAAAAATAGAGGTTAGATTTCAAAGCGTTATGGGTTTCAATTACAAGTTTCGATCGGACACGCATTCCAGAAATAATGCAAAATTTATAAATCAGTAAATATGATATTCTAGTCCATGCGAGTTCCATTATATGTAACACATTGATTGCCGGGATCGATATAACACAGAAATTGAACATGAAAAAAAGTATTTTATATTGCAGATTTGCGAGCTTGTTGTGCTATTATTTCTAATTGTTATATAGCAGAATATGGGAAAAATAACATATATTTTTACAATTTATTAGGTACTTGTACCTCACAACGACGATTAAAAGATTAAAACCAAGGATAAGAAGGGTAAACTAAAAACAACGCCTTCCATATGGCCTAAAGAACCCAAATCAGTAGGATAATCAGTAGGATAATCAATATCTCATATATTTAGTCATTTTTTTAAAGGTTCTAAAGTGCTACTGTTCTCTTATGCGCCAAAACACTATTACCATAGATAAATATCTATATAAGGTATATATAGTTTCTCTTATCTCTCCCTATGTATCTCCCATAGCTGCCAATTCTAGCCTGAATGCTTCTATTTCATGAGCGTTCTTAATACTAGAAAGTGGCTGTAACACACGCTATATGATTGACAAATTTTTATGATTAATCCAAAAGGGTAGTTATAATGTTATAATGCTGTGCTTGTTCATGTGGGATAGAGCAAATATCGTCTAGGGGGTATTATTAAGAGATTGCATTGGAAGGGCGCGAAGAGCAGAGCACCATGTGTCCATATGCGTGCCACTGTGGACCGCATATGACACTCCACCTACGCCTGACGCGTTTCAACGTCACAGAGGACGTCTTTCTCAAAGGGCAAACAGGTGGTGTCTGTGTGAGGTTTTTATACACAGTGGTTGCTAAGGCAACCATAAGCATTGAAAAGTGTTATAGATGCAGGTTAAGAGATAAAGGGGCAAGAAGATCTATGTTGGTAAAACATGAATCAAAGACAGGGAGACATTGACTATAAACTCGTTCAATGCGAAGCCCGTTGGATCTACAAATTGAAGGCCCTTTCTCCTCATGGCCTGAATGAGGGTTTTAACTTTACGGCCTTCATTTAGAAACTGTGTTATGATTGGAAAAGGCTAAATATTGGATTATGTAACATTCAATTAAAATATTTTTGTTCAGTGTTGTTATATATCTAAAAATTGGGAGTAAAATCTAAAATGGGATATATATGGAAATAGAGTTTTCCAAGTGAGAATCTTTCCAAATGATAGCTATTAGCATCACTAGAAAATATCTTTTCTTTCTTTTCTTTATAGAATTTTTATTTCTTGAGGTCATGTCCACTTCTTTTAGATTCACACTGGAATAACTATGAGTCACCTAGGCAAACTGGTTATCCCTATTTATTTTATTTTTCTATTGGGCATTATAATATCAGTTTGTTATTAGTGTTCTTCACATGTCACTTTATTTGTGCACTTTTAATGTAGTTGCATCTGATACAGGTACCATTTGCTTAACCTCACTGCAACACTGATTTCCTTATATTTAGATCACCTATGAGTCCACCTCTTACAGGACCTTTATTTCTTTTTAATTTATATTTAGGTCCATCTCTCTTTATCAATAGTTCCCATAAAGTATTTTTCTTGCAATAAATTATTTTGAATTAAGAATCACCTATAGCATTTAACACATTATTTCCATCAATTTTTGTGTATATTAGGTTTTTTCCTATTTGGCAGTTCTTCTATATACCCCTTTAATATATCATCATCTTTACCTGGTTTAAGCTCTGCCTTTGATCTATTGACCTTACAAGTGTACTAGAGTCCTTCCCATAGTTTGCCCCTTATTTATCTCTCAAATTTGCATCTATAACACGTTCTACAAGTATACTAGAGTATTTCTCATAATTTGCCCCTTTATCTCTTAACCTGCATCTATAACACTTTCTAATGCTTATGGTTGCCTTAGCAACCGCTGTGTATAAAAACCTCACACAGACACCACTCACCTGTTTGCCCTTTGAGAAAGACGCCCTCTGTGACGTCGAAACGCATCAGGCGTAGGTGGAGTGTCATATGCGGTCCACAGTAGCACGCATATGGACGCATGGTGCTCTGCTCTTTGCCCCCTTCCAATGCAATCTCCTAATAATACCCCCTAGACGATATTCGCTCTATCCCACATGAACAAGCACAGCATTATAACATTATAACTATCCTTTTGGATTAATCATAGAACTTTGTCAATCATATAGCGTGTGTTACAGCCACTTTCTAGTATTAAGAACGCTCATGAAATAGAAGCATTCAGGCTAGAATTGGCAGCTATAGGAGATACATAGGGAGAGAAAAGAGAAACTATATATACCTTATATAGATATTTATCTATGATAATAGTGTTTTGGGCGCATAAGAGAACAGTAGCACTTTAGAACCTTTAAAAAATGACTAAATATATGAGATATGGATTATCCTACTGATTTGGGTTCTTTAGGCCATATGGATGGCATTGTTTTTAGTTTACCCTTCTTATCCTTGGTTTTAATCTTTTAATCGTCATTGTGAGGTATAAGTACCTAATAAATTGTAAAAATATATGTTATTTTTCCCATATTCTGCTATATAACAATTTTGTGATATGGTATACTAATACTCGAGTGGAAAACACTCATGGGATTTGAAAAATCCAATTTCATCTAGAGCTATTATTTTTAATACCTAACATCACTTTCCCTTTAATTAGATGTACAGTAGTGTGTTGATATTTGCATTTACAGTGCTACAGATAGGACTTCATCCCCCTTGCGGGTACTCTCTAGTACCCGTAGGCTTTTTGGCTCCATTTCCAGGTTACGGATTTAAACTCCAGTGGATTTGTAGCAATTTAATAGCGGTTTTCGAATGTAACAGTAATGGTCTTGACAGATCAAAGGCTTTGCGCCAACAGAGTTCAGATTTTGACAGCTCGTAAGGTTTTCCGCATGTAACGCGCAGGTCGTTTGCAGGTAGCTTTAAGAGTCCAATTTAATAGCAGTAAGTCTAGTGGGCTCCATTACGGGCTAAGGCTTTACACGTTGGGGGAATTTAATAGGGCTGTATGAGAGATTTCCCCATGTTATTTTACATAGTCTGTAGGCATGATTTTGATTGGCGCATTCAAAATTCCTTTGCTTGTATGCCCTCACGTGATTGGCTTACTCTGGAGCCTGGGGAAGCACCAAGCTGGAACTTCAGACTGAGATTGGAATCCACCAACCTTTCCTGTAAAAAACTATCATCTCATGTTTGTTGTGACTTATTGCATCTCACTGTATTTTGAAGCATAACTTAACTTCCCACTTGTATTCTTGTGATTAGTGTTATACATCCACGTATATACCCTAAACGAGGATTATCCTGAAAATCCAACTACTGAGAGGTATTACTGCCCGTGATATGTATTGTATTTATCATTGTATATTGCCCCTATTTTCTGTTTTACCACATAGGTTTCGCTCAATGATGCTATGCTACCAGAAATGGTACCAGCCAAGCCTTGAACATAAAAGAATCATAATTCCTGTTTGTACACTGTTTATTGTTACTGTATATTACCAACCTTGTACTATAGCCTTCCCCACATGTATATTATTGTGTATTCATGATTACTGCACAAACTGATATTACTGTGCCTGCATGAAAGAACATGCTTTACTGCCCACCATGTGGTGACCCAAAATGGCGTTAATGTACACTGGTATGTGACTGAGATACTAGGTGTTACTACATCAGTGAGGTCTTCATCACCTTTTAAAAGGTGCCAATTTTTAGCAAGTGACTCTTTCATAATTTGGGAATCATATCCAAAGGTCATGATGCAGCGGATGGGATTGGGATCTTGTGAGATGTTTTTTAGAGGATTTTTTCCATGTAGCAGTTCAGTTCTATTGCAATTCCAAGCATACTTAAATGCTGTTTTAAGGCAATTTTTAGAAAAACCTCTTTCTTTGAAACTTATTCACAGTTTGTCTGCCTCTATTTTGAACTCCTCGTCTGTGCTGCAGTTCCTTCAAATATAAAGGTATTGGCCTTTTGGTATTCCTCTCTTAAGAGGTTCAAAGTGTTGGCTTTCCCACTTCAATAAAGTGTTAGTGGCAGTGTCCTTTCTATATGTGGTTGTGGAAATTTTGCCACTCTGATCTTTATTGATCATTAAATCAAGAAATGGGATTTTAGAGTCGTTAATCTCATGTGTAAATCTAAGGCCTAGTGAATTGATGTTAAGCTTCACCATAAATTCCTCAAGCTTACTTTTTGTACCTGTCAATACCAGCAGGATATCATCTATGTAGCCCCACCACACTAGTATTAAATCAGTGTATTCAGAGAGAGAATCATTAAAAATGTGTTTTTCTTCCCACTACCCCAAAAGTAAGTTGGCATAACTTGGGGCACATGGAGTACCCATGGCTGTTCCTTTAATTTGATGGTACCATTTCCCATTGTAGGTAAAATAATTATGTTTAAGGACATAGTCTAATAAGGCTAGAAGGAATTCATAACATTTTAAAAAATTTGTGCCTTTACTTTGAAAAAATGAACTTTGTTGCTTTAATACCTTCCTTATGCGGAATACTGCTATAAAGGGCTTCTACGTCCACAGTTGCCAAATAAGAATTAATAGGTATCGTGAGATCCTCAAGTTGTTTTAAGATGTCATTTGTATCTTTTACAAATGATGGTAGTGTTTCAACCATGTTGTTTAGGTGGTAGTCTAAAAACAGACTAGATTTATGTGATAAATTATCAGTTCCTGACAAAATAGGCCTGCCCGGTATGGGGGTCACTTTTTTTATGAATTTTTGGCAGAGTGTAAAAAGTGGAAATAGTGGGATGTTTTGGAAAGAGATACTAATGTGTTTGATCATCAATGAGGCCTTCGGTTTTGGCTTGATCCAAAATAAGATTTTTTTGCACATTAAATTGTCCTCTGTATTGTGTACTGTACTGTTTATTGTGTTGTCCACTGGTTTATTGTGTATCTGTGCATTTTCCTCAATAAATCAGTTCCAATTTGGTAGTGCATAAACAAAGTGTCCTGGTGAGGGTTTCCTGAGCTAATCACATGAAGATGTTCTGATACCTCTCCTGTTCCCCTAAAGGGACCTACATCTGCTCCTAGGAATTGCTAGGAATTATCACCAATGTCATTGATTTCTCCCAATTCACAGATTTGTAATATTACAGTTTAGAATCTTAACTGTGATCTTATAAATGTTTTTTTTTTAGATATTTCTATGTAGGTAGATGATATCATCACAATAATGTGTAGCAGATAGTTAGGCTTTCAATTTCATAAGTAATAGGAAGCAATAATTGGAATCTCTCAGCAGCAATAAATAACATCGATTTGTTGTAAAAAAAACACCTTACATAGCAAGGTAGAGAATTCCAAAGAATGGGTGCTGATGTTGAGGAGTCCTGCAGGCAAGCATGTGAGGAGGTAACAGTGGAAGATAAGAGACGCAAATCTTGGGAAGAGCGGAGAAGGCAGTTTGGAATGTACCTGGAGACTAGAGTCTGGATGTATACAGGCGCATTGTTATTGAGGGCTTTGTAAGTGAGACTAAGAATTTTGAAAATGATTCTTCAATGCTTCCGTCCAGGGCCAATCAAGGGTGTCAGACATTCCTAGAGAACACTATTTTTGTGACTGATATACTGGTCTCAACCTCCTGATAATGACCTCTACACCTCAGATTGCAGACTGAAACTGACCGTCTGATAAGATAAAGACCACTTTTCTACTAAACTGAACTGGTCCCCAGTTTGAGGCATTGTCTTTATACTCTACCATAGTTCTGTTGATCCTCCAACAGCATTACAAGTCTATCTCTTCTTCTGACTACATGTATTTACAAACCAATACAATTGTAAACCTGTCAAATTAAACATTCATAGACTTATTAAATTCCAGCCCCGTAGATACGAGGCTTCTACTTAAACCCTACGTGCTGCAAATTGTGAAAAGTTACTATGCTATTAAATTAGCCCTGCTGTGAGCAACGTGTGAGCTACGTAGCAGGGCCGTCCGTATTCACACAGAGAAAATGTATATGAGCAGTGACAGCCTGCTAGATGATCTTGCAGGCTCCCACACCTCATCAATTGCTGCTGGGGTCCTGAACAGGACCTCCGCAGCAGTCCCACATATAAACCCTGCCATGGGGAGTACTCCAACTCCAAAAATTAACCCCTCTCTATGCTGCGGGTCCCCATCGGCACCCCCGAAGTGACCAGCATTAACCACTTGCTGCAGGGGTTGATCAGGCCCCCGCTGCATTTAAAAAAAATGTAATTCCCCGCCGCGGCTCCTTAAAGGGACCGCGGCACACTATTAACACATCCTGGCCGCGGCACCTAAAATTACCCCCCCTCTATGCTGGGGGTCCCCATCGCGACCCCCAAAGTGTCCCCACATTAACCCCTTTCTGCAGGGGTCCATAGGGACCCCACCCACCCCAATAAACCCCTTGCAGCGAGGTCCCCGATCGGCACTGATCGTGACCCCGCTGCATTTAAAATTTTACATTTCCCGCCTTGCAGGTCCTTAAAGGATCGTAAAGGTCCTGAAAGTACCTGCGCTAAAAAAATATTAACCCATGCCGCAAGGGGGTACTACCCCTCAGGCAACTAAAATTAACCCCATCACTCATGGGGCTCTAAGCAGACCCCCATAAGACCTTATTTAACCCTGTCACTCATGGAAGTCAATACAGACCCCCATAAGCCCTTAATTAACCCTGTTACTCATGGGGGTCAATACACACCCACAAAAGCCTTAATTAAGCCTATAATTCTATACAGAGCCCCATGAGACTATAATTACCCTCCTTAGTCCAATAGGGGTCTATATTGACCCCTATATGACATTATTAACCCCTAGTGTAACCTTACAAGTGTCATGAGGATCCTTCTGGACCCTCATGACAAAGTCTAAGCACTACACTACACTATTAACCCTAACTATACCTCATTAACCTTTACTAAACCCTATCTAACCCTATTTGGGCCTATTTAAACCTATCTGGACCTACTAACCCTAACTGGGCCTATTTTACCCCATCTAGCCCTATTTATTCCCATCACTTAGGAGGGTCTATACAGACCCCTGTAAGCCCCTAGTTAACCCATTCAGTCCCATAAGGGTCTGTGAAAACCCTCATAGAACAATTAGAAGTCTTATATTAACCCTATAAGTGCCATGAGGGTCCTCTAGGACCCTCATGTCACTAAGTACAAACACTACACTACACTATTCCCCCCCAATAAACCACTAAATCTAAACACTACACTAAACCCCCCTCTAGCATAACATACTAACACCTACCTACCTAACACTACCTACCTAACCCCATATTAAACCCCCCTCCCTACTAATTACATAAAATAAAAAAAACCTAAGGTACACAAAATAAAAAAGGACATTACAAACCCCCCCGCCACTACATAAAATAAAATAAAAACATCACAAACCCCTGCCACTACATAAAATAAAAAACGTAAGGTACATAAAATCAAAAAACATCACAAACCCCCCTTACTACATAAGATTAAAAAAAACATTACAATATAAACATCCCCCTATCTATACCTAACCCCCAATCTAAACATCCCCCCTATCTATACCTAACCCCCAATTTAAACACCCCCTATCTATATCTAACCCCCAATCTAAATACCCCCCATATCTATACCTATCCCCCTAAATCTAAGCTAAAATAGAATAAATAAAACCACTTACCTTGCAGATGTCCCTTCTGATCGCACATCCTAGAAAAAAATAGAAAAAAATCAGATTATTGAAACAATAAACATTACATATAATAAATAAATAAATAAATACTATAGATACAGTATTAAACTTACATTTCCAGCATGTCCCCGTCCATCTTCATCTGTTCTCCGGCTCGGCCCCTGGAAAAAAAAAACATACCATTAGTCACACAAACACAACATTATAAAACATCAAACACAACAAATAAATAAATATAAACATTAGACATTGAAAACGTACCTGTCCCCGATGTCCCCGCCTTCTTCTCTTCACCCCCTCCTGGGCCCTTGCACTAAGGGGGGTAATTATAGTCTCATGGGGCTCTGTATAGAGCCCCATGAGTTATAGGGTTGCTTTAAGTGCTCATGTGGCTATGTATAAAGCACCATGAGTTATAGGGTTAATTAAGGCTTTTGGGGGTCTGTATTGACCCCCATGAGTGACAGGATTAATTAAGGCTTATGGGGGTCTTTATTGCCCACCCTTAAGTGACAGGGTTAATTAAGGGCTTATGGGGGTCTGTACTGACCCCCATGAGTGACGGGGTTAATTAAGGCTCATGGGGGTCTGTATTAACCCCCATGAGTGACAGGGTTAATTAGGGCTTATGGGGGTCTGTATTGACCCAAATGAGTGACAGGGTTAATTAAGGCCTTATGGGGGTCTGTATTGACCCCTAAGAGTGACAGGGTTAATTAGGGGCTTATGGGGTCTGTATTGACCCCCATGAGAGACAGGGTTAATTAAGGGTGTATGGGGGTCTGTATTGACCCCCATGAATGACTGTATTAATTAAGGGCTTATGGGGGTCTGTAATGACCCCCATGAGTGACAGGGTTAATTAAGGGCTTATGGAGGTCTGTATTGACCCCCATGAGTGACAGGGTTAATGAAGGGCTTATGGGGGTCTGTATTGACCCCCATGAGTGACAGGGTCAATTAAGGCCTTATGGGGGTCTGTATTGACCCCTAAGAGTGACAGGGTTAATTAAGGCTTATGGGGGTCTGTATTGACCCCCATGAGAGACAGGGTTAATTAAGGGTGTATGGGGGTCTGTATTGACCCCCATGAGTGACAGGGTTAATTAAGGGCTTATGGAGGTCTGTATTAACCCCCATGAGTGACAGGGTTAATTAGGGCTTATGGGGGTCTGTATTGACCCCCATGAGTGACAGGGTTAATTAGGGCTTATGTGGGTCTGTATTGACCCCCATGAGTGACAGGGTTAATTAAGGGCTTATGGTGGTCTGTATTGACCCCCATGAGTGACAGGGTTAATAAAGTCATATTGGGGTCTGTATTGACGCCCATAAATGACAGGGTTAATGAAGGGCTTATGGGGGTCTGTATTGACCCCCATGAGTGACAGGGTTAATTAAGGCCTTATGGGGGTCTGTATTAACCCCCATGAGTGACAGTGTTAATAAAGGCTTATGGGGGTCTGTATTGACCCCCATAAGAGACAGGGTTAATTAAGGGCATATGGGGGTCTGTATTGACCCCCATGAGTGTCAGGGTTAATTAGGGCTTATGGGGGTCTGTATTGACCCCCTGAGTGACAGGGTTAATTAAGGGCTTATGGGGGTCTGTATTGACCCCCATGAGTGATGTTAATTTTAGTTGCATGGGGGGGGGGGGGGGTACTAATACCCCCCATGGCAGGGGTTAATACTTTTTGCTTGGGTCCTTTCAGGAACTTAACGGTCCTTTAAGGACCCGCGAGGCAGGAAATTGAAAACTTTAAATGCAGCGGTGTCACGATTGATGCTGTTAGGGGACCCCTGCTGCAAGGGGTTAATGTGGGGGGGGGGGGGCTGCGGGGGTCGCGATAGGGACCCCTGCAGCATGGGGATGTGTATAGGGAGCTGGGGGGAGCCTTACACTGCTGTCTCGGGCTGCTCCAAGGCAGCACATAGAGGTTTTAGGATCCCTTGCAGGCACTTTTTGTGCCCGTAGGGATTCTTCCGAGGTGCGAGATTCACCTCATAGATTTATAGCTGCGTGTGACTACGTAGCTCTCTCGGAGCTTATTCTCTGCCATTTTTCAGAGTCATCTCGCAAAGCAGGCTGCGAGGGACGTATTGGGGAATCGGTACTCGCAAACAGCAAAAAAATGACTTTCGCGAGGACCAAGGGAACTAAGAGGGCTACTTTAATGAGGCTCTCAATTTATAAGAGTCCCCAACTTGGAAAGCTCAAAGATGCAGTGTGTAGAAAGGAGGACTGTAACTGATGTAGACAGTGCATTCAACATTGTTAAAAGACAATAAAATTGTTGCATTCAGTTAGTATTAGATAATACAATGGAGCAATTAAAGCACAGTTTATGTACATATTTCTTTGCAGTACGTATATTTTTTGATAGACGAATATCAGAATCTCTCCTTCAATTTCCACTTCCAATATGTAGTAGGCAGTAACTGATGTAACAAAAAACACAGTAAAGATTAATCATTAAATTCTTCTATATGTTTTTTAGTGCAATGTTTTCGAATTGCACTCTCTCTGGTCAAGTCACTTGACTACTTGATGTTCTATCAAGCCCATCAAGCATAGACCGTTTTGATGTATAGCCAACTCCTTCAATCACTCATTATTAAAAGTTATTTGGTTTGTTTAAATAGGAAGCTTAAATGGCCAGTTAATGCAGCACAGTTTGGACCACACCACTGTAAAGTAAATTTTTTTTCATTTTTGAAATCTGCATATTTCATGCAGATATCACATAAAATTAGAAAGATGGCCCCCGGACTTCTCCACTGCTTGGACCAGGGAGGCTCAGTCTTGTGTTATTACTGCAACCAATCAGACTGCAGGGGTGTGTGGAAAGACTTCTGACAGTGCCTGCCCAGGAGACATGTGACATCACAGGGAGAAGCTGTTCCGATCAGCAACTTGTCTCAGTGAAAATGTTTTCTTGTTTTTTATTGTATAATATCTGGAATAAACTCATAATAAACTTTTGTACTTTAAAAAAATATGTTTTGAAACTTTTATTTGAAACAGAAAGAGAAAGAGACAGAAAGAGACAGACAGACATAGACAGATATAGATATATAAATAGATAGCAGTGGGGGCCCGTCCATAGGGGCATCGGGGCAAGCGCCCCCCCAAATATTTTTGTGACCCTGCAATAAAAAAACACAATAATTTATTAGTAATAAACAAAAAACAATTAAATATAATGTGTACATCAGCATTCAAGTGTTATTACAGTAATAAATGAAGCAAACTATTCCCTGGGACACTGTCACTTTAAGATAACCCCTTGTGTGTATATACATTAACTGCTGTGTATCCAAAGTATCCATTGTAGCTTTCCCTGCATCGCTGTGTGATCATATTACACTACACTAGTAACCTTTAGACTCTATAAATGAGTCATGACCGTTAATGCATTCCGCCCACCAACCACAAAGACGCTATGCATGGGCAGTGATAATGTATCAATTCCAATGACTTACAGTCTTCCATCATTGACCAATCAATGATGGAAGGCTGTACAGTTGTCAGGAGAACCACCTAAACCCACCCAGACCGTTAGCTCAGGGCGCCCGCCAACTAATAGAGCCTCAAGTTTAATTTTTGATTGACAGCTCCCTGTTAATAAAACCACCATAAGCCAGTCCCAGTCCTCTTTTCGTTTTCTGCTCCCGTTGAGACTGAGACTTCCCTGGCTGAAACTACTCACTCAGACTGACCCAACCTAACAGTAAGTCCTAACCGCCCTGGCCAAACCCCTAGTCCCCCCAATAAAACGAAGGGTCCCCCAGTTCCCCCACTATGCCTGCCACCCACACACACCCACACACCAACTTACCTACCTAGGCCCGCAATGCCTGGGCAACCCCCAATCACCCCCGCAGTAGGCCCAAAAGACCTGTGCCACCCCCGATCACCCTCATGGGGCCTGTGCCACCCCATGATCACCCCGATCACCCCCATGTGGCCTATGAGCCGTCCGATTACCCCGATCACGGTTATCGGGGTAATCGGGTGGTGGCATAGGCCACATGGGGGTGATCGGGGTGATTATGGGGTGGCACAGGCCCCATAGGGTGATCGGATCACCCCCATGAAGCCTGTGCCACTCCGATCACCCCATGTGGCCTATGCCACCGCCCGATTACCACGATCACCCCCATGGGGCCTGTGCCACCCCCGATCACCACCATGGGGCCTATGCCAACCCCCGATCACCCACCCTGTAGGCCCATCGAGGCCTGGCCAACCCTCACCCCAACCTACCTAATTACCAACCCACCTACCTACCCCCCTGACCCAGTGACCACACCTGACCCCACCCTGACCCAACTACCAACCCACCTACCTACCACCCTGACCCCGTGACCACACCTGATCCCACCTGACCCAACTACCAACCCACCTACCTAACCCCTGATCCAGTGACCACACCTGACCCCGCCCTGACCCAACTACCAACCCACCTACCTACCCCCCTGACCCAGTGACCACACCTGACCCCACCCTGACCCAACTATCAACCCACCTTCCTACCCCCCTGACCCAGTGACCACACCTGACTCCACCCTAACCCAACTACCAACCCACCTACCTACCTCCCTGACCCAGTGACCACACCTGACCCCACCCTGACCTAACTACCAACCCACCTGCCTATGCTACCAGTTAAACACACAATACAAACCCCCCCCATATTTTTATTCCATTTTTAGAAGTAACAGGCAATGTATCTTTAACATTGCAGTTAAAATTAAAATAATAAATTGCCTCTCACTTTTAAAGATAAAATAAAAAGAGGGGAAGGGGAAAAAAAAAACAATAATAAAGTAAACAACAGCACATACTTACCTGTCAAATTGACCCCTCCAGCGGTGGCCTTCTGCCCTGGATAGTCAGGCATTTCAATCAATTTTGATTGAAGCCCATGTTCTTCCATCTTGATAGAACCCCTTGTCCTCATCTTGATTGAAGCCATTGTCCATCCATTCTGGCCCATTGCAAGATGCCTCCACCTAAAAAACAACGACGCTCTAAAAAAAACCACAACAATCTAACGGAGCTCCTCCTACAAGGAGCTCCCCCTGCGACTAATTGATTTTTTCCCACGCTCCGCCTTTTATACTATTTTTGAAGGACATTGAGAGTCATTGACAATCAGAGTCTTTAAAAAAAATAGCAAAGCAGGTATGGAAGCCTGTAAGGGCAAAAAAGGTTAGTGTGAACTTGTATGTATTATACATATTACAGGGCTATTTATGTGATATACATGTTACAGGATAATATCCTGTAACATGTATAGCAAATAAATAGCACTGTAATATGTATAATAAATAATGTCTAATACAAATACATGAGCAATAATCTAATAATTAATAAAGTACATCAATAAATCAATTAATAAATATCAATTAATATATTTTTTTGTTTTATGTATATTGCTTTATGTGTGTGTGTGTATATATATATATATATATATATATATTGATTGATAGATATATTGATTGATATATATATATATATATATCACATATATAGTTGTGAGCGTACGAGTTGTTGCTAACGCTGCGGGCTCGCGTAGCGAGCCCGCGGCCCTCGCGAAGCCCGCGGCCCATGCCAGCACCTGAGGACCTCGCAAAGCGAGGGCTTCAGTTGCAGCAACTGCGACCCTTGCAAAATTCACAACCCAAATTCGCAACCCAAAGAACTGCGAACCTCGCAAAGTTCACGTCGCAACCCAAAGAGCACGACACACACATTACGACACTCGCAAACAACATACAACACACGTTCACACACATTACGGCCTCGCAACACTCGGACGCAACTCGCGAACATTACAAAATTAAAAACACAATACATACACACAGCAGATACATAAAAACCTTACCTACAGAAACAGGGAGCACCCAGGACCTCAAAAATGCAACTTACAACTTAATTGCACTCAAAATAAAAGAGTTTAGACACCATGGCCCTCATTCAATTGCTATTTGGCCAATTGAATAGAGCGCTAAATAAGCACATAGCATATTTTTTTAAAGAAGTTTTTAGTAAGTGAAAACCTTGCTTTTGGATAGATGTTTACTAACTAAAAACTTATTTAAAAAATATATGTTATGTGCTTATTTAGAGCCCTATTCAATTGGCCAAATTGCAATTGAATGAGGGCCTAAATAATTTGCTAAGCGACACAAAAAATGGCCGACGAATAAAACGAAAACGAGGCTACACACGCAAACACCATACGAGACACGTTACCACACATTACGACCTCGCAAACATCGGACGCAACACGCCGACATACAAACATTTAAAACTTAAGAAATACACACAACAAACACATAAAAAGCTTACCTACAGCAAGAGGAACCATCCAGCACCTCAAAAAAACAAGTTACATCTACATTTAAATCAAAATAAAACACTTTAGACACTAATACCATCGCTAAGCGAGAGAAAAAATGGCCGACGAACAAAACGAAAACGAGGCTTCAGACGTAACTATACTACACTTACTCGCAATAATGAAACACATACTATGCGGAACGTATCACAATCATATTAAACACCATTTTGAACAGTACTACGCAGAAAATGGCGGATGGAACGCAAATTGTAAGCTGGAACGCAAATAGCGCATGCGTATTGCGTTCTAACGGTCTCACTTTCCAGAACTTTCTACAAGTTTATAAATACTGCCTATTTTACACAAAAAAATACATTTCTCCTCAGGTGATGAACGGAGTGACTTCTGAGATAACTGCTGCTTTTACTTGAGAAGACAATTCTTTACTAATTTACTACTTTACATTGTGCAAATTACAACTGAGAGGTAAGCTATAATATATTACATTTTATTATCAGGACAGGTAAAAAAAATAAATAAATAAACTAGGATTTATGTAGTGACATATATGGCACATTTATGTGTATAGGCCCACAAAAAAAATACGGTTCATTTAACAAAACAACAAAAAAACATAATTCAATATTAAACAGAGGTTTATGTATAGTGACATGTGACACGCACATATATGTCTATACTGTATAGTGACATCTGACACGCACATATATGTCTATAATGTATAGTGACATGTGACACGCACATATATGTATAGAATGTATAGTGACATGTGACACGCACATTTATGTGTATTGCCCCTGCATAGTGACATGTGACACGGACATATATGTGTATCATGTATATTGACATGTGACACACACTTTTATGTGTATTGCCCCTGCATAGTGACATGTGACACGGACATATATGTGTATCATGTATATTGACATGTGACACCCACATTTATGTGTATTGCTGCCACTGCAACAAAATTAGCTTAAAACAAAATCATTAAACAACTACATTTAAATGACATTATATGTCATGTATACTGATATGTCACACGCACATATATGTGTATCATCTATAGTTACATCTCACACACAGACATTTATGTGTGTTGGAAAAAAAAATATAAGGTTAATTTAACAATTTAAATATGATTCATGTATAGTGATATGTCACACGCACACAAAATAATTACATTAAACTATGGAATGTGCTTCATGTATGTGACATATGTGTGTAGCCCCCACCAAAAAATAAGGGCAATTGAAAATAATTACAGAAGTATATTTAAATGACATTAATTTACTGCAATTCAATAGATCACATAAAGCTGAATCTTTTTATTTCTTTTAATATTCAAACAGACTCTGCATCAACAGCGTCACTCAACAATTTGCACCGTGCATTGTGAAGCACAATCCCTTTTAAAGAACACCAACAAAGAACAACAGGTAAGATACAACAAGACATTACATGCTCAAAAGGCATGCTTTGCTAGATGAAAAATTATAAATATACAAATAACTATTTCACTTTCTTTTTCAAACAGACACTACAAGAAGACCAGCGGATTAAGATTGGCAGAAGGGGACCCTCTGTCATTCGACACTTCAATCAAGGTAAAGTATTAAGTATAAAAAAGAAAGAACCATGAGCCTCATTGAATTGCGAGTTGCTCAATTGAATAGGGCTCTATATAAACACATAACATATTTTTTATACAGAACTTTTTAGTTACTGAACTTCTAACCACAATCAAGGTCTTCAATAACTAAAAACTACGCTCAATAAATATGTTATGTGCTTATATAGAGCCCTCTTCAATTTGCAAAATTGCAATTCAATGAGGACCTATATATCTTTAATGGCCGAGGGCCTCACACAAATGTGATTTGCCCATTTCAATAGGGCTCTATATAAGCACAGAGCATATTTTTTAAAGGAACTTTTTATTTAGTGAACACGTTGCTTTTGGATACAAGTTCACTAAATACAAAATTCGGTAAAAAAATATGCTCTGTGGTGATATTGAGCTCTATTCCATTGGCCAAAGCACAATTGAA
This sequence comes from Discoglossus pictus, assembly GCA_027410445.1. Taxonomy (NCBI): domain Eukaryota; kingdom Metazoa; phylum Chordata; class Amphibia; order Anura; family Alytidae; genus Discoglossus; species Discoglossus pictus. The sequence goes on from CM050164.1 coordinate 136,147,321, forward strand.
TGAGGAGCTGACAATATAACAAATGCAGCAACCAGAGGCCCTCATTCAATTGCTATTTTGGACAATTTAATATGGCTATAAATAAGCACTTTTAGGCCCTTATTCAATTGCCATTTTGCTAATTCTATAGGGATCCAAATAATCACATAACATATATTTTTTAAAGAACTTTTTCGTTAGTGAAAACCTTGCTTTTGGATAGATGCTTAATAACTAAAAACTTCTTTAACAAATATATGTGATGTGCTTATTTAGAACTCTATTCAATTTTCAAAATTGCAATTCAATGAGGGCCTTAGAGTACTAGGCCCTCATTCAATTGCAATTTTGCCAATTGAATAGGGGTCTAAATGAGAACATCACATATATTTTTTAAAGAAGTTTATAGTTATTAAGCATCTATCCAAAAGCACGGTTTTCCCTAACTAAAAACTTCTTTAAAAAATATATATTATGTGCTTATTTAGAGGCGTATTCAATTGGCTAAATCGCAATTGAATGAGGGCCCTATTACATTGTAAAAAATGCAATTCAATGAGGGGCAAACTATGCAACATATGGTACACACAAAGGCCCTCATTCAATTGCAATTTGCCCAATTGAATAGGGCTCTAAATAAGAACATAACATTTTTTTTTAAAGAAGTTTTTAGTTAGTAAAAATCTATCCAAAAGAAAGTTTTTCACTGACTAAAAACTTCTTTACAAAAATATGCTATGTGCTTATTTAGGGTGCGATTCAATTAGCCAAATCGCAATTGAATGAGACCCAAAGTGCTACACACAAAACAGAATTGGAACAAACTCACACAAACACATAGCAAAATAAATTAACTTTCTTATTCAATGTTTAACAACCTATAAGCCTTACAAAGAAGCCTAAATAAGAATAACAAAAGTGTTGCGCACCTAATAAGATTGTACAAAAAATCACACAAACACATAGGAAACTATATTAACATTCTTCTTTAATGTTTAACAACCTATAACCAGTACAATCAAGAATAAATAACTTTAGCACAAGTGGTGCGCACAAAACAGGATTGTAAAAAACTAACACAAACACATAGCAAACTACATTAATTATATTATTTCATGTTTCACAAACTATAACCATCCCAATAAAGGCTAAATAAGTATACCACAAGCGGTGCGCACAAAACAGGATTGTACAAAAACTAACATAAACACATAGCAAAATAAATTCATATTCTTATTTAATATATCACAACCCACAAGCCTTACTAAGAACCTTAAATAAGAATAACAAAAGTCGTGGGATTGTACAGAAAGTTTTTTAAAAAAAAAAAAATAGAAAAAAATAACCATAACTGATACAATACAGCCAAATTCATACATTTTTTTACTTATTTAAAAGACATTTCACTCAAACAACATTTTCTATTTTCTATTACAACAGATACTGCGTGAAGACAATCGGACGAGGACTTTCTCCACAGGACCAGACCATCGAACGAGGAATTTCAACACAGGACCAGACCATCGGACGAGGACTTTCACCAAAGGACCACAACATCGGACGAGCGCTATCGCCACAGGACCACAACATCGGACGAGGGCTATCGCCACAGGACCACACCATTGGACCAGGAATTTCAACAGAGGACCAGACCATAGGACCAGGATTTTACACAGAGGACCACACCATCGGACGAGGACTTCCAACAGAGGACCACACCATTGGACAACGATTTTTAACCGAGCACCAACAAACATTCGGATTTAAATCACACTTCAACCAAGGTACAGTATAATAAGTACAAAAGGAGAAAACTAAAGAAACAGCTTTCAGTTGCATCCGTGTCAACAGAAAAAAAAAAAAAAATGTACTATCTCCCTTATTCTATTTAAATTGCCACTATGCAATACATAGCTCAATAACCACATCAATTTTTTTTTTAGCAAAGAAGTTTTGCAGTGGTAAATATCTATCCACAAACAACGTTTTTAATAAATAAAAACATTATTTCAAAAAAATATGTTACATGCTTATTTACAGCAGTATTCCATTGGCCAAATTCTTAGTCAGTGAGGACAGGAATTATAATTTTAACTAAATATAACTGATACATTAATGATTTGCCTTTTATTTCACCAATTGTGCACAAGAATCTTTAACAGGAATTACAAATTTAAATATACACAATTACATTTCTTTTTTTTCCTTTACAGATTAATATGGCTGATAACGAGACCAAAGAAGAGAAGAAAATACGTCAAACTAGAGAAAGACAGGAGAGATGGGCCGCCCAGCAGACACCTGAGGAGAAAGAAATTCGACGAGAAAAAGAACGCAAAAGACTTGCAAATAAAAGACTATCAGCTGCAAAAATGAAAGATACAACAAAAAAAATAAAAAGATAATAAAGCATTTACAAACTGTTCCTCAAACATCAGATGACATTTTACAAGATACCAGTCAAGACAGACCAAAAAAAGCAACTACAAAAACAAAGCATTTACAAACTCTTACTAAAAACTTACAGGACATTTCAACAAAACAAGGACAACATATACCAAGAAAAGCCACGAAAAAAACTAAACATTTAGAACCTGTTGTTGAAACATTTCATGACTTTTCACCTGATGAATATGAAAGTCAACATCCGATATGCTTTGCAAATTGTCCTTTACTCAAGTCTTTAGCAGTAGAGGTTCATAGTTGTGGGGACATGACTACTCAATGTCAATTTTGTGAGGCTTATTATTTTAAACAGGAGAGACCCAGAGATGGACAATTTATTAGTTGTTGTCAAAAAGGCAAGTTCAAACTTCCAGAAAGGAAACAATTTCCAAGCTATTTACAAAATATTATGACTGAAACTACTTTTCCAAATTACAAAAATTTGAAGACAAACATAAGATCCTACAATAGTGCCATATCATTTGCATCTATGGGGGCAACATTGGCTGCTAATGTACCAGGACATGGTCCTTACTGTTTTAAAGTCCAAGGACAAATTTATCATCGGACTTCACATTTACATCCAGAGCAAGGAGAGCAAAGAAAATTCGCTCAACTATATGTCCTAGATACAATGGAAGCTGTTGACCAACGTATGCAGATGGAAGAAAATAAAAAATGCTTACCCAGTGTTTTCATAGAGCTAAATAACATTATGGACAACAATCCCTACAGTAAAGCTTACAAAAAATTGGCAGAAGTAGAAAATGAACAACAACTTCATGCACAAAAACATCAATTACCCATGCCAAAGGTTAATATGGTGCTTAAAAGAGACAGACATACTGATAAACGTTGTTATAACTTGCCAACATCAAATGAAGTTGCAATGGTCTTTCAGAATGATGAAGGAGAACCACCATTTCAAAGAGACATTAGAGTATATCCCAGAAATGAGGAGCAACCATTTATTAATATTAATATCTTAAGTCCAAATTTAGATCCAATGACATATCCCATCTTTTTCCCACATGGAGAAGCAGGTTGGCAACCAAAATTAACCCTTCCCAGTTACCCAAATGCTAAAGCCAGAATCCGAAGTAATGTTTCTATGCTTGAATTTAAAGTAGCTCAAATTGCCATTCGAGAAGAATTTAATCCAATTTTATGTGGTGGAAAACTAACACAACAATGGATTATTGATTCATATTTGCAAGTTGAGGCAAATAATTTAAACTTTATAAAATATCAACAAGATAAACTACGTGTAGAACAATATTGTGGACTCATGGACTATGTTGCTGACGTGGCTACAAGCAGAGACATGACAGCTGGCAAAGCCATCATTTTACCATCTTCCTTTCAAGGATCTCCTCGAAATATGAGAGAAAGATACAATGATGCTATGGCTATTGTGACAAAATTTGGAAAACCAGATTTATTTCTGACATTTACATGTAATCCACAATGGCCAGAAATTAATCAAAATCTACTTCTTGGACAAACTGCTTCTGATCGACCAGATTTAGTAGCCAGAGTTTTTAAGATCAAATTAAATGAATTAATATGTGACTTCACTATAAATCAGTTATTTGGCAAATGTCTTGCTTATGTATATACCATTGAATTTCAAAAAAGAGGCCTTCCACATGCACATCTTCTGATAATACTTCAAGAGAAAGATAAATTAGATACTTCGGACAAAGTGGATGCAGTCATAGTTGCTGAGCTACCAGATCCAGAACTATATGGTAGACTATATGAGATTGTTACTCATCGCATGATTCATGGACCCTGTGGAGACCTTAATCCACAATCACCATGTATGGAAAATAATAAATGTTCAAAAGATTTTCCAAAAGATTATAGAGACAAAACATATGCAAATTGTGATGGCTATCCACTTTATAAAAGAAGAGAAGGAGATAGTGCCATTATTCGTGGAAAAAAAGTGGACAATAGATATGTAGTTCCCTACAATCCACATTTACTCATGAAGTACAACGCCCACATCAACGAAGAAGCCTGCACTTCCATCAAATCCATTAAATATGTCTACAAATATATTTACAAAGGCTATGATGCAGCTACTGTAGTCGTCAAAAGTGCAGACAACCCTGAATGTAGTGAGTTAGTACATGATGAACTTGCATCTCATGTAGATGCTCGCTATGTCAGTGCACCAGAAGCTATGTGGCGGCTTTTAAAATTTGAAATGCATGATAGATCACATGCAGTATATAGATTAGCAGTACATTTGCCACAACGACATTTAGTCTATTTCCATGCTGGAAATGAAATGAATGCATTGGCCCAAAGTGAAGATCGTCACACTACACTAACTGCATGGTTTGCATTAAATTCAAATGATGCTCAAGCAACACAATACTTATATATTGAAATTCCATATCACTATGTTTTTGTGAATGGATTATGGAGACCAAGAAAAACCAGAGGCAATAAAATAATTCCACGAATTTACACAGTCAGTCCAAGAGATGTTGAACGTTTTTGCTTATGGATGTTACTTTTAAATGTTCCAGGAGCACAAAGATTTGAACAATTAAGAACTGTTAATGACATTGTATATGAATCCTTCCATTTAGCTGCAAGACATAGAAACTTACTCGCTGATGATACAGAGTAGGAAAGATGTTTAGAAGAAGCAGCACAATGTCAAATGCCACGACAGATGAGAGAACAATTTGCTTTTATTTGTATCTTCTCAAATGCTCCAAATGCATTAGCTTTGTGGGAGACTTTTAAAAGTAATATGGCTGAAGACTTTATGCGACGATACAATGAACCCATTGCACACTTAAAAGCGTTAATGGAAATCCAAGAAGTATTTTTAACTCATGGATTAAGTTGTGCAAGTTTTAATTTGCCTGATCCAGGTCTTATAGATGACATAAACTTTGAAGACTATGACATTCAACTACAAGCAGAAAGAACACAAGAAAGACTTGCAACTTTAAATACACTACAATTGCAAGCATTTCATGCCATTAAAAAATGCAATAGATGATGACATGGTGACAGAACATTATTTCTATCTTGATGGACCTGGCGGATCAGGAAAAACCTATTTGTACAATTTATTAATGAGTATAGTACGAGCACAAGGACAAATAGCAATGGCGTTTGCCACTACTGGAATTGCTGCACTTTTATTAGAAGGTGGAAGAACTGTTCATAGTGGATTTAAACTGCCAGTGCCTATTTTAGAAAATTCTGTGTCAGATATTCGCATGACATCCTTACAAGCAAAGAAATTTAAGAAATGTAAATTAATTATAATAGATGAGGCCACAATGATGTCATGCTATGCCCTCCAATGTATTGACCGTTTGCTTCGTGAAGTCATGGATAATATTTTTCCATTTGGTGGAAAGGTAATGTTGTTGGGTGGCGATTTTAGACAAACATTACCTGTCGTTGTACATGGCAATCGAACTGACATTATCGAAACATGTATCAAGTCAAGCATAGTATGGAAACATTTTACCCATCTTCAACTGCAACAAAATATGAGATCGGAAGGACAAAATGATTTCAATGATTGGCTTATTAAAATTGGAGAAGGCAGAACAGAAAAAATACTACATTTAGCTGACGACACTGTAGAGATCCCACCTCAGATGATTTGTCAACAAGATATTATATCGGCTATATTTGAAGGGAGCATCAATAACGAAGAATATTCCGAGCTTGCCAACCAAGTCATACTGACGTGTAAAAATAAAGATGCATTAATCCTCAATAATGAAATTTTTAAAAAAATTAATGCACCACAAAGAAATTATCACAGTGCTGATTCTGTACTTGCTGATGACAATGAAAGTCAGGCTAACTTTTCAACTGAATTCATAAACTCTCTAACTCCTTCTGGAATGCCACCACATATTTTGCAGCTAAAGAAAGGTGCAATTATCATGTTACTGCGAAATATGAACCCCAAAAAAGGCCTATGCAATGGCACAAGATTAATTGTTCAACAATAAAAGGACCATTTTATAGATGCTGAAATTTTAACTGGGACCCATAAAGGAGAGAGAGTTTTCATACCAAGAATAGATTTAGCACCAAGTGAAAGTAGTCTCCCTTTTATACTTCAAAGAAGACAATTTCCCATTATTATGGCATTTGCCATGACCATTAATAAATCACAAGGTCAAACTTTCAAATCTGTGGGCATTTTTTTTGGAAGAACCAGTATTTGCACATGGTCAATTGTACGTTGCATTGTCACGGTGCAAAAATCCACAGGCTATTAAAATTTACATTGAAAAAAATGAAAGTCAAGGTGATTTATTAGAAGATGGACGTATTTTTACTAAAAACATTGTCTACTATGAAGTACTATAACTTTGCAGGATACAAACTAAAGCCATGCAAACATTTTTTAAAAGCATTCAAAAATACATAACAATTTGTTGTTTAATTCAGTCATAATTAATGGAAGTAATGTTTATGGATAATTCGCCTCACAAAATACTTGCCTTGCATTTTTAAGAAAAATTATGTTACAATGTTAAGTTACTGTGTTAATGTTTCTAATGTTACAAGTTTAAAAATAATATTTAAAAGTTATTTCATCAAACAGATTATAAAATTCATGTTAAGAGCTCAAGCACCTTTTAAGTCACAATGTCAATATTGTCTGTTATCTTAAGATTACTACCTACATTAATGTTTATCGCCAGTTTATGTGGTCAGTAAGGAATTACTTTCATTTGGTACGTTTTAAGGAGAGTTTTTACTGTATGCCTTCCTCTACATTCAATGTATATTCAACTTAACAATTATTCTGATACAAATTGCATGTTAATACTTATTAATTTAAATTTCAACTGTTTTTACATTCAAATGTTAATACTTTTAATACAAAATTAAGTTACAAAATGTATTCATTGTGTTTCTGTTTATAATGTTAAAAATTATACAAATGTTTTGTCAACTTCCAAATTTCCATACAAAATAAAGATCCACTTAAAAAATATATACTTTCAACGTTATTGCTTACATATATTTTAAACTTCATGTTAAAATTAGTGACGTTTCAGCAAGGCTTTTTACTTTTTGCTTTCCTCTGGATTCAATGTATATTAAAGTGAACAATTCTTCAGATACAAATTTCATGTTAAAAAACCATTACATCAACATTTTACAAAAATACACGTTCATATCACAATACCTACAAGAGTCAAAAATATATATAAATAACTAAACAACTTGACAAACATATACATCACATTGCCGTCATTTTTTGACGGGCAAGTCGCTAGTATATATATATTGATTGATGGATATATTGATATATATATATTGATATATATATATATATATATATATAGATATATATCAATATATATATATAATTAATTATATATCTCAATATATATATATATATATAATCAATATATATATATATCAATATATATATATATATATTATTTTTTTTGTATTTTTATTTCATTTTTTTTAATGTACAGTTTGGGCCTATATGGTTTTGATTGGTTATTTAAGTTTTTTAAGGTGCGGTTGGGGCCTACATGGTCACACTTGGTCTTTTAATGTTTATAAGGTGCGGTTGGGGCCTATAGGGTCACACTTGGTCTTTTAATGTTTTTAAGGTGCGGTTGGGGCCTATAGGGTCACACTTGGTCTTTTAATGTTTTTAAGGTGCGGTTGGGGCCTATATGGTCACACTTGGCTATTTAAGGTTTTTAAGGTGCGGTTGGGGCCTATATGGTCACACTTGGCTGTTTAAGGTTTTTAAGGTGCGGTTGGGGCCTATATGGTCACACTTGGTCTTTTAAGGTTTTTAAGGTGCGATTGGGGCCTATATGGTCACACTTGGCTATTTAAGGATTTTAAGGTGCGGTTGGGGCCTATATGGTCACACTTGGTCTTTTAAGGTTTTTAAGGTGCGGTTGGGGCCTATATGGTCACACTTGGTCTTTTAATGTTTTTAAGGTGCGGTTGGGGCCTATATGGTCACACTTGGTCTTTTAATGTTTTTAAGGTGCGGTTGGGGCCTCTATGGTCACACTTGGCTATTTAAGGTTTTTAAGGTGCGGTTGGGGCCTATATGGTCACACTTGGCTATTTAAGGTTTTTAAGGTGTGGTTGGGGCCTATATGGTCACACTTGGTCTTTTAATGTTTTTAAGGTGCGGTTGGGGCCTATATGGTCACACTTGGTCTTTTAATGTTTTTAAGGTGCGGTTGGGGCCTATATGGTCACACTTGGTCTTTTAATGTTTTTAAGGTGCGGTTGGGGCCTCTATGGTCACACTTGGCTATTTAAGGTTTTTAAGGTGCGGTTGGGGCCTATATGGTCACACTTGGCTATTTAAGGTTTTTAAGGTGTGGTTGGGGCCTATATGGTCACACTTGGTCTTTTAATGTTTTTAAGGTGCGTTTGGGGCCTATATGGTCACACTTGGTCTTTTAAGGTTTTTAAGGTGCGGTTGGGGCCTATATGGTCACACTTGGCTATTTAAGGTTTTTAAGGTGCGGTTGGGGCCTATATGGTTACACTTGGTTATTTAATGTTTTTAAGGTGAGGTTGGGGCCTATATGGTCACACTTGGTCTTTTAAGGTTTTAAAAGTTACGGTTTGGGTCTTGAACGTTCTAATTTTTGTTGTTGTTGTTTTCTATCACCCCCAGGTGCAAACTCTCTGTGGAAGCAGATTTGTTTGGACTCGTTGGTTGACTTACTGAACGTGAATACCCCGAGAAGGAGAGTCAACTGTTGATGAGTATCATTGCTTTGAATTTTCTGTCCATCCGTATAGGTGCAAATTTGATGTTGATGTAGTCTTGTCACATGGGGGTTTGCAATCTGTAATGTATACCAATGAATTCAACACACTGTTATTTTAAAGTAATTTTGTGACATAATATAAATTAATATACCGTGATCTCTTTCTTCTATTGGTATCAGAAATTAATACTATTGACTCTCTACTTGTGAAGCCTTTCGGCACCCTAACTTATGAGGAGAAGGTGGAAGTAAAACGGTTAGGACCTGACCAACCAGAGATAAATCTGCAGCAAATCGCAAGAGATAGAGGGAAGCAATATATCCATACTTTCAATACTGAATGGTACAAGAAGAACAACTGGCTTTGTGGAAGCGTTTCTAGGAAGTCCTTATATTGTTTTCCATGCATCCTATTTGGTGGTGACGCTGCTTGGACCAAAACTGGAGTGACTGACATCAAACATCTAGCAGATAAATTGGCGAAACACAAAACTTCTAAATCTCACTTGGATAACAGGATCAAGTTTGAGATGCTTGGACAGGCGAACATTGCAGTTCAACTGGACCAAGGATACCAAGTCAGTATTCAAAATGAAGAAGTGGCTAAGAACCGGTACATCCTTTCGAAGATAATTAATTGTGTTTGCTTTTGTGGCGCTTTTGAACTGGCATTAAGAGGACACGACAAAAGTGAAACATCGCTAAATCCAGGAGTGTTTCGAGGCCTGGTGGATTTGGTTGGCAGTATCGATAGTACAATGGAACAGCATTTGAAGACTGCAACTGTGTTTAAGGGCACGTCCAAAACCGTGCAGAATGAGCTACTGGACTGCATGCTGGAAGTTTTTAAGGAAGTGATTTACCAGCAGCTTAAGGAAGCCCAGTTTGTGGCAATCCAAGCGGATGAAACAACCGATATTTCCGCTAGGACACAGTGCGTTGTAGTCTATCGCTACATTGACAAGAAGCATCAAGTGGGGGAAAGATTTGATGGCTTCACGGAACTGAAAGCAATGGATGCAGACTCGATTGCTGCTGTTGTGCTGGAAAGTCTGAATACTGTTCTCCCAGAGCCAGAAGACAAGATGAAACTCATAGCTCAAAGCTACGATGGTGCCAGTGTGATGCGTGGAGATCAAGGAGGGGTTCAAAGAAAAATAAAAGACGTGTACCCGAACGCACACTACGTCCATTGCTATGCTCACCAACTGAACCTAATAATGGAGAAAGCAGTTTCAAGTATTGGAAGAGTTCGAGTTTTTTTTTCCAACATAGGCGGCATACCATCTTTTTTTTCACGCTCTCCAAAAAGGACTGGAGTTCTGGATGAGGTAGTTGGTAGAAGACTTCCAAGAGGTGCACCGACATGATGGACCTTCAACGTTAGGACCGTGAAAGTCATCTACGAGAACAGAGATGCGCTACTTGAGTGTTTCCAGACAATTGAAGCATGTCTAAACTTTGATCAAACATCTATACGTGAAGCCGCAGGTTTCGTTGGATTGCTGGAAGACAGGGAGTTCCTTTACGTCCTTAAATTATTTCATTTAATAATGCCACATGTTGACATCCTCTATAGTCAGCTTCAGAAGCGAGACGCGGATACTGTTTATATCCACAAAGTCACAGAAGACTTTGTCATCAGCATCCAGAAAATCCGTAATTCTGTTGACGAGATAGAAGCAAGTTTGCCTAGCGATGTAACATTCCGCAGACTGAGTACGGAGATCTCAACCTTGAGACAACTTTCAAGAGAGGTATGTGACATAGTGGTGGTTCATGCAAAAGAACGTTTTTCATTTTCAAATCACCTAGTCAGTGCCAAACTTGTTCAAAGTGACTTGTATACAACCCATGACACTTGCTTTCCAACCCAAGCTCTGGAAGACACCGTGCAAGCATATCCAATACTGAAGAAGGAACAATTACGCACTGAGCTGTCACTTCTGTATGGGAAGACAGATTTTCATGCTTGTACAAGTGCTGTTGCTCTGCACAAACTTTTACATCAATTGAATCTGCAGAATGATTTCACAGAGACAGTGAAATTATTAAGAATCCACAACACCGATGACCACTGCAGAATCAGAAAGATGCTTCTCCACATTGAAGAGGATAAAAACCTTTTTAAGAAGCACCATGTCCCTGGAGCGGTTGAATGCATTGGTGATGCTCTCAATGGAAAAGCAACTGATTTCCAAGATCCCAGACTTCAATGAAAAAAACATTGAGAAGTTTTGTTCTTTGAAAGATCGCCGTGCAAAATTTAAATACAAGTGATTGAAGCAAAGAAGAATGCATACCCCCAGGGTGTGCAAAGATAAACTGCGTTAAGCAGCACCACCTCACTACCAAACATAACTAGTGGTAAGTAAAGTATGAACGGTGTGTGAGTGTGCATATGGAAGGAGCTATGAAAGGTGTGTGCATGGTCAGTAACAATTGTTGAAGCCTTGGCGTGGTTTGAAGGAATTGGAGGCACTTCCAAGGGTAGCTGTCACTTCTGTATGGGAAGCGAGAATTTCATGTCTGTACGAGTGCTGTTGCTCTGCACCAACTTTACCATCAATTTAATCTGCATAATGATTTCACAGAGACAGTGAAGCTATAAGGAATCCTGCTTACAACACCGAAGACTACTGCAGAATCAGAAAGATGCTTCTCCACATTGAAGAGGATAAAAAGGTATTTAAGAAGCACCATGGCCCTGGAGCGGTTGAATGCATTGGTTTGAAGGAATTGGAGGCACTTCCAAGGGTAGCTGTCACTTCTGTACGGGAAGCCAGAATTTCATGTCTGTACGAGTGCTGTTGCTCTGCACCAACTTTACCATCAATTTAATCTGCATAATGATTTCACAGAGACAGTGAAGCTATAAGGAATCCTACTTACAACACCGAAGACTACTGCAGAATCAGAAAGATGCTTCTCCACATTGAAGAGGATAAAAAGGTATTTAAGAAGCACCATGGCCCTGGAGCGGTTGAATGCATTGGTTTGAAGGAATTGGAGGCACCTTCAAGGGTAAGTAAAGTTCTCAGAAATGGCACCACAGAACTACCAAAAATAACTAGTGGTAAGTAAAGTATGAATGGTGTGTGGGTGTGCATATGGAAGGAGCTATGAACGGTGTGTGAATGGTCAGTAACAATTGTTGAAGTCTTGGCGTGGCGTTACTGCTCATATGGTTATCCATATGCTAATTCAACGTGTTTGTTTGACATTGATTATTGTGTTGTCTAAACAGAAGTGAAATGTTGTTGTTTTCTTGAATCCCAAGATCCACTGGTTTGGTCCTATACAGTCCTGATTGGTCTTTTAAGGTATGTTTGGGGCCTATATGGTCACACTTGGTCTTCTAAGGTATGTGTGGGGCCTATATGGTCACACTTGGTCTTCTAAGGTATGTTTGGGGCCTATATGGTTCCACTTGGTCTTTTAAGGTTTTTAAAGTATGGTTTTGTTCTTGAATGGTCTGATTGATTTGCTTGTTTTCTTTCAACCCCAGGTGCAAACCCTATGTGGCAGCAGATTTGTTTGTACTCGTTAGTCAACTTACTGAATGTGAATACCCTGAGAAGAAGAGCCGACTAATGGTAAGTGTCACTGCTTTAATTTTTCTGATAATTATGATATTGCTGTAGTCTTGTCACATGAGTTTTTTCAATCTATATTGTATACCAATGAATTTAACACATTGTTACTTTACTTCTTGACATTGCTGCATTGCTGATCATGTATTTCAATGGGTTTTACAAGTATAAGGTCATTGGGCGGGGCTTATAAAGGTCATTATGACGTCAGGGGGAGGAGTTATGAAAACATGTGTGGTTTGAAAAGGAGGAGGGGCTACGTTTCGCCCTGGCGCCCCTCCAACTTCACCAGCCGCGACTGATAGATAGATAGATTGTAACTTGGCATGCTACAGACATGACAACTCCTGCCTCTATTTTTTTCAGTGTAGCTTGGGGAGTCCTTTGGATCCAAGGACTTCTCAACTATACTGAGGTTTAGTGATCCTCCTGTCTTGACAACCCATCTGCATTCTGATGCAGCTTGCCCCTTCGATGTTGCACAGTACAGTTAAATGTCTGCAATGCCAAGCTCCATCTTAGGAGGCGCCCCCTTTTTCCTCAGCCACCCTGGACAACCAGCAGAGTGGATTGTGGTCAGTAACTACAGTGAACAGTCTCCCATAAAGATAGTGCTGGAGAGAGCCCTCACCACAGCCAAACATTCCTTTTCGATAGTGGCATAGGCTACCTCTCTGTTCAGCAGCTTCCTACTGAGGTAGGCAATAGGATGTTCTGTTCCTTTGATCATTAGTTTGGCTCAGAACGGCTCCTATGCCATAGGTAGATGCATCAGTCTGTGCCACAAATGGTTTGCTGTAATCCGTGGAGGCTAGTACAGGCAAGTAGGTTAGGGCGTCCTTGGGCACTTCCCATGCCACTTCCCTGGGCAATTTCTTCTTTGTCAGATCTGCGCTTGCCGTTACTACTGTACACAGGAATACATTTACCAGAAAATCCAGTGGTACCCAAGAAAGCCATTACCTGCTTTTTAGTTTTGGGAGTGGGTCAGGTGTCTATACCCTCTATTTTTGCTGGCTCAGGTATCCACTTCCCATTTCCTACCCAATGACCCAAATACTGCACCTCTGCCCTTGCCCACTGACACTTGTCAGGTCCCTCTCACTGGTACCTGGATTATATTATTTATGATCCTTAGCCTGTGCTTTATACATGTTCTCCCTGACTAACCCAGTTAGCATGGACAATTTTTTCCTGAACACTACCACATAGGTGGCTATGGGCACCTCATGCCTTCCATACTCCCCCACCCAAGATTCCCTTATCAAGTTGCTTTATACCACATAAGGTCCATAGTTGTTCAGTAACCTTGGCCATGAACTGAGTTCCTCGGTCAGATAAGATCTCTTGGGGAAATCCTGTCCTAGAAAATACCCCCATTAAAGCTTCTGATATATTGGACAGGGCTTCAGCTTCTGGATAATGAGTGGCATAATCCACTATGGTAACTATGAACTGTTTCCCTGTCTTGCTAGTTCTAGCCAAGGGACCTACAATATCCACAGCTACCCGCTGAAAGGGCACATCTATGATAGGCATGGATTGCAGGGGAGCTCTAGTTCCCTTCCCAAAGGGTCCAAGGCGCTGACAGGCATCACAAGAGTTACAATAATCTTTCACATCCTTGTTTACCCAGGCCGATAAAACACCACAGTTATGCGGTCGGGTCTTTTTTACCCCTAAATGTCCATTTGCTTGCCTGGTTCTCGGCCAGCCTGTTCCTTACTTATGGCAGTCATCCTATATAACAATCCCTTGGGCCATTTATAACTATCTTTCTCTGACCCTATTACTGTCTATTTGCTTTCCCTCTTACCCCAGCCAGCTTCTCATCCTGGGCTGATGCTGATTTTAATTCCTCTATGCTAGCCCAGCTTCCTCCCAAATTGGTAGCAGGCAATGGACTTACCTCTCAGTGGTATTCTGTGCTATCTTGGCCTGAGCCCTGGTCATAGGGTGCAGATATCGACTTTCCATGTGCCCTAGATCATTGCCCAACAAAACTTCAGCCGGCAACCCTTCCATCACCCCCCACTTCCTGGATCCCTTTCCCACTGCCCCAATTCAAATGCAACCGGGATGGCAAATTTCTCCCCTCCAGCGACCATCATTATCATGTCTTTAGGTAATTAAGAATGTGGAACAAAATCATGGTGTATGACCGTGACTGCTGCTCCTGAATCCCTGAAGCCAGTCACCTCACGCCCTTGCACCCAAACAGGTTCCAAATGCGGTCCCTCATGGTACTTCTGTTCCTTCTGGAGAGTGTGGAGATGGGCACACCACTCAGCTGCTTCTGGCTCTGGCTGAACTGCTTTGGAGTGTCCTGTGTCTAGGTCCCACTCATCCAGAAAACGTACTGGTCTAGCAGTGGTCTCCACTCTTCTAGAGGGTTGTTGAGGGCCATCCCTGAGCATATGCCCCGGCTGCTGGTACCCATAACACTCCTCTCTGGTGTTCTTACTGCCTGGACGCATAGCAGATGTTGCAGGGGAAGGTCGAGGGCCCCACCCAGAATGTCTGTTGCCTTAGTGAATAGTTGGTGCCTGGTTCAATGCAGGGTGTAGGTCTCCAGCTTTACTTACGCCACCCCCCCCCCACCCCCCGCATTTGGAAACGCCCTTGAGTAGGTAGCGGTGGGGTTCCTTGGCCCAGCTCTTCCCCTCTAGTGTCCACAAAATTATCTGCCATACTTGCCATACTTGCTGCCTCATCCATTGTGATTGTTTTTTTGTCCTGGAGCCAAGCGCATAATGGTGGTGGACACAGGTGCATCTGAGTCTTTTGATAAATGTCTCTGGTGTGATAGCGTACCTTGCCAATAGTACCTGGTACACTTGTGCATAATCTTTAGCCAGCTCTGTGGGCATAGCTCTGTACGCCTCACTGGCCCTCTCAGTGAGTTTGCTGAGTAGCAACTTCACCCATTCTGTAGGTGGAATGTCACGCAGGTCGCATTGTCGCTCAAACTCCTGCAGGAACCCATCCATAGTGTCCTTCTCCTCTACAAAAGTTTTAAAACTCTGATATGCCACCTTTAGTTGAGGTAGCATACTCCCATTCCTCAGTGTAGGCCTAGGATTTGCATGTCTGTTGGTTATATTGTATTCCTTCACACCTCCTGACTTATCCTTTCTCTGAGGTTCACTGCCTGCTCCACAGTCCCTCTGGGAAGATCCTCTGCTCTTGAAAATCTCTCTTACTTCTGTCACGGACATCTCTCCATACTGTGCCATCCCTTCTGTATCTTGTTCCAGAGGTCCTGCTGCTGCCAACCAGTGTGACAACCTGTATGTTGAATGGGGTATGATAAGCCCAAACCTCTCCCCACAGGTGTGCCCAGTTCGTTTTACTTCTGTACAGCAGGAAGATTTTCAGCCCTTGGGTCAGACTGAGAGATGTCTGCGATCATGTATAGCTTACAAATCTTTCTAAGTTCTGAAAAGTTACTTACTTCAGCAATCAGGATTCCACCATCAATAACGAATTCCACACATTAATTATGTGAACCAGTTATAGCATCTTTATTACTGAAACAACATTCATATTTATACCAATCACCTTCTAGCTCACGTTATCACTCATGCCCAGGTGGGTTTGATTGACAGGCTTCCCTCCTACCCTTTTACTATATGATATCATGCCTTTAAATTACCTTCCTGGGCTAGGAGCCGGAAAGTCTGAGAGAATCACCCAATCTACTGTAACAATACATCAATTACAGTAATGGCATTAACAACAATCCACAGTCTTGATCCACACCAGCCCTGGACTGAAGGATAGCCATCTGGCTGTGGGTTATGTGACTCATATGGGTCAGTTATCTCACTAATCTGGTTAATAAGAAACTAGTCCAGTACTAGGAAATATTGGGCATATACAATATTTCCCTTGTATTTGCTAGCCCTCCCCAAAGCACAATATAGACATACATCCCATTACTCTTATCATGTTCTTACTCACACCCCAACTATAAACATGGGTACCATAGTATGGGCCTAGTTGTACCCAGGCAATTTCCACTATCCTAACAGGCATACTAAGGAATAACACACAAATCACAATGTCCCAAACATTAACCCATGTCTCAGTGGGCCCCTTTCCCCTGGCACAATATGCCTATCCTAGAAGGCTGAGGGCATCAGTCTGTCTGTAAGGTATTGCACAGCTAGTTAGTGAGACAAATATACATATACAGTCAGGTCCATAAATATTGGGACATCGACACAATTCTAATCTTTTTGCCTCTATACACCACCACAATGGATTTGAAATTAAACAAACAACATGTGCTTTAACTGCAGACTTTCAGCTTTAATTTGAGGGTATTTACATCCAAGTCAGGTGAACGGTGTAGGAATTACAACAGTTTGTATATGTGCCCCCCACTTTTTAAGGGACCAAAAGTAATGGGACAGATTAACAGTAAAAAATAAAAATTTCACTTTTAAATACTTGGCTGCAAATACTGTGCAGTCAATTACAGCCTGAAGTCTGGAACGCATAGACATCACCAGACGCTGGGTTTCATTCCTGGTGATGCTCTGCCAGACCTCTATTGCAACTGTCTTCAGTTCCTGTTTGTTCTTGGGGCATTATCCCTTCAGTTTTTTCTTCAGCAAGTGAAATGCATGCTCAATCGGATTGAGGTCAGGTGATTGACTTGGCCATTACACAATATTCCACTTATTTCCCTTAAAAAACTCTTTGGTTGTTTTTGCAGTATGCTTCGGGTCATTGTCCATCTGCACTGTGAAGCGCCGTCCAATGAGTTCTGAAGCATTTGGCTGAATATGAGCAGATAATATTGCCGGAAAAACTTCAGAATTCATCCTGCTGCTTTTGTCAGCAGTCACATTATCAATAAATACAAGAGAACCAGTTCCATTGGCAACCATACATGCCCACGCCATGACACTACCACCACCATGCTTCACTGATGAGGTGGTACGCTTTGCATCATGAGCAGTTCCTTTCCTTCTCCATACTCTTCTCTTCCCATCACTCTGGTACAAGTTGATCTTAGTCTCAACTGTCCATAGGATGTTGTTCCAGAACTGTGAAGGCTTTTATAGATGTTGTTTGGAAAACTCTAATCTGGCCTTCCTGTTTTTGAGGCTCACCAATGATTTACATCTTGTGGTGAACCTTCTGTATTCACTCTGGTGAAGTCTTCTCTTGATTGTTGACTTCGTCACACATACACCTACCTCCTGGAGAGTGTTCTTGATCTGGCCAACTGTTGTGAAGGGTGTTTTCTTCACCAGGGAAAGAATTCTTCGGTCATCCATCACAGTTGTTTTCCGTGGTCTTCCGGGTCTTTTGGTGTTGCTGAGCTCACCGGTGCGTTCTTTCTTTTTAAAGATGTTCCAAACAGTTGATTTGGCCACACCTAATGTTTTTGCTGTCTCTCTGATGGGTTTGTTTTTTCAGCCTAATGATGGCTTGCTTCACTGATAGTGACAGCTCTTTGGATCTCATATTGAGAGTTAACAGCAACAAATGCAAATAGCACACTTGAAATGAACTCTGGACCTTTTATCTGCTCTTTGTAAATGGGATAATGAGGGAATAACACACACCTGGACGTGAAACAGCTGAGCAGCCAATTGTCCCATTACTTTTGGTCCCTTAAAAAGTGGGAGGCACATATACAAACTGTTGTAATTCCTACACCGTTCACCTGATATGGATGAAAAATACCCTCAAATTAAAGCTGAAAGTCTGCCGTTAAAGCACATCTTGTTCGTTTCATTTCAAATCCATTCTGGTGGTGTATAGAGCCAAAAAGATTAGAATTGTGTCGATGTCCCAATATTTATGGACCTTACTGTATATCTTCTCCACCCTCCTCTGTGTCTCTTACACACACCTGAGCCTCTCCCAGTGTACTCTTGATGAGTGCTCTTAGCACTCATTGCAAGTCTCTTGCGGTGCTTATCATGAGATAAGCGATCAGCGGCTGTGGCGCTGATCGCGCTGCTCACAATGAGCGCCTTCGGCAGTCATTGCTAGCTTTTCCTCCCGTATGCTGTACGGGACACTCATTGCAGATTTCGTTAATCTGCAAGGTTTGTGCTTGGGAATGCTCTGTGTCTCTTACCCCAATCTCCCCTTGTCCCTTCCCTGTGTGTATCTCCTCTGTGTGTCAGCTTTATGTTTGCGTGTTACGCGCTGAAGGCCGTTTGTTTTATTTTCTAAGTCCCGCGTGTCTGGCGTTGTTGGTGTAAGTATTAATGTCTTTGCCGTTGTGTATTTTCTAAGTCCCTCGTGCCTGGCTTTGCTGAGTCTCATTTTCATCCAGTTTCAGAATTTTTTAAGTTTTTCGACCTTGCTTAGCCGATTTTGGATTCACAAAAAACCCACAAATATGGGTCAAAATTGCTTGTAACCTCACTCCCTGGCTTCCTGTCTTTCCCCCTGTGTTGTCTTTGAGTGTGTTATTATATTTGTTAAATTTATTGTTTTGTTTTGAGGGTTTTTAAGAGATATGCGCTTGGCTCGCAGTTGCGACCCTCACAATGCAGCCTGCGCCATACACGGTTCGCCTCGCTTTGCAAGGCTTTGCAGATAAGCGCCTTCAGCGCTCATCCAGGCTAAGTCCTGCGCCGTATAAGGCTCGCCTCGCTTCGCAAGACTTCACAGACGTGCGCCATTTGCGCTCCTCCAGCCTAAGTGGTGCGTCGTACAGGGCTCGCAAAGTGTGACCAACATCGTAAGCGTTCCCAACATTAACAACTATATATGTGATATATACAGTATGTGCATATAAAATCGATTAGTCCTTTTTGATACTCAACACATCTCACAGGGATAAAAATTGGCCAAATCGCAATTACATGAGCCCGTAATGGAGCCTGTACATGTTACTGATATTCAATTGGCTACTCCGTCCTATCTCCTCATAAATGTTACCGTTGATATTCAATTACAAGAAGTCAACAAGCTTGCAATTGCCTTCAACGTGTAAATGGCAAATGTATCCAAAAATAGGACTCACAAGTGGGTTAAACACCTGTTCGTAACACTGCAAACGCAAATAAACACACAATACTGTAATTAAAAATACTAGGAAAGCAATGAAAGGCATTATAATTAATTCCACTACAGTCTCAAGCTTGCAAATCTAAAATAAAAAATACTTTATTTAAAATTGTATTTCCGTGCTATATCGATCCTGGGATTTAATGTGTTACTATATATCATGGAACCAACTTGGACTAGAACAGTTGCTTTATTGATTTTTATTGATTCCTACATTTCTGGATTGCATGAATTGAACTTCTAAACACTAATTAATTCATATTAACTCCATGTTTTACTGACGTTATGATGAATGTCTCATTTACTATTGTCTCTGTCGAAAATGCAACTTATGGGCTTGCTTAATTGATCATGATCAAACCCTGAAATTCTATTTACGGGTTTGAGTTAGCGACAATTTAATACAACTAGATTTTAACCCACAGCCAAAATATCGGGTTCCATGTAATTAGGGGCTTGCAAATGAATGACGCCCTATGTCTGTAAGAGCCAATGTGCAGCCCGTGTCTTTAAAAGCCAATCTGTAGCCTATGCCTCTAAGAGCCAATCTGCAGCCTGTGTTTGTAAGAACCAATATTCATCCTGTGTCTGTAAGAGCCAATCTACCACCTGTGTCTGTAAGATCCAATGTGCAGCCTGTGCCTATAAGAGCCAATATACAGCCTATGTCTGTAAGAACCAATCTGCAGCCTGTGTCTGTAAGAGACAATCTGCAGCCTATGTCTGTAAGAGCCAATGTGCATCCTGTGTCTGTAAGAGCTAATCTGCAGCCTGCAATCTACCCATGCCACCCCTGTGTCCTCCCTGTCCCCCCCCCCTGTGTTCTCCTGGTGTCCCCCTGTGTCCCCTCTGAGTGTCCCCTGTGTCCAGTGCAGGGAATCCGAATGATGTCACACACATGTGATGTCATTTGGGCTTCCCTGCACAGACAAGAAGATGCCTCAGAAAGCTGTGGGAAATGGGGGGGGGGGGGGGGGGGGAGGCACAGGGAGAACACAGGTGGGACAAAGAGAGGACACAGGGGGGACAGAAGGAGGACACAGGGAGAACACAGGGGGGACAAAGGAGTGCACATTGCAGCACATTAATGGACACAGGGACGGCACATCGCAACACAGAGGTTAACACAGGAAGGGCACATCACAGCACAAGTGAGGGCACAGGGATAGACGCAGGGAGGGCACATTGCAGCACAGGGATGGACACACTGGACACAAGGGTGGACACAGAGAGGGCACATCACAGCATAAGGGTGGACACAGAAAGGGCACATCGAAGCACAGGGTTTGGCACAGGGAGGGCACATGGCAGCAAAAGGGAGGGCACAGGGAAGGACACATGGGTGGCATAGGCGTGGACACAGGCAGGGCACAGGGAGGGCACATAGCACCACAGGGATGGACAAGGGGTTGGCACAGGGGTGGACACAGGGAGGGCACATCACGAGCCAAGGGAGAACAGGAGTGCACAAGGGGGTACATGAGGGGGCACACTGAAGGCAAAAAGGGGCACAAGGGGAAATAGGGGGATCACAAGGGGGAGCACAGGGGGGAGATTCACAGGGGCGCATGCACGTTGGGGAAAGTATCTGATTGGTAGATACTTCCCCCATTGAAAAATAGTGTGGCGAGATTAGGGGGTGGGAGCTGGAGGGCTGATATAAAAATGTAAATAAACAAATATTTAGTGAGCATATAAAAAACAAACAGCACTACATTGTAGAGCTGCACATCGATTATAGCAGAGCAAGTTCAATGAGATAACTGTCTCTTTAAATCTCACTGTAAAATGCATAAAGCCTTAATGTAGCTCTGCTGAAGTTTTTTTATTATCATGGCCATTGTGGATATTTATACACCTGTCTCTCTATAAATAATACATTCTCACTCTAAATTAAAGGTGACTCTTAATGATTTAATGCACCATGATATTAGCATTGATGTGATAGATATTTATTATAGGAGAGACAATGAAGGTGACAGACACATTTTTGTAATAAATGTATTTGTTAGGGCAATCTCTTGAAGGGTAGATACCAACAGAGACTGTTCTTTAATACATCATACATAACTGCAGAGTAATGTAATCTCTTCTCCTTCTAGCTCATTGAAGCTGTACAAGGAACATGAGCAAAAGTACCGTATTTATCGGCGTATAACACGCACCGGCGTATAAAACGCACCTCATTTTAAGAAGGAAATTTCAGGAAAAAAAATGTAATTTCAAATAAAGAACTTTGAAGCAAAATTCTCAACCTCCCTCCTCATCCTCAACCCCCTCCTCATCCTCCCTCCTCAACGTCCCCATCCTCAAACCCCCCATCCTCAACCCCCTCCTCAAACCCCCCATCCTCAACCCCCTCCACAAACCCCCTCCTCCACCCCCCATCCTCACCCTCCTTCCTCAACCCCCCTATCCTCAACCCCCCTCCTCAACCTCGCTCCTCATCCTCAACCCCCCTTCCCAACCTCAACCCCCCTCCTCAACCTCCCTCCTCATCCTCAACCCCCCTCCTCATTCTCAACCTCCTACCTCATCCTCAACCTCCCTCCTCATCCTCAACCCCCTCCTCATCCTCAACCCCCTCCTCAACCTCCCTCCTCAACCCCCCATCCTCAACCCCCTCCTCAACCTCCCTCCTCAAACCCCCTCCTCAATCCCCCATCCTCAAACCCCCCCTCAACCTCCCTCAACCCCCCTCCTCAACCCCCCCATCCTCATCCTCCTTCCTCAACCCCCCTCCTCAACCTCCCTCCTCATTCTCAACCCCCCTCCTCATCCTCAACCTCCCTCCTCATCCTCAACCCCCTCCTCAACCTCCCTCCTCATCCTCCCTCCTCAACCACCCCATCCTCAACCCCCTCCTCAACCTCCCTCCTCAACCCCCCTATCCTCAACCCCCCTCCTCAACCTCAACCCCCCTCCTCAACCTCCCTCCTCATTCTAAACCCCCCTCCGCATTCTAACCCCCCCTCCTTATTCTAACCCCCCCTCCTCAATCTAAACCCCCCTCCTCAATCTAAACCCCCCTCCTCAACCTACACCCCCCTAAATACCTCCCCCTCACTTCCCTGCTTCTGCTCCGGCCTCCGCTCCGCTCCTTGACCCGGCGCGGCACGCATGTGACGTCACATGTGCGCCACGTTATTAGCATATACCGGGTGCCGGCACCCGGTATATGCTAATGACGTGGCGCGCATGTGACGTCACATGCGCGCCGGGTCACGGAGCAGAGCTGAGGGCGGAGCAGAAGCAGGTAAGTGAGGGGGACGTATTTATGGGGGTTTAGGTTAAGGAGGGGGGTTTAGGTTGAGAAGGGGGGGTTTAGAATACGGAGGGGGGGTTAGAATACGGAGGGGGGTTTAGAATGAGAAGGGAGGTTGAGGATGAGGAGGGGGGAGGGAATATCGGCGTATAACATGCACCTATCATTTGCCCCCTATTTTCAGGGAGAAAAAGTGCGTGTTATACGCCGATAAATACGGGTATTTTTTGCCGTGGACAGCATGAGATCTTTGATTTACTTACTCACACTCCACCAAGAAGAAATATTGCAACATCTCAGTAATGTGTGTATGCTCGACCAGTGGTTCTCAACATTTTTAATGCAAGACATATGAAGTCTCATGGACCGCAAATGATGGACTAGACAGTTCTGGTGCTTAGGCTAGCCCTATTCTTTATTAAAAATGTAAGTGCAATTTGTAAATATCAATATGCACAATGTGCTTTGTTTGGGAAGTTTTATAGATATATTAATTACAGTCATAATTCAGAAAAATATGTAATATCCTTTCAGGTACAACTTCCTTATAATATGTGTGATATACAGTATATGTTTATAAAGGGTAGAGTCATTGAAAGTGATGTTTTTGTTGTTTAAAATAGTGTTTTTGGCTAAAGAGTGTAATATATCAAAAGAATAAGTACTAAGAGAGTAATGAATAAATTCTAATATTTATGTATTCCTGCTCTTTATAGCTTACTAAGGCTTGATGAGCAACAAAAGACAAAGAGCGCTTCTATTGCCCAATTCGTAAAATTATACACACTTCAAATCACTCTTAATGTTGCCACATATTCTATTAGCTACTCACATTTTGGTTGGTTCCCCGCCCACAATCACTACAGGCCAGCCAAAGAAGCAAATTCGGGCTTAGTACACCATTGATTTTACCACAGTTCGAATATTACGACCTCTAAATAATTAAAGCTATAAAATCCATATTCTAGAAGATCCGTAGCTCTAGCTCACAAATAAAGTCTAACCTGCAAATGAAAAAAGTATCACTTTTGTGTCAAAAACATTTTTCAAACACTTATTAAAGATGTAACAGCTATTAAACACACAATACTGTACTTTAAAAGAATGGGAAGTCATGGAAACACATTAAAATTAATTGCACAACAGTCTCAAACCCAAACAAATGCAAAATATTATTTTTAAATGTTATTTCTGAGTAATATCGATCCCGGGCTCAAGGGGTTATTACATATCATGAAACCAACATGCACTAGAACAGGAGCTCTAATGCATTTTATAGATTGTTGACTGTGAGCCCGATCAGCAAATATTACTTATTGGCATTAATTTATTTGTAGCCTCCGATTGCCCCTTGTTGAGGCCCATACACTCTATTTTGGTAGAGGGGACCAGAATTGAGTTGCTTCACTCAGGGCCACAGAATGTATGACACCTATACCATTGCCCAGTAGGATAACCCTCACAGTCAATCTCTAGGCAAACTAGCAGTGTCTACTTCCCAAGCCAAACCTTCTAAAAAAAAATGTGTTTTGCGCAATTAGAGTGTGTGCTTGGGGCGGGGCGGGGGGGGGGGGGGGTAAAGGTTCCTACAATCCATTCACTAGCTCTGCCACTGCTCCAACCAGAGGTAAGTAGTCAGTAAAAGATGGGGCACCTCCTGCTTAAAGATGAGGTGGGAAATATCTATTTCCAGTGTGAGGCTTCTCACTGTTTATTTTAATCCCAATAAAGAAGTTTATACTGTTTCTTAGTACTTAAAAGATATGAAAGCTAATCCGATACAGTGGACATTTAAAAATAAAAAAGTAATTTGATATAGACACAAGAAAGCTAGTGCAATTTATAGTTCATAAAATACATTTTATCCAATTCTTTTTGTTTTATATTTTTGCTTAGGAAATAATGTCCATAATTTGCCACACTACAGAGGAGAGAGAAGCAGGTGCTCATGGCATTATTATTATCTTTTATTTGTATTGCACCAACATATTCCATAGCGCTGTACAGGGGTTAAGAACATGGAAATATACAACATTATACAAATATTAACAACTGTAGAACATGGAGGGTTCTGTTTTGAGCTTCTAGTCTTGTAAAAAGTGCTTTATTCCAAAGCACCTAACTAGAATGGAAACTCGTTACTTACTATCTAACGGGTATTTAAGAGGCAGAAACCTGGAGAGGAGCAGACATGGAATTCAGTAAGGAAGTGAGGGTTTCATAGGTAGGAAGGTTAGTTGGAGAGAGAAGAGATCTGATGTAGTCAGTGTGAAGTGAATGGCTGTAGTATGCAATATGTTATCTGCACCTAATGGTCAGATAATGTAAACTGCGAAGTGGGAAACTCAGGAGACATACAATTTGAACACAGCTTAGCTGAAAGTAGCTCATTGGAGCATAAGAGAGGAGAGGAAGACATGAAAGGTGAGATGGTTATGTTGGAGAAAAAAAGGGGAACAGATGAAAAGAAGAGCCTGAGGAAAAGGCAGGGGGATATGAGGAAACATTGTGTAAAGGATTTATATTACTAGTTAGCAGGTGTTGATAAGCTGTAAGAATTTGTGTGAATCAATAAATTAAGAGTAACCAGAGGTGGGTGGGTGAGGGGTTGGCTAGGAAGGGGATTGGGCTCAGGAAACCAGGGAGACAGGCTAGGGAGACAGAGTGAGCAATATGGTATCTCAGCTCTGTAAATGGAGCAGTGGGCTCAGTAAACCAGGGAGACAGACCAGCGAGACAGAGTGAGCAATATGGTGTCTTAGCTGTGGAGATGGAGCAGTAGGCTCAGGTTCCAGGGAGACAGGCCAGGGAGACAGAGTGAGCAATATGGTGTCTTAGCTGTGGAAATGGAGCAGTGAGCTCAGGAAATCAGAGAGACAGGCCAGGGAGTGAGCAATATGGTGTCTGGAAGACTATCGCATGATAGTAAGAGAGGGGGAAAGGGAGGAGGAGGATAAGGGGAAGGAGTTGGACGAGGGGAAGGAGGGAGGAGGAGGATGAGGGGAAGGAGGGAGGAGGAGGATAAGGGGGAAAGAGGGGGAAGAAGAGGGATTAAGAGACACAGGAGAGGGAGAGGGGAAAGAGACACAGGGGAGAGAGGGGGGAAAGAGACACAGGGGAGGGAGAGAGGGGGAAATGAGGGATATGGGAGAGAAATGGCTAAAAAGAGACACAGGGGAGGGAGGGGTAGAGTCACAGGGGAAGAGAGAGGGGGTGAAAGAGACACAAGTGAGTGAGGGGGGTAAAAGAGACAAAGGGGAGGGGGAAAGAAACACAGGGGGGAGGGGGAAAGAGAGCCAGGGGAGGGGGAAGAGATGCCAGGGGGGGAAGAGACACAGGGGAGGGGAGAAGAAACTCAGGGGAGGGAGAGGGGAGAAAGACACGTGGGAGGGGGGAAGAGACACAGGAGAGGAACAGGGGGGAAGAGACATAGGGGAGGGGGGACAGACACAGGGGAGGGATAGTAGGTAAGAGACACAGGGGAGGGAGAGGGGGCAAGAGCCACACAGGAGGGGGGGAGAGACACTGGGGAGGGGGAAAGAGACACAGGGGAGGGAGAGGGGGGAAAGACACACAGGGGAGGGGGAAGAGACACATGGGAGGGAGAGGGGGTAAAAACACAGGGGTGGGGGGAAGGAGAGACAAGGGAAGAAGAGGAGGGGGCAAAGAAGACACAAGGGATGGAGAGGAGGGAGGAAAGGAGACACAATGGAGGGCGAAGAGGGGAAAAAATGAGCCACAAGGGAGGGAGAGGAGGGGGGAAATGAGACACAAGGGGGGAAGTAGACAGGAGGAGAAGGCGCTCATTGCTAGCAACGCGATAAGTGCTGAAGGTGCTCACATTGGGTGGCAAACAGCATTGCCAGCCTTAACATTTTATTCCCGTCATTTTTGATGGGCAAGTAAGTTGTTATTATGACACCAGTTTAAATGCAGCTTTTATAGCATGGATGTTGAACTATTAATTTATGGGCAAGTAAAGTGAATCACCCACTGCCTGATGATGCACTAGTGCTGTTCGTGTCAGATTATAAGTGTAAATACACAGTGTGGTCACCTCCCTTTGATTGGCAAGTCTGCTATAAAAACTCTGTGGCCTTTCTACATTTCATGAAAGAATGAATAACATAGTGAAACAGACACAAGCATAAGTAACTGATCACTAACTTCTTGTTTTTGTAGTTAATTCAACTTGAAAATTGTAGTCTGTGTGAAGTTCCTTATTTTTTCTACAGAGGGCAGTGATAATGTATCCATTTCAATGACTGACATTCTTCCATCATTGACCAATCAATGATGGAAGGCTGTACAGTTGTCAGGAGAACCACCTAAACCCACCCAGACCGTTAGCTCAGGGCGCCCACCAGCTAATAGAGCCTCAAGTTTAATTTTTGATTGACAGCTCCCTGTTAATAAAACCACCATAAGCCAGTCCCAGCCCTCTTTTCGTTTCCTGCTCCCGCTGAGACTGAGACCTTTCTTGCTGAAACTACTCACTCAGACTGACCCAACCTAACAGTAAGTCCTAACTGGCCTGGCCAAATCTCTAGTCCCCCTAATAAAATGAAGGGTCCCCCAGTTACCCCACTATGCCTGCCTGCCACCCACACACACCCACCCACCAACCAACTTACCTACCTAGGCAACCCCCAATCACCCCCGCAGTAGGCCCAAAAGACCTGTGACACCCCCGATCACCCCCATGGGGCCTGTTCCACCCCATGATCACCCCCATGTGGCCTATGCCACCGCCCGATTACCCCGATCACCCCCATGGGGCATGTGCCACCCCCGATCACCCCCATGTGGCCTATGCCACCGGCCGATTACCCCGATCACCCCCATGGGGCCTGTGCCACCCCCGATCACCCCCATGGGGCCTATGCCAACCCCCGATCACCCCCCTGTAGGCCCATCAAGGCCTGGCCAACCCCCACCCCAACCTACCTAACTACCAACCCACCTACCTACCCCCTGACCCCGTGACCCCACCTGACCCCATCCTGACCCAACTACCAACCCACCTACCTACCCCCTGACCCAGTAACCACACCTGACCCCACCCTGACCTAACTACCAACCCACCTACCTACCCCCCTGACCCAGTGACCACACACACCTGACCCCACCCTGACCCAACTACCAACCCATCTACCTACCCCCCTGACCCAGTGACCACACCTGACCCCACCCTGACCCAACTACCAACCCACCTACCTACCCCCCTGACCCAGTGACCACACCTGACCCAACTACCAACCCACCTACCTACCCCCCTAACCCAGTGACCACACCTGACCCCACCCTGACCCAACTACCAACCCACCTACCTACCCCCCTGACCCAGTGACCACACCTGACCCCGCCCTGACCTAACTACCAACCCACCTGCCTATGCTACCAGTTAAACACACAACACCCCCCCCCCCCCCCCCCCCCATATTTTTATTCCATTTTTCAAAGTGACAGGCAATAGATCTTTAACATGGCAGTTAAAATAAAAAAGGATAATTTGCCTGACACTTTCAAAGATGGAATAAAAATATGGGAAGGGCAAAAAAACAATAAGTAAACATAACAGCACATACCTTCCAAATTGACCCCTCCAGCGGCGGCCTTCTGATTGATTTCAACCAATCAGAGTCTTTAAAAAATTAGCAAAGCAGGTATGGAAGCCTGTAAGGGCAAAAAAGGTTAGTGTAATAATATCCTGTAACATGTATAGCAAATAAATAGCACTGTAATATGTATAATAAATAATGTCTAATACAAATACATGAGCAATAATCAATTAATTAATAAAGTACATAAATTAATCAATTAATAAATATCAATTAATATATTTTTTTGTTTTATGTATATTGCTTTATGTGTGTGTGTGTATATATATATATATATATATATATATATTCATATATTGATTGATTTATATATTGATTGATTTATATATTGATTGATAGATATATTGATTGATAGATATATTGATTGATCTATATATATATATATATTGAGATATATATATATATATATATGTTGATATATATATATATATATATATATATATATATATATATATTGATATATCTATATATATATATATATTGAGATATATATATATATTTATATATATATATATATATATATATATTGATATATATATTGATTGATTTATATATTGATTGATAGATATATTGATTGATATATATATATATATATATATATATATATTGAGATATATATATGTATTGATATATATATATTGATATATATATATATATATCAATATATATATATATATATATATATATATATCAATCAATATATAAATCAATCAATCAATATATATATATATATATATATATATATCTCAATCAATATATCTTTCAATCAATATATAAAATCAATATATAAATCAATCAATATATAAATCAATCAATATATATATATATATATATATAAATATATATATAATCAATATATATATATATATATCTCAATATATATATATATATTTTTTTTGTATTTTTATTTCATTTTTCTTAATGTACAGTTTGGGCCTATATGGTTTTGATTGGTTATTTAAGGTTTTTAAGGTGCGGTTGGGGCCTATATGGTCACACATGGTCTATTAATGTTTTTAAGGTGCGGTTGGGGCCTATATGGTCACACTTGGTCTTTTAATGTTTTTAAGGTGCGGTTGGGGCCTATATGGTCACACTTGGTCATTTAATGTTTCTAAGGTGCGGTTGGGATCTATATGGTCACACTTGGTTATTTAAGGTTTTTAAGGTGCGGTTGGGGCCCATATGGTCACACTTGGTCTTTTAAGGTTTTTAAGGTGCGGTTGGGGCCTATATGGTCACACTTGGTCTTTTAAGGTTTTTAAGGTGCGGTTGGGGCCTATATGGTCACACTTGGTTATTTAATGTTTTTAAGGTGCGGTTGGGGCCTATATGGTCACACTTGGTTATTTAAGGTTTTTAAGGTGCGGTTGGGGCCTATATGGTCACACTTGGTCTTTTAAGCTTTTTAAGGTGCGGTTGGGGCCTAAATGGTCACACTTGGTTATTTAAGGTTTTTAAGGTGCGGTTGGGGCCTCTATGGTCACACTTGGTCTTTTAAGGTTTTTAAGGTGCGGTTGGGGCCTAAATGGTCACACTTAGTTATTTAAGGTTTTTAAGGTGCGGTTGGGGCCCTATATGGTAACACTTGGTCTTTTAAGGTTTTTAAGGTGCGGTTGGGGCCTATATGGTCACACTTGGTCTTTTAAGGTTTTTAAGGTGCGGTTGGGGCCTTTTTGGTCACACTTCGTTATTTAAGGTTTTTAAGGTGCGGTCGGGGCCTTTTTGGTCACACTTGGTTATGTAAGGTGTTTAAGGTGCGGTTGGGGCCTATATGGTCACACTTGGTCTTTTAAGGTTTTTAAGGTGCGGTTGGGGCCTTTTTGGTCACACTTGGTCATTTAAGGTTTTTAAGGTGCGGTTGGGGCCTTTTTGGTCACACTTGGTTATTTAAGGTTTTTAAGGTGTGGTTGGGGCCTATATGTTCACACTTGGTCTTTTAAGGTTTTTAAGGTGCGTTTGGGGCCTATATGGTCACACTTGGTCTTTTAAGGTTTTTAAGGTGCGGTTGGGGCCTATATGGTCACACTTTGTCTTTTAAGGTATGTTTGGGGCCTATATGGTTCCACTTGGTCTTTTAAGGTTTTTAAAGTTTGGTTTTGTTCTTGAATGGTCTGATTGATTTGCTTGTTTTCTTTCAACCCCAGGTGCAAACCCTCTGTGGCAGGAGATTTGTTTGTACTCGTTGGTCAACTTACTGAACGTGAATACCCTGAGAAGAAAAGACGACTAATGGTAAGTGTCACTGCTTTAATTTTTTTGTTAATGCGTATAGGTGCAATTATGATATTGCTGTAGTCTTGTCTTGAGTTTTTTCAATCTATATTGTATACCAATGAATTTAACACATTGCTACTTTACTTCTTGACATTGCTGCATTGCTGATCATGTATTTCAATGGGCGTTGCAAGTATAGGGTCATTGGGCGAGGCTTATAAAGGTCATTATGATGTCAGGGGGAGGGGTTATAAAAATGGGTGTGGGTTGAAAAGGGGAGGGGCTACGTTTCGCCCTGGCGCCCCTCCAACTTGAAAGTTCACCAGCCGCCACTGGCCTGCTTCCATATAATGTAAAAAAGTAACTTATTTAACAATGTACCGTATATACTCACGTATAAGCCAAGGCACCTATTTTACCACAAAATACTGGGAAAACATATTGACTAGAGTATAAGCTGAGGGTGGGAAATGCGCTGCCCCCTGCGACCCCTTCTTGTGCCATCTGTGTCCCTTATCATCCTCCTCATCCTCCCTTCTCATCCTCCCTCCTCATCCCTTTCCCCCTCTCCCTTTCCCCTCTCTTACCTTCCATCAGCTGCATGTCTTCTGGCTGTGTCGGGACCCGGCATATGCTAATGATGTGACGTGCATGTGACATCACGCCGTTAGTATATGCCGGGCCCCGACACAGCCGGAAGATGCGCAGAGGAGCAGTTGATGGAAAGTGAGAGGGGGGTTATTGGAGAGGGGAAGGGATGAGGAGGGAGGAGGAGGGAAAGACATATATAGATGTGTGTGGGTATGTGTATTACTTTATGTGTTATAAGTGAATGCTGTAGACTGCACAATATAACTTTATGATGTGTTGTTCTGTACAATACACTTCTTCTTATGATCTGTTAATGTCCTGTTTGAAACTGCTTAAAATCATATACCTACTTCTTTCTAAACAATAAGAAAAATAAAAAAGCACAATCACTAGATGAGTATATCTGCTTTGATAAAATTAAGTTATTTTCCTGCGTCTGTCAACATATTTTGTAACGATTTACCTTTCTTTCACAAGTACTGTAATTATCACACTACAGTATTGCACTGTTTATCAGCAAGGACCGACTTCCTCTTACAAAGGAAACTCTTAGAGTCAAAGTTGTTTCAACCCAACAACGGAAAAGCTAAGTTGGGTAAGAAAATGTCACAATACTCCTTAAAGTGCTAAACGGACACAGCATATATCTGAAATCTACAGCACCAGTTTATATACAGTATCATCTACAGCCAGTATCAATTCCAGTCCTCCGCTGCAAGGTAAGATACAAGGAAATGTACATGTAGACAAAATTATAGATTATAAAAAAAGTGAATAGTTTATTTTTAGATTATGCTTAATACTTTCATTTGGAAGAGGCTGTACAGTGCATGCGTAGGTACAAGTGTACCAAAATAAATGCCCAGGTTAGCATGTACTGAATAATATGTAATAAAATGTCAATGCATTTATAAATACTGTGAGTTTACATTTTGATCATATATATATATATATATATATATATATATATATATATATTACAGCTGAGATTCATAATAACTTGTATTGATTATTCATAACTATAAATAATGATAAAGCATGCCTATAATTACTTATGGTTAGGAATAATCAATGGTTCTTTTATTTGGAAAATAATACTTGCAAGATCTGCAGGGTATTTCTGCAACAACAAAGTATGCCGAAAACTAGATTTTCAGGGGTAGCAGTCAGCCTCAAGTAGCTAGTATTATGTATATATGGAAGGAACATAATGTCTATAGGTAGTCATGTTGCTGGTATTGTCTGACACACTGTATATATACCTAGCGAAACATACATTAGGCCTTTTTATATGTGTGTGACAATTCTGGGATAGGAAATGAGCATTAGTAAATGATGGGATGATACACATACTGTATCTTACTCGGCCTTGGGCCCCATCAGTCTCTGAATATATAGGTTGAATAAATTAATTATGGTGGTTTAAAGTCATGTTTCAGTGGATCTTTACAAGATGCTTTATCAAACTTGCATTTTTTCACATCTTGATTTTGTTGACGTGGGCTGAAATACATCCTGCATGGATACATGGGTTTATATAATATAGAATAAAATGATAAATCGTATTGTAATTTTCTGGACGTTCTGATCCTCTAATGGAGACATAACTGCAACTATTTACAGCACTGTGGTCATGTTTGTAAAATTTGCTCTTTTGAAGATTATACTGAAAAATCGGCGACATGTTTGTGGAATGTAAAAATAATAACACAGCCTGAATTTTTTTACCTAAACATGTTTATAAACTATTATAGTTATCTAATTCCTTTTGTGACACCTTCAATTGGTTTAAATGCACATGCGATTTTGCAAACCGTATGATTGTTCTTCAAGTGCCATGAAAACTTCCATTTACTTGCTGTAATGAAAGAGGCATTTGGAAATGTTGCAGCTGTTTTCCTTTTTAAATGTAGCTCACAGAGTTGAATAAACTGTTGCATACGTATGAATACACTGCCTGTGAGCAGTAGTACACATTAGTGAAAGAGTCCTGCTACTCAGCCAATGAACATGGCATACAGCTGAATGTTCAGTGCATTTCACATTAGTTTCAAGCAAGTATTAACAGGTTTTACTTAATGAGTTTGCATGAAATAAACATTTGTACAGCTCAAAACAGATAGAAAAATGCCTGACTATGAGCTCTATGCTCCATTAAACTATTGTACAGTTTACTCCAGATCCAGGATCAGCACCACTTACTAATGCCTATGATTACATGGTCAAGCTTTTCCAAAAAGTACAAGTAAAAAAACACTAAGAGCTTCATTCAATTGGCCGAATTTGAGATAGGGGGTCCTGTAAGTGAGATCGCAGTCAAATTTGCTATTTAATTGGCGTCTTTTTGTAGGCTCGGATCGGGTTACGAGTTACGAGTTTGAAAAAATGTTGGTCGTCCAACTCGTAACCTACTCCATCTAGAAGTCTTTGATGTGTCACTTTCGCAGGCCTAAAATCAACTGCTCCAATTTCCCAAGCTCGCAAACATATCCACACTCGTTAACTGCAAATGGAGGAGAAATTCATACATGTACTCGAGAGGACCCGCAAGGGGTTCAACACCAATTTGTAGCACTGTAAATGCAAATAAAACAGTAATCCTGTAAATTATGGGGAGAGCAATGAAAGAATTAATTGCACAACAAATCTGCAGGAAATAAGTTTTATTTTTATGTGTCATTTCGGGGTTAAATGATCTTGAGTATCAGTGAGTTAATACATATCAGGCCACACATATGGACTAGAACACAAAGTATTGGCATTCATTTTCAAAATTCTTAATTTTCAAAGTTGTGCCAGTCCGATTGCATATTGGACCCTCGAACCTGATTGATTGACATGTAACCTCCATGTTTTACTGCCGTAATTATGACAGTCTCATTTTCTATTGGCCGAGTTGCGGGCTTTCAATTGAATGAAGTCCAAAGAGCATAATTAGGTTCACAACTATCATAAAACTTTCCTCCACTGATCAGCAGATAGGTACATGCCCCTCAGACTCCAAGCTATCCATTCTATACACAAACAGGACTTGCAAAAATTTAAATTTTGTGTGAATGCAGTATTATGCTCTAAAATGATTAGTTTCTTATATATCTCACAATGGCCCCTGTTCAATTGTCCAATCGCAATTACATGACCCCGTAATGGAGCCCGTAAAAGTTACAGATATTTAATTGGCTACTTTTAGCTACTTGCATTCCAGTTGCAAGTTGCAGGCTCAAAATCACTGCATTGTCCAAAACGTAACTCCGTCCTATCTCCTCCTTTGATGTTTCAAGCCTGTAAATGTTACCAGTGCTAAAGACGCAAAATCTATATTTAATTACAACAATTCAACAAGACCACAATTGACTTCAAACCCGTAAATGGCAAATGTAGCAACAAATTCTATGAGTACTAGATAGGACTCACAAGGGGGTTAAACATCTGTTCCCAACACTGTAAAAGCAAATATAAACACACAATACTGTACTTTAAAATACTGGGAAAGCAATGAAAGACATTAGAATTAATTGCACAACAGTCTCAAGCTCGCAAATCTGCAATATTTTTTTTTTTTACGTTGTATTTTTTTTGTGTTATATTGATCCCAGGAATCAAGGAGTTAATACATATCAGGCCACCCACATGGACTAGAACAGTTGATTTATTGGTTTGCAAGTCCGATTGCACTAAATACAGTGCCTTGCAAAAGTATTCACCCCCTTGACTTTTTACCTATTTTGTTACTATACAGCCTTAAGTTCAATGTTTTGTTAATCTGAGTTTTACATGATGGATCAGAACACAATAGTCTAAGTTGAAGTGAAACGAGAAAAATATATACATAAAATCTCTAGTGTAACCAATTACCTTCACAAGTCACATAATGATGTCCACCTGTGTGCAATCTAAGTGTCACATGATCTGTCATTACATCAACACACCTTTTTTGAAAGGCCCCAGAGGCTGCAACACCTAAGCAAGAGGCACCACTAACCAAACACTGCCATGAAGACTAAGGAACTCTCCAAACAAGTAAGGGACAATGTTGTTGAGAAGTACAAGTCAGGGTTAGGTTATAAAAAAATATCCAAATTTTTGATGATCCCCAGGAGCACCATCAAATCTATCATAACCAAATGGAAAGAACATTGCACAACAGCAAACCTGTTAAGAGACAGCCGCCCACCAAAACTCACGGACTAGGCAAGGAGGCCATTAATCAGAGAGGTAGCACAGAGACCTAAGGTAACCCTGGAGGAGCTGCAGAGTTCCACAGCAGAGACTGGAGTATCTGTACATAGGATGACAATAAGCCATACGCTCCATAGAGTTGGGCTTTATGGCAGAGTGGCCAGAAGAAAGTTATTACTTGCAGCAAAAAACAAAATGGCACATTTTGAGTTTGCGAAAAGGCATGTGGGAGACTCCCAAAATGTATGGAGGAAGGTGCTCTGGTCTGATGAGACTAAAATTGAACTTTTCGTCCATCAAAGAAAATGCTATGTCTGGAGCAAACCCAACACATCACATCACCCAAAGAACTGTGGGGATGTTTTTCAGCAGCCGGGACTGGGAAACTGGTCAGAGTTGAGGGAAAGATGGATGGTGCTAAATACAGGGATATTCTTGAGCAAAACCTGTACCACTCTGTGCGTGATTTGAGGCTAGGTCAGAGGTGCACCTTCCAGCAGGACAATGACAACAAACACACTGCCAAAGCAACACTTGAAGGGTTTAAGGGGAAACATGTAAATGTGTTGGAATGGCCTAGTCAAAGCCCAGACCTCAATCCAATAGAAAATCTGTTGTCAGGCTTAAAGATTACTGTCACAAGCGGAAACCATACAACTTGAAGGAGCTGGAGCAGTTTTGCAAGGAAGAATGGGCAAAACTCCCAGTGGTAAGATGTGGCAAGCTCATAGAGACTTATCCAAAGTGACTTGGAGCAATGATTGCCGCAAAAGGTTGCTCTACAAAGTATTGACTTTAGGGGGGTGAATAGTTATGCATAGAGATAGAGATTGGAGAGAGAGGTATGGGAGGAGAAGGAAGGAAGCAGAGAGAGAGGTAGGCAAAGGAGAAAAGAGAGAGTTTGAATCTCAATAGTCTCCATAGCAATGCTACAGAATGGTACCCACTAATTGGAACACACTACCCCCAGGATTCCCCCTTAAAACCTGCAACCCCTTATGAGCTAAGTACCCCCGGATTTCCCACAACCACAATATTACCATGGGCGTCCCTAAGAATCCATCCCCCTGTTTTTCTTCATCATCTGCCTGTAGAAATGGTCCTCCGCTTAAAAATCAGCCCATCTATAAAATATAACTCAGTAGAGCTCCTATACCGACTAATGTTACTTTGACCACACCATGAACTTATATACTATTTACCAATCAGATATAGCACGGGAGTAAATCAAATATTCAATTCTGATTGGCTGAAATATGATTGACATATATTTCAGCCAATCGGAAACCGAATAACAATAGTATATAAGGTGAAGGCACAGAAAAAAGGGCATTGATGATCATTGCTGGAGGGCATCCAAAGGATTGGTAATGTATAATTGCCTTGTGGACCTCCATGGATGGGCTAGGGTCCATAGGGGTCCAATATGAACCCCTATGGTGGTAGGTTAGGTGCCATGGGGCCCTTGAGGACCCCCATAGTATAGGGGTTAACCATAGAGGTCCATAAGGATCCCCATGGTCATAGCATATTAAAATAAGCGATCTGTTAGGACGTCCATGGTAAGGGGTTCTACTGGGATCCTTATAGATCCCCATGGTAATACATTGGATTACCATGGGGGTCCTTAGGGATCCCCTGGTAACAGGTTAATATTTGGTGCCATGCTTATGCTTTTAGTTGGGAATAACTGGGCTCATAGGGGGTAGCGGCTATTGGGGAGGGATCCCAGGGATAGGAGGGCAGGTAGCAGGTATTGAGGGGGAATCCCAGTGATCCCCTGGCTCATAGGAAGCAGCAATAGTATCCCCTTAATTGTGTTGGATTTGAGCAATAAAGCCTCAAATTCATGCAATTAGGGTGCTAACTCCTTCACAATGTTGGATTTGAGGCATGCGGTCTTCTTGCAGGCATTTTTCTGCCTTTACGTGGGGTTGAAGGTACCAGTAGACTTTTTTTTAAATTTTGGGCACTCAGAGAGTTCGGATATCTTGACAGGAGCATGTGAGATTTTTAAAACAGTTATGGGACAGGTACTTGATGCTAGGATATTAGGGAGATTTCATACACTTGGATGGCATCTTACTGATGCCTACATATCCACAATCAAATCAGCATTATCTCATCTCCTCTTGATTGCACCATTGTTTCATCAATACCTTGTGACCAGATTGTCACGTATTTCTCAATCCAAATTCTTTTGGGTTCTGTATGTTGCTAAACCCAGTTGCTCTTAATGTAAGATTAGCAAATTATGAATATATTGTATTTAAAGAAATAAATCTAATTGACATATACTTTTAAAATTATATTTTTTCCATATCTGATGAGAGATTTTACTCATCCCTGGTGTATAATATATTTGGTCTGATCTGAATGGATATGGTACTTCAACACTATCGGAGGAATTCTGTAACTCGTTGTTCAATGCTATATGACTGTTATGTCCTTGTTTTTAAATCACTTATCCAAGTGTTATTACTAGTGCTAATTTGGGGCTAGCTTACATGGCTTCCATAGGATCTTTGCAAGGCTGACATGTAACTATGGGAGTTCTTACGGGAGCAGTTAAGTAGCTATTACATGGCTCCTGTAGGAACTTACTGATACGTAGCCATTTGTCACTTAAGGGAAAATAGCTTATTAACTTATTGCATGGTATTAAATAAGCAGGTGGGTGACCCCTGGGACTCTGCATTAATCAGATATGATTTGGCATTATATGGGTATCAGTATTTATTGTGAACAGGTATTGGCAATTGACATTGACCTCCATTCCATTGCTCCAGTAGGCATAAATCAGAGTGAAGTTTACTCATAAATCACTTAAGTTACGATGCAAACTTGTAACTTAATCGTCGAACATGGATTTGCGGCCCTGCACAGGATCAATCATCATTTCGTCACTGAAAAAGGGGAGGTTAGACTTCAAAGTCCTACAATTACAATTTGTGATTGGACCCACATTTCAATTATAATGCAATATTAATAAATCCGCAAATATGATATTCTATCACATGCGAGTTACAGTATATGTCTTAAAACATTGTTGTCGTGATCGATATAACACTAATATTATACATGAAATTAAGTCTTTTCTGGGCGGATTTGCGGGCTTGAGAATGTTGTGCTATTAATTCTAAGCCCTAACATCACTTTCCTTTTAACATTAGTACAGTAGTGTGTTTTTATTTGCAGTTAAAGTGCTACATATTGGACTCTACCCCCCTTGCGAGTCCTCTCCAGCACTCGTTGGGCTTGGGCCCAATTTGCGTGTTATGGGCTTGCTCGCGAGTGACTTTGTTGCAATTTAGCATGATTGGAATTGTAGCGGTTACGGGCTTGACAGATCAAACGATTTACGTCTGCAAATTTCCCCATTCCACATCCCGTAGGCTTTTTTTGGCCTTGCTGCGTCTTAACCTGCAAGTCGTCTGCGGGTTGCTTTAAGAGGCTAATATAATGGTAGTAAGTCTTACCTGCTACAATATGAGCTATGCTTTACCATGTAGCCCAAATTTAATGGGGCTGAATAAGCATTCTTCATTGTGTGAAAGAGCACAAGATTCTATGTTAAAGTGATCTATGCTTTTTTTAATTAAACCAAAAACAGTTTAAAATTTGCAGTCTTAGGTTTGTTTACAGACACACTACAGACTGCCCCATGATTTACAGCATCTGCCAAACAGTCGTTCCGTGAACAGAAAGAATTTTGGTTTTAGTCTCTTTCAGGAATTTAATCAGCCATCAGTTAGCCCCTAAATAACATATTTAGGAGCTTCTAGCAGTCATTTCCCTGCACAGGTGAATTAGGGAAGGATTAACCCTCTTTCTGATCTGCTCTCTGCACACAGCTCTTGCTGTCAGTCTCTTGTGAGGCCTGCCTAATTCTCATGTAAACAGAACTTCATTTATGATTTTTTCTGTGAAAAAGGCACCTATTTAAAAAATTCAAAAAGTATTTAAACATATTTTCAGGAGTTCATTACCGCGGTGTGTTCCAAATTTTGTTGAAGTAACTGGCCCTTTAATTACATTAGGGGTTACATAGAAAACATTATCATAATCGGAATTTGGCATTCTAAACCATATAATAGGTAAGTATTATGTGTGAAGTTGGCATACATCTGTGAACATCATCTGTTGTCAATTAAACATGTCATCATCATAAAGATAAGCTGAAAAAGTCATAAGAAAATAAGTGGTCCAACGTGTGGTCTAGAGCACCTGCAAAGTGGGTAAAGTACAATACATAGCAATTGTAATGTAAATAAAATCACTCTAATGTACATTTACTATAAGGGAAAGTGGTGTTAGGTCTTAGAATTAATAGCACAACATTCTCAAGCCCGCAAATTGGCCACAAAAAATACTTTATTTCATGTTTATATTTTGTGTTATATCAATCCCTGCAATCAATGTGTTAAGACACATACTGTAACTCACATTTAATAGAATATCATATTTACGGTTTTATTAATATTGCATTATATCTCGAATGTGCGTCTGATCGCAAACTTTAATTGAAGCACGTAGGACTTTGAAATCTACCCTTCCTTTTTTCAGTGACGTAACGCTAACAATCTCTTTTTCCATTGGCTCCATCTGAATGCGTAACTACGTGCTTGCTTAATTGTTTGCATGCAAGCACGCAACTCCGACGGCCGTGAACTGGTTTTTCAAATAGCGTCTCTCGCTCGTAGCTCGCAGCCTATTCTAATTTAATAGCAACGTAAGTAGGGCACATTTCGAGCCAGTAACCGCTGCAACGCTCATGTTGAGGATACGGGGCTGTCATTTAATGAGGCTGTAAATCTTGCATAGCAGCAGGGAACATATGTACTTATTACGTCTTCTATTTCTATTACTTTAAAAAGCTTTTATCCCAATCTCTATAATGTATTTGCATGATCAGATATGTTTCCCATACTCTTTTTCATTTATGGAAGGAATTTTCATCTCACTTAACATTTGGATTTTCTAAGCATTTCTTCTTTATAAAATTGGTATGTGGTCTCATTATCTCCTGTTTTGCCAGTGAGTTAATAAAAAATGTGTTTAATAATCCCAAGTGTTTTTCTAATTTTTTAATTAAATCACTTTTCCGTTTCTATTGAAATTTATTACTTTTTCCAATCCTTTATCTTGTAAGATGCTTTGGAAACAAGCTCTATGTATGTTTGATTTTAAGCTCAAGAACAGGGCCCTCCATTCTTTGCTATGTGTTATTTTTTTATTTTTTTTTGCCATGTACTTAACCCCTGTATAGAACAAGGAATATGTTGGCACATTACAAATAAAAAAAAATAATAAATAATTACCAAAGCTTAGTCCATATTTTTAGGTTGTGAGAATTTTGAGCTACTGGAAAATCAAAGTTATATATGATAGGCGTCATTGGTGATTTTGGGGTTGTACATGGGCTAATAGTATTATTTTTTTGTATTATTTCTCTAAGGTAGTCTCATTGTGTATTGCATTACAATGTAAAGTAGTATGTGCACAGCCTGTATAACCCCTCAAAATAACTCAACACCAGAGCTTCATGGGTTGCCACTGGAGTCCTCTTCCACTCCTCCATGACGACATCACGGAGCTGGTGGATGTTACAGACCTTGCACTGCCCTGCATTTTGTTTGAGAATGCCCCACAGATACTCAATAGGGTTTAGGTCTGGAGACATGCTTGGCCAGTCCATCACCTTTACCTTCAGCTTTTTTAGCAAAGCAGTGGTCATCTTGGAGGTGTGTTTGGGGTCGTTATCATGTTGGAATACTGCCCTGCAGCCCAGTCTTTGAAGGGAGGGGATCATGCTTTGCTTCAGTATGTCACAGTACATGTTGGCATTCATGGTTCCCTCAATGAACTGTAGCTCCCCTGTGCCGGCAGCACAGTATATGTAAATGTATATGTATATATATGTGTATATATATATATATATATATATATATATATATATACAGTAAATATATATATATATATATATATATATATATATATATACACACACATATATATATATATACATATATATATTTTATATGTATATGTATGCTTACATATGTATAGACACAGACCTATATGTACTGTGTGAGTTGATGTTGGAGAGGGTTCAGGAAGTGAAAAAATAAATTGTGCCTGGGGGGTGGAAGTTGCATGGTTCGAAAAATTGTCTTTTTGCACCAGGGCTTCCCATGCACTAGCTCCGCCACTGCCTATCAGGTAGGAAATGTATAGATACCATGCGTTATGGCTTTGGTGTGGGTGTCTGTGTTAGTGAGTCATTGGTTTAGCAAGCAGGTCAAACATGGCAGAATTTTGGTGTAGCTGGTAAGCAGCAGTAATGATACATCTGTTAATAGCAGACCACAGAACTTTCCCATTTCAGCCCCAGTAAATCTACCCTGCTTACTCTTTCCAATTGTGGTATTGTACAGAGTGGAGCTAGGCCCATGAAACAACATTATACTAGTATTATTCTGTGTGTGCACCTTGCAGCTAGATTTGGTAACTGGGAGCTGGGGGTGCACTAGTGTTATCTTTTCTTTGCTTGATAAGTAATGCCTAAACTAGCAGTGTATAAATTGAAGATAATACAAAACCACAATTTTATTCACAACTCATATCTTGCCTAATACAGGAAAATTGTGACAATGATAAAAATAATAAGATAAATAAAAACCTCAGATAGTAGTCATTATATCATATATGAGGAACCTAACCTTAAAAAAAGTTGTACCAGAGAGTACTTGATAAGGGTCTGAGAGGAGTCTAACTGTCAGCTTTTCTAGTGGCCAAAATAAAGACCTGCAATGTTGTCTGACAAGCAGGCTGTAACCATAATTAGCACAACAAAGCAGGTAATTAATATGTGTGTTTCTCATTTGCATATAAGTGCAGAAACAAGAACATGGAATTTCCCAGGTTTGATTCACTTTAGAAAAGAAAACGGATAAGCATTTTTTTTTTCTTTTGGGGTGACCTTTTAAGGACGACAACATTTTTAACAATTGTAGAATCAAATAATCACATATGACAAAAATGTATGCAACGGGCCATGCACAGAGTGAGGTAAGGTAAGTAGCTCAACAACAATTAAAGGTATATTAAATTGAGGTGGGTTTTTTAATGCATCTGATAGAGGAGAATTTATAGTGTCTGAAAAAAAATGTTTGCATAAAAAAATTCCAAAGTAAACAGTTAAACTGTTAGCCTGAAGTTTGCTGATTTTCTTGCTTTTGCAAAGAGTTTTCTCTCAATGTTGACACCCCCTGAAATTCCCAGGGATAATTAGCATAACTAATACAATGTTTCTTTTTGGTCTGGGGATTGTGCAGACATGCTCAGTTAGCACCTGTAGTC
The DNA here is from genome assembly GCA_027410445.1 of Discoglossus pictus. Classification (NCBI taxonomy): domain Eukaryota; kingdom Metazoa; phylum Chordata; class Amphibia; order Anura; family Alytidae; genus Discoglossus; species Discoglossus pictus. Next base: position 136,190,390 of record CM050164.1, read on the forward strand.
TGCCCTACTGTGGGAAGTCACATGATATCAGACACTTTCCTTACCTTTAGCCAATCAGCATGAGCATGTGCTGCATATTGGATATCTCATTAAAAATAAGATATCCAATATGCAAATCACAGTTGCTGGGGGTGTCTACATCACCCCCAGCACATTTTTTTCTTTTCTGCAAAAAATGTTTGCATTTTTTCATGCAAACATTTTTTGCTAGGTGGGTTATGATGCACTCTACAGGATGCATTCATAACCCATCTCACTTTCACATACCTTTAAAATGTGGTATTCATAATTCTGCTTCTGCTGTTCTGTGGGATCTATTTATAACCATTTATGGGGTTTTACACTACATTCTATCAGCCTTATTAAATTGTGATTCGGCCAATTGAATAGGGCTCTATATAAGCACAGAGCATATTTTTTTACAGACGTTTTTAGTTAGTGAAGACCTTGCTTTTGGATAGAAGTTCACTAACTAAAAACTTCTGTAAAATAAATATGCTATGTGCTTATATAGAGCCCTATTCAATTGGCTAAATCGCAATTTAATAAGGCTGTATATATGCAGCGTAAGACAACTCTACTATTTATCTCCATTTGATAAATATACCACAATGAAGTATATTTATCAAGAGTGGACTTAAGTAGAGATGAGTTGATGTAAAGGCATATCTAAGTTTGCTGTATTATGAATGTATCTGATAGAAGAGAATTAGTAGTGTATGCAAACATTTTTTGCATGAAAAAATCCCAAAATAAACATTTAAACACTTACATCAAAGTCATCAAAATGTCTTGTAATTTTTGACAGTTGCAAATTAAGGTCAACACCCTCCAAACCCAGGCTAATTAGCATCAAATTTAAAATGATTTTGTTTTGGCCAATCTGAAACATTTGATTTAAACTCTGGGGTTCCTGTTTGTGCTGTAAAGCAGCCTGGGATATGTAATGTATCACTGAAGATTGGCTGAGCAAGCAATAGTGAGGAAATAGTGGGTTAACATTGCTCCCCTAATGCTGCATGCTGATTTGAGGGATCAGATGCACGTGTAGACACCCCCTGGAGGTGTCAAAATAATAATTAGAGGGATTGTTAGATATTATTACAAATAAAATGTTTTATGAGATGTGCTGCATACACAGAATGTTTTTGCCTGTAGAGTGCAGAAAGGTATTAATCCATAAAACTTGGATATGCCTTTAATAGGAATTAAAACATAAACTAACTCCACTTCCTGTGATTCTCATGTTTCCTATAAACGGTTAAAAATATTGCTTTATATACTTTTCAAAGTAACTTTTCATCTCAAGAAAGAAACTGCTTTCTTATAGAAAATGATGTCTCCTTTTTTTTCAAGAATAAATGTGATTTATAAAGTACAAAAACTAATTTCTAAATTAATTTAAAAGGAAATTGGGGTATATGCTACAAATTACATTTTATTTTTACACGGACTGTTGTGATGAAGGTTCCTTAAGGAAAATGTATAGAAGAATTATGCATAGAAAAATCATATAGTGAAATCTGTTTAATATTCCAGTAAATGCTACTTTCGATTTGACCAATTGAATAGGCCTCTATATAAGCACAGAGCATATTTTTTTCCAGAAGTTTTTAGTTAGTGAACTTCTATCCAAAAGCAAGGTCTTCACTAACTAAAAACTTCTATAAAAAAATATGCTATGTGCTTATATAGAGCCCTATTCAATTGGACAAATCACAATTGAATGAGGCCCGTGTTTAGGGACAAATCCCCTAGGGCAACCAGACATCTGAATCAGCCTATTCGTCAATGGGGCTTTCCTTTAAAAAAGTAATACACCTTGTAAAACATTACCAAACACTGTGTTTCTGGCGAACAAAGAATAAAAATGCCTACGCAAAACAACCTGCACCTATAGAGGTGGCACGGAGGGGGGTGCAATTACATCAACCCACAAACGAATACAAAAAACTTTCTGAAAATGAAATGGCTCTAATGCTTCAAAGGTAATAATTTATAAACTGTCAATACCTGGCACAATGTGGGTGTAGAGCAGATACTTTGGGCTACACCAAGCACCCACACAAAATACATCTTGGAACAAGTTAGGGCAATCTGTAACCAATGCAATACATCCCTTGCAAAACACATGAACAAATTATATAATGGCACAGATAATATGTTTAAATTACAAGCTCTGTGAAAGTGTGGGAATTAGAATTTGGAATTCGGTTATATTTCCAACAGTACCTGATAGCAGATTGCATAGAACAAGGAATAAAATTAATATTTGGGTAAAATTATGCATATATTTTAAAGTAATGGAGCCTCATTCAATTCGGAGGCCGCAAGTCCCGGGATCTAAGGCCCTATGTCTGCGGGCCTGCAGCATGCTAGACTTATGGTGCTATTCAGATGGATAAGACCGCAAGTCCCTGTCCGATAGCGTAAACCATGCCATTGTATGTAGAATTTCGTGTTGTGAACATGATCCATTAAGCAAGACCGTAACTCCCAATGCAAAAACAGCCAATAGAAAAGGAGCCGTCATCATGAAGTCAGTAAAACATGGAGGTTACATGTCATTTAACTAGTGTTTCAGGGTCCGATATGCGATCAGACCCGCAAACCTGCAAAGTACAAAATAAAAAATATGAATGAAGTCAATGTTCTAGTCCATGTTGGTAACCTGGTATGTATTAACTCATTGATTCCCAAGATTGATATAACCACGAAATGACACATATAAAATAATATTTATTATTGCAGAATTACAGGCTTGAGACTGTTGTCAAATTAATTCGAATGTCTTCCATCTTGTTCCTCGTCATTTACAGTGCAGTATAGAATTTATATTTGCATTTACAGTGCTACAGACATGTCTGTAACCCCTTTGTGCGTCCAACTGGTACTCGTAGGATTTGTGCCATTTGCGGCTTGAGGCATCACAGCTATTGAATAGCGATTTTCGATTTTAGTGATCGTAACTCTTGCGGCCGTGAAAGATAAAAAACTTCAACAGGCTATAACTTGCGATGTTAACCATCGCATGGAATCGGAGGTCGGAGCCCGTAACACGGTGGGAGCGCGCAAGAAGACGTCAATTGAATAGCAAAATAATTTACCCTTGTTTTTTTCTCTGATTGTTGTTTGTAGTTTTCTTTGGATTGGATATTTCCTATTCTTCAGCTAACCAGACATGGATCCTGGGCCAGTACCTCTCTATCTCAGTCCCAGGAATTGTATAATAGAGTTGTCTGATATGATTCTTATTGAGTTATCATGCTTTTATGAGTAATATTTCTTTATATGAAGTCCAAGTAATTTAATTACTTTCTGTGAGGAAATGTGCAGGAAGTTATTAAGTGCTATTAAAACTTTGCAAATGCATTAAAACAATATCATGCAGAAGGTTTATGAAACATATTGAAATATTTTTTTTTTCTTTTAAAGGTAGACTGTCCCTGTAGGCAGTATGCCAATGAATCAGAACTGAGCATGTTATTTTAAAAATAACTTAAACTTACTAATTTTTAAAATGTGTTTTTATTCCCTGTAACTCCATTTAACGCTCTGATCAGACACGACATTCCTTCTTTGCTACTGAGTCAGTCTAAGGAGATTCTATGTAAATTATGGGGTCTGTGCATGATTGTGAGCAGAGCTGCTTCTGGGCTAAGTCACAGTAACTGAAGAAACATTGAGCACTAATACACACTTCTTCAATTACATAGAAGCTACTAGAGTGACTAAGCAGCAAAGAATGAATGCAGTGCTTGATCAGAGCTGCAAAAGGAGTGACATGAAATAAAAATAAAACATTTTAAAAATCAGCAAGGTTACTTTTTTGTTTTTAATTATATGTTCAGTTTTCAATCTTTGACATACTTTTTTAAATGGGGAACTAAATCTTGGCAGTGAATCTGAACACAATTGTGTTATTTTTTAAATTATATTAAATCTGAAAAGAGAAGAAAAATAAGGATAAGTTTCTTTAGTGAGTCAAGGCATTTGCCAGCATTTGGCTGTCATAAGAAACCATAGGAATGGCTTATATGATAGTCCGGCATCTTAAAGGGCCACTGTAGTTCGGGAAATAATTCACATATTTGTGAAGTATGTAAGAAAATAACAATGGGGAAAACGTACTAAACATCTCAGCTGGCTAAGATAAAGTGTGTGGAAGATAGTTTGTTACATACTTTATAAATGTGAAGTTTTTCTCAAACTACAATGGTTATTATAAATATTGATATACAAATGATAATTCATATACTCCTACAATTCCTATTTCAGTGCTCAGACTATGGCTCTATCCAAGAACTCTGGAACAATAGACAACTGATGTACTACTGACGCTGAATGGTCCTTAGAACTATAAGTGCTCTTCCTACAGATATTGCTTGGCCTTTAAGCCCTGTTAGGGCTTGCAAGTACTGTTGGTCTGATGACACCTCATGCGCTCATTCCAAAGACAGTTATGGTCGATATTGTCTTTTTGCTGGACAGAAAATTTCAACCCTGGTAGAAGTTATTTTTCTTAATAGTCAAGCTTTTCCTCTAACTCCTGAAAGCTCTTTTTATCCATCCCTTGAGTCTCTATGTAGATCAAGAGCCCATGTTTTTAAGTCAGCATTATCTATGAGCATGCTAATTAGTCTGTATAAGCAGAACTATATGGACATTTTCCATGATACCATGTACCTAGCGTTCCATAAATGTAAGATCTTCAGTCAGGGATTATAACCGTTTGGTTGTCTATATGTAAAATGAACTTATTATCACTTATATTATGCTATTTTTTTGTACCTGTTTCTGTAAAGTCCTGTGTTCATCAGTGGTGCTACACAAATAAAACTTCATGCATCCATACAATTACAATGGGTACAGGGCCTCAATCATTGTCACTTGCATCTTAAGGCAGTGATGTCATCGGGTAAGGGTATAAACCAGAGCAAGTTTATATATCTGCCACAGTAACTTCCAGAAATATAACAGCACAAACATATCAACATCAGATCAGCAAAATTATGATATTAAAGGCTCAATATAGAAGCTGTTGAGAGGATGAGTGAGTTTTCATAAAACAGGTGAACTGGTAAACGGATATAATACGATGGCTAAAGACTAAGACAAAACACTAGGAGGTTGGCAGGGACATGTGTAGTATCCTGGAGTTTGGTTTGCATTGATAATTCTCTGTTCCTTTTAATATATTAAGAATCCCCCTTTATCTCAGGCTACTACGGATAGCAGAGAGTCCCTGCCCCTGTAGTAGGCTCTGGTGCTTTGCACATGCTGCACCTGTAGAAACCCCACCTGCTATAGACACTTAGGAGAAAGCTTTAAAACTAGTGAGGTGAAGCTTCCCTTATTCAGAATTCCAAAGAGCTAATTCATGCAAGTATTAATAAGCCTCTACAACCAAAAAATAGACCCCATAGAATAACACATCGATGGGAGATGTCCCACTTCACTCCACGAGTATTGTTCTGCATCCTGCTATATAGATTACAAATATGCCCCACACTCACTAGACATTTCATTAAATAGGGCGGGAAACAATTCAGATAATATCTCTATTCAATTCTGCTGAAGGTCTGCCACTTTATATTGCCACGTGATAATAGAACACAATAGAAGCGTAAATACCAATAGAATAATCCTCCCCCTCAGCCCATAGCCAGGCTAGCAAACCAATGTGGACATCTGAATGACACAAGCAGAGTCAGCTAAATTTAACATTTTCTCTAACATTTATGTTTATGGCTTACGCAGCAGCTAATGTTGTTAGTTTGTTACATACTTCACAAATATGGAAAGTTTCCCCAACGTGCAGTGATCCTTTAACCTATGTACATGTTCTTACAAATGTACATGTTTTTTGTGTCATGTTTAGCTCTTTAATTTGAAATGAGAAAACTGTTGAACAAGTATATGTTTTTTTCTTATTATTATATGTGAGTGATTTTTTTTCTTCCCCACCTCTTAGACATGGGCTTTCATCCAGAGGTTTATTAAATGACACTATTGTCTTCATGTTGTTCTACTCCAGTAAAACCAATTATAATTATTGCTCTGGGCAAGTTTCCGTCTTCAACAAGAGTAAGGTTGTGCCCTGGCTCATGTCCACAGAACTGATTTATGTACACTTGTTTCTGTATCTTAGAGCCAAATATTACTGTCTTGCAAGACATACATTTTGCTTCTTGTCTTGAGGGTAATGTAATGATCTCAAGAGACAATTAGAAACGTAATGCTATATTTCCCTCAAGCTGTATTTGATTTCGTTTTAATCTTAAACAGACACACAGATCCTCCCCATAATGTTCACATTGTATCCCCAGCTAATACTAGTACATATCTGATTATTTCATTATTATTTAAATGTCTTGGGTACAGTTTATTACTTTTTATTAATGCTAGTATGCCAAAGGCACTTAAAGAAATAGAAAAGAGTTGTTTAAACAGATCTAAATATGGTGTGACTAAACTAAAATAAGGGAGGGTATGTACCTTGAAAGGAGCAAAACTAATTTAACCATTTTGACACACATAAAGGAATTTCCGAAATCCCACATTTACAGTATGTTTTATTGAAAAACTTGACTTGATAAAATAAAATAAAATAAAAAATAAAATAAAATCCAACCTTTCAAGTTTAGAGACCGGTGGAGTAGAGAAATAGGGCAGTAGTTTGGGGAGTTTGATTGTGAGTAATTAATTGCATGTTTAAATGATGAAGGAATCTTGACGACTTTTAAGAAGAGGTTGAAGAGGTGCATTAGTGTTTGGATGATTGAGTCTGAGAGGTGAAGAAGTAATTTTGCTGGAATGGGATCAAGGCGGCAAGTTGTTAGGTGGGAGGATGATAGACGTGAAAACACTTCTAATGTTACAGCTGTTAGTTAGGGCAGAGTGTGGGTTTGCTTGTGGGGAAAGACTGGGCTTGGGCATCTCAGGCCTGCTGTCATGAATGGACTATGTTGAGAGGCTGCAGGGAGGGGTCATCCCTAATGTTTTCAATTATAGATTTAAAGTGTTTTGTCGTGTCTTAGGCTGAAAGATAATTAGTTGTGGGATGTGGGACTGTGCATTGGAGGATAGAGATGAAGTGAGGAAAAATAGTTTTGTTTGGAGAGCAGAGGTGTATGAAAGCAGAAAGAACCTATCATGGAGTAAGTCTGCTGAGCTTTCTATCATGTTATTAAACAGAACAGGAGCACTTTTGTAGGTAATGTTTATGCTTGTTGTGCCATGGGTGGGGATGAGTATGTTGGTGATGGACTAGTGTCTGATCGAGGGTGGAAATTAATATACTGATATAGTCTGAGGTTAAAAAGTAAGGTTCAGCAAAAGGGCAGGAGGAAGCAAAACCACCTCCCTGCTCATCGCCAAGCCAAGGGCTATGACTGAGATGTCAACAGTCAGGTGTAATTATTAGAGTTAGGTGAAGGATTGATAGAGAGAGAAAAACACAGTTGAAATTAGTCTAATAAGTACAAACGCAGGAATTCTAATTAGTATCTTGTTATAACCTAGGCAATGATCTTTGTTCTAGATTTTAGTCAACATCTATATATTTGTTGAAAGAAAATTTTGCTTTCTTTTTTGTGTTTTGTATATTATGGCCACTCTGTCCTGCTATACGTTTTTTTAATTGGTGTGACCAGAAATCAGACACTTCTACTAAATGATATTTAAACTATAAATTAATAAATACAATATGGCTTGGCTTTAAATATGTAATTATTTATGCTGATTTTAGCCTATCATAATAGTTCAACGATGGAATAGGGACTCAAGTGTTGGTACTCGCTAAAATAAAGATTTTCTGTATACCTACTTTAATAACACTGTAACAAGACACTTGGGAGGCCAATCATATGGCATGACATTACCTAAAAAAAAAAATTAAACGAACCAACCTTAATAGATTAGTCCAATGGCCACGATAAGCCACTCTGAGAGCAACCTCTTTTAGCTCACTTGTGCCTTTCACAGGGAGAAATATCCTGTAGTATATCAGTCTGGTCCCACTCAAAAGAGTGACCCAGCCCCGAAATACCAGGCAATTCTACCCTGAATAGGAGAAACAGCAAATACCAGACGCGTTTCGGCCTTTATGGGCCTCATCACTGAGGTGCAGCTGAACTCCCTAAAGCACAGTGAGCAAGGGGTCCACGTCTGGAGTCCCCTATTACCCTTAGGGAGACTAAACCCTAAGGGTAATTTGCATAAACAAAAAAACTAAGTCCGAGGCGCTCATCAGAGAACGAACCAACCTTAATAGATTAGTCCTATGGCCACGATAAGCCACTCTGAGAGCAACCTCTTTTAGCTCACTTGTGCCCTTCACAGGGACATTACCTACCAATAGCACTGTATTATGGATGCCAAAAAACGAAACCTGTCGGTTTCAAACTCTGTAAACAATCCTCTAAAAGGTGTCACCTACTACAACCAATGTGTACCAATGCTGCTTAATAAAGATTCTATAGAACTACAAATACGTTTTGAAATAGGTTTTGCAACAAACAGATTGTTAAATGGCGGAAGGGTTACATTATAAATCTTATCTTGGCATATACCACTTGAGATAAGAGACAATAAACATGGCTTAAAGTTTCACATATATAAAAATGTCAAGAAAGTGGAAGAGGGAAACATAACAGGGTATGTGAGCAAATATTTATTTGTGTCAAAACTGATGGTTTACTATAATTGCTACCACACACATAAGATGCTAACACAGTAAGTACAGTTATTATACATAGATATAAAGCTCATGGTGCCTGACAGTTTTATACAATTATGGATTGTGTAGTCTGTATGGGTCAGATGGTATGCGATTAGTTTATTGGGTGATTCATTTTAAGTGGAAATAAGTGGTGTGAATATCCTCACTATTTATATTTTCATTATGGCTATTTAGCAAACAGAATACTCAAAGTATTGCAATATTTTATGTTTTGTCTCCAGATAACTTCTATTAATTTCACCTACCTCTAGTATAATAAAAATAAAATATAATATAACAAAATATAATAAATGTACCATAATGTTTTATTCATTTTATTTGAGTATTTTTGATGGATAATATAAAGAGTATTCCTGTCTTTTATATTTACTGTTATCTTTGTACAGGCTTGATAGTAATAATAACAATTCTAAGTTTCTGATGTGACACCCTCGCTCGCACCTACAACCATGGCACACTACACAAATATGCTACATCCAGAGGTGCTCCCATACTGTTGAACGATTATGGAGGAAATCTCTCACTTGAGCTGATTTCCTCCACTACAGGTTTATCCTATGCTCCTACCACTATGCCCTCAATTTAGCCAAACAGAGCTATTTCTCATCATTAATATCAAATTTGGCAAGTTTGCCACATTAAACACTCTCGTCTGACCTCCACCATCACCTGCCGCTTCCTGTCTCACAGCTGAAGCCTTTGCTAGCCACTTTAATAACAAAATAGAAAATATCCGTAATGAACTCTCCTCTCAACTCACCCTCCCTTCAATAAACCGATAGCACCCTGCCTTCACCCTTCAACTTTTTCCAATCCCATATGCATTATAAACTCATTCGACCCTATAACTGAGGATGAAGTATCTAGTCTTCTATCAACATCTCATCTTACAAGTTGTCCATATGATCCTTTTCCATCAAAGCCGACCCCTCCCTTCTCTACCAACCAACGAATCCCAGCTCTCACACACCTTTTCCACATTTCCATAAATACCGGCAAGTTTCCATCACCTTTAAAACAAGCCATAAATACACCCATTCTTAAGAAACCCTCATCTGATCCTGTTTCTGCATCTAACTATTGGCCTATCCCTCTACTTCCCCTGGTTTCTAAACTGCTTGAGCATATTAATCTCCTTACATAATTTATTTTCTCCAACTCCCTCCTTGACCCCTTCCAATCTGGCTTCCGGCCCCAACACTAATTACGATATTCTCACTCTCCTGATAACCTCTGCTGCCTTTGATACAATTGAGCAATCGATACAATTGAGCACCACTGCTCTCTCTTGGTTCAAATTTAGTGTCTCCTTCTCTGACTTCTTTTCTCCACCTCACCCTCCTACTGCCAGCTTACCCTAAGGTTAAAACCTAAGTCCACTCCTTTTTTTCATCTATACATCCTCACTTGGTACATGTATAAAATATTCTGGATTTTAATATAATTTATATGCAGATGACACTCAAATTTACCTCTCGGCATTAGATCTATCCCCCTGTCTTCTAGCTAAAGTTGCCAACTGCCTCTCTAGCATATCTTCCTGGATGTCCGCCCATCAACTCAAACTCAAAATGTCAATGACTTAGCTCCTTATCTTCTAACCATCTTCCGTAGCTCCCCCCCCCCTCAAATATGTCTCACTGTTGACAATGCCATCATCACTCCCACCTTCCAGGCCCGCTGTCTTGGAATTCTATTGAATCCTGCCCTCTCTTTTATTCCTCACATTCAATGAATCATAAAATTTTGTCATTTTCACCTAAAAAAAACATCTCCAAAATATGTTGCTTCCTTACACAAGACATCACAAGATCTCTATTGTCATGGTGAAGGGGCTTGTATACCTAAATGTGAGCTAAACCATGTAGTGTCACCCAAGATGGGCAGATCATAGCAGAGAGGTCAGACTGATTGCGATCCACTGGAGAAGGACCTGGCGAACCCACTCCAGTATCTTTGCCAAGAAAACCATATGGATAAGCACAACCAGAAACTCAGATAAATGTTGCTGGGGGCTGAGCTCCATAGGGTCACCAAGAGTCGGATACGGCTGAAGGACTGAACAACAAGAAGATATTTAGCACACACATTGAACTTTCTTGTATTTGCACTACAGTAGTGCTTTAAGCAGATATACTTCTTCAGTTTACTGCTGTCTAATGATGCCAACGGGCAATTACTTTGTGATTACTTTGTAAACACAAGACAGTTACGTTCTCAAATAAAACAAATAACTTTGTTAAATTCTCCTGCAAACAGTCATGACTATAATATAGTGATGAAAGCCTGTGTCGGCCAGCAGCCAGATTGTAATCTTTTACACGACCACACGTTTTGTATCTTTTTTTTTTTATATTACATTTTTAGAATGGGTGATAAAACTTGTCACAATTTTAGTCTTTCTTGGAGATAGTATAAACTGCCTACACGTCATACAAGCCTTTGACTAAACTAAATCAATCAGTCAAAGTGTTTTCTATGACCACTTTTTATTAGATATATTTAAAGAGACTTCCCCCTGAATAATTTGGTTGTATCTGGAGGAACTTGAGAAAATGCCTATGCATTTTTCTCTACAGTAAATAATTCCTGAGATATACAATATTGTTTAAAAGGCTTCTGTGTGCAAATTTGTGGCATAATATGCTATTATGCTGCTCATAGAGAAGAGAATCCCCAGCATGACGTCATTGGAGGACATTGTTTTGATCACGATGGAAAAAGACAAGCAGAACGTGATACTAATTAGCACATTGCAAACAGATAATTGCTATTCCAGAGCCACCCAGGTGCATACTACAGCAGCTAAAACAATTCTGAATTTCTCAGGGATGGTCCACTTTAGAAAGACGGCAAATGCAACCTATAACCAGTTTTTCCTGTTCTTTAAGAATAACTTAAAAAAAAACAACAACTTGAGTTTGGGATGACATGAGACCCTTTACGCTTTGTCACTAATGTACATTTGGGAGAGATTCACTAAATCAAAGTACCATTAATGTATCCAGTAAACTATGTTCCCTATTGTTATTATTATTGTTTATTTGTAACGCGCCAACATATTCTGTAGCCCTTCAAAGCAAAAACAATATTAACATATTACAAAATAATCTAATACAATCTACAGGGTTTTGGGTGTGGTACAGGAGGGTGATAGAAGTGATGTGCATGTTAAGGTGGATACAAAAATGTTGTTTATTACAAGAAAACCAATTACTGTATCATACATGTCATTTTTGTATTTCAGAAAGTGAGCTCTATTATTTCTTGTGGTACTTAAGATTTAGAATTGATCTTCGACGAACTTAATAGTGAAGAGAAAGGATACATAACTTATGAAGAGTGAGGTTCTGAAGGTTTTGAGGCAGGAGGATAGTCTAGTGGAGCAAGGAAAGGAGATCCATTAGCAGAACGAGGAGGGGGTGGTGGAGTAATTGGAGACATGAGCAGAGATATAAGGGGGTGCAGTGTTGTTGAGGGCTTTGTAAGTTAGGGTCATGATTTTACATTTTATTCTGGAGGCTATGGGAAGCCAGTGGAGGTGCTGCAGACACAGAGCAATGAGTAGATGAGTCTAGTGGAGACATTTATCATGGATTGAAAAGGGAATAGACTGGTGGTGCGCAGGCCAGCAAGTAGTGAGTTGCAGTAGTCAAAATGAGATATGATGAGAGAATGTATTAGAATCTTAGTTGTCTTGTGCAAGGTAGAGATGTATTTTGAAGATGTTTTTTAGATAAAAAAGACAAGATATTGTCAGTAATTGTATGTGAGGAATGAAAGAGAGGGATGGGTCCAATAGAACCCCTAGACAACTGGCTTGGTAGGTGGGAGTGATGATGTCATTGTCGACAGTCTTGAGAGATGTGAGGAATTGATGCTGTAGTAGATGGTGGGCAGATTAGGAGTTTGGTCTCAGACATGTTGAGTTTAAGATGGTGGGTTGACATCCAGTGGGATATGCTTGAGAGGCAGTAGGAATCACATGCTAGAAGAGATGGGGATAAATCAGGTGCTGATAGGTAGATTTGAGTGTTGTCTGCATAGAGATGATACTGAAAAATCCAAAAGATGTTATTAGGGTACCAAGTGAGGATATATAGATGGAGAAGAGGAAGGAGCCTAGGACCGAACCATGGGGTACACTAACAGACAGAGGGTGAGGAGAAGAAGAGGTGCCAGAGAAGGAGACACTAAATGTTCAGTCTTGTAGGTTTGATGTGAACGATGACAAACTAGTGTCTTGCATGCCAAGGGAGTGGAGAATTTTGCTTAGAAGAGGGTCGTTGACTGTAACAAAGGCAACAGAGAGATTCACAAGCAGTAAAATAGAAAAGTGACCCCTTAACTTGGCGATGACCAAGCCATTAGTAAGAGCTGTCTCAGTGAAGTGTTGGGGTTGGGAGCTGGATTAGAATGTGTCAAGAAGGGAGGTGGAGTAAAATACATTGGGTAGAGCAATTGTAGACGAGCCACTCAAGCAGTTAGGAATCCAGAGGAAATAGAGAGATAGGGTGGTAGTTAGTTGCAAAATTAGAGTCAGATGATGAGGGCTTCTTAAGAATGGGTGTAATTATGGCATGTTTTAAAGATGATGGAAATGTGCCAATGGTTAGGGAAAGGTTGAAGAGATGTAAGAGAGCAGGGATAAGTGTGGTAAAGAGGGAATGGATAAGCTGTGATGGAATAGGATCCATGTTGTGGGTTAGTTAAGAGGAAGGAATGTGTGATCGACATTGAGAGTAGAATTAATTGTGAATGTTAAAATGGCTGGCAATGTCTTCAGCCATGAGACAGGAAAGGATGGTAGGTGGTGGTGGGCGGAGTTGAATGTGGTTGAATATGGCGAACAAACATTTGGGGTTAAAGGACAGAGTAATTATTAATGATGTTAAATAGTGCTGTTTGGCAAGGTTGAGTGCAGAAGTCTGCTGAAGTGCGAGATTTCCTCCATAATCGTACACCAGCAGTATAATTATTGTAAATGGAGGAGAGCATTTATAGTAAATATAATTGGCCGACTAGATGCAGATCTTGCTTCTTATATGCCATCAAATCTATGTTTTAATAACCAGTTTTTATGGTCTTTGTTTGTAGATGACAATTTCCCCATTAAAATACTAGAACTTTTCTGAAACTTTCGAAAAACATATCTTTGTTTTTGAACATGATTTTTACTTATAACTACTTTTGTCTTGAACTCCCAAGGAATTAATCGAAGACAATGGAAAACAGGAGGAAATCAAAAGGAAGAAAGCTAGGATCATCCAGAAAGCTCATGATTCAGCAAAATGAACCTGAGGAGATAAAAACTGAGATGAGTCCAAAGACTGAAGAAGAAGCTTATTTTGATGAAATGATGGAAAGGGTTCAGAGCATGTTCTCTGCAGGAGAGGAACATAGCAAAATATTTATTACACGTGATGATATGGAGGTAATTATTTATAACTGATTATATATATAAAATATATAAACTATATTTATTATATAATTATATTCTATATAATTATATTTTGTGTGTATTAAACTACATTTAGAATACATAGCCCAATGTGGCCAATTCACCACGCTATGGGAAGCAATGTGATGGACAATTTGCTCCAAAGCAAACAGAGATGTCAGCCTTCAGTAAACTGTTTTACAGTCCCTGCAATGTTTAGTGAATCTGGGGTTATGAAAAACTTGAGAAGATGAATTATATTATGGGGTATTATAAGTATTACAGTATATCTCTTAGGTAGGAAAAGACATCACAGTTTGTGAACACGGTTGGTGAAGTGCCTTTTTATGCTGCTCCAACTACACCAAGCTTCTCTTATCAAGATTAATATGAAAAACTGAACAAACTTAGGCTATGCCATTAAGCTTTTTGTAACAAAACTCACATGACAGCTGCCATCTTTCACAGCCAGTATCTCTGTGTCTGAGCAGCATGAGACACTGGTAGCGTAAATCCCCTCCCCTGTGAGTGTGACTTTAGGTGTCAGCTACACAATATGGCACCTGTCATGAGTGAGAACAGGAAGAAAGGCTTCAGAAGATAAGAATCTGTTACTGCTGGGGGCTTCTTAGATGTAAATGAAGTGTATGTTTAAGGTCACAATTACATTGAGGAGGATCAAATGAATTATGCACTGATTATCTTCATAAGATTGTAGTTGATGTTATTAACAAATGACTACCAAGGATAGGCAGCAATAAATTAGTAGAATTTATTACATAATACTGGACTAAAAATGATAAGATGACTGCAGAACTGACAGTAAGAAGGTACTCTACTAAAGTTATTGCGTTAAGGATAGGTAAATAAAAAAACAATAGAGAAGATAAAAACTCAAATATACTGTAAAGAATCACTTCAAACATCCTTACATACATTAGCATCCTGTGAGCTGATACACTATCAATGCTGAGATTAGAGAGATGAAGTTGGGTGTCCACAGTTGGAAAAGAGATTTTTGTACATTACGACAATACAAAAATGTTGTTTATTACAAGAAAACCAATTATTGTATCATACATGTCATTTTTGTATTTCAGAAAGTGAGCTCTATTATTTTTTGTGGTACTGAAGATTTAGAATTGATCTTCGACGAACTTAATAGTGAAGAGAAAGGATACATAACTTATGAAGAGTTCCATGCAGGAATGAGTAAGTACCAAGTACCATTAATACATACAAAATTACAATAAGCAAAGAAACAGCAGAAGGCCTATTGCTTCCTGTATTTATTTTTTGCTTGATTACAAACAGTGAGTTAATAAGATTTTGTACATTATAAGCCATTCCCTAAATATTCTGGAATCTGAATCCTCAGCTGCAAATACTTTCAAATCCAATGTTATTTCTCTGCCCTTAGTGTACTTGTTGCCTACTCCAGCTTTTACTCTTAATGTACTTTTCTTGAACTGCTTATGGAATTCCTTATGTCTTATTTCTAACTAGTAACTTGCCCATCATAGATGACGGTATCATATTTTATATTCAATTGTCTTTTCTGTCTCTCTGTGCCCCCTCCCTTCCTGCCTCCATCTCTCCCTCCCTCTCTCTCTCTCCACTTCCCTCTGTCCCCTCCCCCCTCTCCCTTCCTTTCTCACTCCCTCCTTTGACCTCTGCCTCCCGCTCTGCCTCCCTACCGCTCTCACTCTCCCTCTCTCTCTGCCTCTCTGCCTCTTTCTCCCTTCTACCTCCCTCCATCCCTCCCTTTCTCTCTCTGCTTCCTCTCTGTCTCTCCCCCTCTCTCCCACCCTCTCCCCCCTCTTCATCATACAGTGCATGCATATTGCCAGGGCTGTGCCACGAATGTGCAACTGCTGCAACTGTTGTGCAATTCCCCTGCGTTTCCCTGAAATCAGCATGTGAGTAACACCTAACCAGAATGCATCTTGGAGGCATTACTCACATCTGACAACTATCATACTTGATGCCAATAACAAGGTCAAATTCCTTAAACATAGATTACACCTCATAGCGATACAGTTTTTTCCCAAAGAAGGGCCTTTCCTTATGCCTTATCCTTTCATGCTATCACCTCTCTATGACCAAGAACCACTCAAACGGACATTCACAAATGTATTAGACTTCATTATGTCAATAAAGTGTCATAGTAACTTGTGTGTACAATTAAATTATTGAGTTTATGTCGGAGACTAAGCTCAACTGGAATAAAGTAATTGTGAATACATTAATAATTATTTAATCTTTACCACTGGTATTGTTTGGCATTCAGGCTGCTTTTAGTGGCGTCCTTACACTGTCTGTGCAGACTAAATATTGCTAGGTGTCCTTATTGCAATTATCTCTGAATGGTGAAGATTTCTGTGGGAGACGTCTCTTTCATGTGCAAGTTCACAGACATTTCCTTTAGCCGACTGGTTCTACAACCCCATACAAATGTTTATATTTAGGGAGAATTGAATGAGGAAAAAAAAAATCAAAGGGATTCCAGGACACCACAAATAGGATACTAACAATCTTCCCTTGATCCAAGATTAGGTACTTCCTCAAAGACATAAATACCATTAGTATGTTTTGATTTGTTTGTCCTGAAATAACATTTGCTCCTAGATATGTGGGGATATCTCTCTAGCTCTTTGCTAGTATATAAAACCAGTTTTAAATATGTTGGGCAAAGTGATGCTTATATAATTGGACAATAATTGTAATGTTCAATATAACTAAAACCTTGATAATAGTTCAACTTTTAGTAAATATGTGCCTAAATGTTTTAAACCCACATTTAACATATTCATAATTAGAATTAAAATAGGGGAATTTATTCACATTGTAAATGGCCTATTGTATTTATGTATTTAAATTTTTATCTTGGCATACAGCTTCCTGTACACATAACATTTTGTACATTATAAGTGGTTACCCATAAAATGAATCTTCAGCTCCAACTACTTTTAAAACTATTTTTAATATTTGAAAACGTTTGTAAGACTTTACTGGATTTTCCATGAGGCCTGTAAGTAGTGAGTCTTGGTCTCAATATATACTTGACCTGGATAGGAGCTAATTGGTTCTCGTTAGTGATATCAGTATGTTGTCTAAAAAGAAAAGTAGTATTGGATAAAAGAATGGAAATGCATTGTGGGCTCATTTGCATGTTGCCACCTAGATTTCCAGAGTGCAGTTCAAAAACTGTACATCTTGAGAATCTGAGCAGGAAATACATTTTTTTACTTATATTTAAAAGTCCAAATGTGAACACAAATGCACTACTTCTCTGGCATCTTGTAGGCATCCATGTCATCCTCTCTGAACTACTCCTGCCCCACCCTCAGTGTAGGGTCACTTGCTGCTTGAATTGTATTTTAGGAAGGGCACATTACCCAGCAGTGCCTAGAGCAGTGTTTACTTTAGGATAAGGACACTTCAAGGAACAAGAGGAATCCAGCCAATGATCCTGCACTGAGGAAGGAGAAGAAAAATGTCAAAGAGCCAAACATGGATTCCTTCAGTGGAGCAGAAAATATAATAAAAATATATAAGTAATTATACTAACATTTAACCAGATGGTATTCAAAGGCATATATTAACATGGCATCTATGATTTCAAGACATGCCTGTTTTACATTTTCTCATTATATTGTTGTTGACTAACCTCGAGATGTCCACATGACCGGTAGGAATCTATTATCTGATAAAAATCCCCCATCCCTTTTTACATAAGTTATTATATGGTAAACTATATTTTATTCAATTTAGAGGCCTGTAACATAAAATTAATTGCATACAGTTAGGCTTTTCGGGCATGTGGCTTTTCGGGCATCTATCCTATGAATAGTTTATCTGGTTGCTTATAAGGCATGGCAAGCGACAAGAACACAAAAATAGATATTGTAAGGCACAAGGATGCCTTATTGTAAAACACTGTCAATATTATGGATGGTATAAATAATCTATTAGAAATACAGTTGATAAATGCTTTACTTGCAAATGATTTTTACAGCAATCAATGAACATGTTTTTGTCTCACTAGCATGTAAAGTCCACCTATATTATATACGCTAAGTTACTACATTTATTATCTGAAACTTATTTTTTTTATACAAAATGTGTTTTCTGTCCTAGGAAACTTTATCCAGTCAGGCAAAAGTCCATGGAATCAAACGCGGAAAAGAAAATCTACCAGGAGAATAGCAGAGATTCACACAATGCCATCACTAGAAGAAGTAGATAATGAAGAAAGAAAGCAATTTTTGGCATTCATGGAACAACTAGGAGCAAACAACATCTTTGAAGAGTATGAATACACAGAAAAGTATTGATTTACTAAAACACTATTTTTATTTTTTGCTGCATATCCATTCAGGGATACATTGATAAGTGCTTTTAGAGTGATGATCTGCATCTCTCCGATGAGCCCCAACAAAGCTGAAACATCCATACAGCGCTACGGAATATGTTGGCGCGATATAAATAAAGATAATAATAATATTGGCTAAAAATATTGTTTTCTGATTTGGCCAAACTCCAGAAAGACGATTAATGATAATGCAGTATATAATGCCCCAGATTCACTAAACTTTGCAGAGGCTGTGAAGTATTTATTATTCAAATAATGCTTTGTGTCCATTTCCTATGGCGATATTTGAAGAACTTGCTAAGCTTAGTGAATCTATCTCATTATCTTTTTTATGTTGACTAATCGTAGAGAAGCATTCAATAAATACTTTTTTTCTCTTAGAATAACTGACAGCTAAATTAAACTTTAAAGGTGACATATAAATGCTGATTCATAATTATACTATATGATAATGCATAGAAGGTGGAACAATATTCCATGATGATAGAGTAAATTTAAATTAAAAATGCATAGGACTCAGCAAAGGAAGAAGGTACCACTTGAAAACTTGTCTATAGTAACACACTGTTAATCCATTATATATTGCAATACCCATTAATGGATCAGTGTGTATAGATTTGCAGCATATGATATATTTAATATATTATAATACATATCACCTATATATAATGTAATAACAAATCTATTTTAGTAGTACATTTTAACTCTTTGTTTAATGTTAATGGTCAAAACAGGTAAGCAGGGAAGTAGGAAGATAGAGAAAAGAAAGGGAGTAAAGTTCTTGGGAGTGAAATGATTATTATAGTTCATTTATAATGCGCCGACATATTCCGTAGCGCTAATGAGTACTGTTATTGATAAAAGTAAAATCGATCTGAAACCATCATTAAGAAATGTATTGCTGGATAACAGTATTAACTATAAACACGTTTGTGATGTACAGACATTCATGTCAAAACATATTTTTTCTCAGTCACCAGCGTGGAGAGAAGTACTTAATTAAGTTAATTGGGGCAAACATATTTTCTATGGGGCACATTTTTAAAAGGAAGCCTGTTGTGTTTCCCTGGAGGTTAGCCATAAGACACACCAATTCCATGCTGTGCCACATCTTGGAGAATCATTAACCTATTTTTGTTCTGATATGATCTGGGGAAGGTCTGGAGAAAAGAAAGACCCAGGAATCTAGTGGGATCCCCAAATATGAGTTTTGATTTCCTGCCAATATCTGTATGGTTTTAATACTATATGTTAATAGACTCAGTGGTGGAGCTATTGCTAGTACAACAGTGGCAAAGCAGCTGGGCCCAAACCAAGGTATGGGCTCTCTGCTGCCGGCAGATGCCTGGAGTACAGGGAAACTCTTAATTTAATAGGTAAGATGGGTAGGAAGTCTGGTCACCTACACTTATTTTTCCTTTTTTTAATTGACCCCTACAGGCAACAATTGCACAGACAAGTTGCAAGATGGGTGTGCAATTTATTTTGAACTGGGGTCCTCCATTCTACAGCTCCGCCACTGAATAGGTGCACTTCTCAGAGCTAGCTCCACTGATGTTCATAGAGTACAAAAACTCTCATTGTCTTAATTGACTTTTGTTGTGTCTGTTTTCAGTGAGACTGAAATTTGGAATCTCTGGAAGAAGCTTGGTCAGGATGAGCCTCATTTGCTTGGGAACCTTGAGGAATTTTTGGCTAAAGTAACAAGTCAAATCAAAGAATCCAAACAAGATAAAGAAAAGCTAGAGATGGCATTAAAAAAGTGAGTAAGATTTAACATTTATTTTAATTAAATATTATCACCTTAAGCGTCTACCCCTAGAGAGAAAACAACCTTCTTAAATGAGTTCTGAACGTTCCCATGAATTTAGGCCAAAATCTAGTGTCTATTGTACACAGTAAAAGATGTAGTTCAGAGATTAATAGGGAGAGTGTGAGAACTGTATATAGGAAAAAGAAAGCTAAAACACAAGTTTAGGAGTGAAGAATGAATTCTAGTGTTAGTTTTACCGGGGAAAGACACTATAGAGAGTAATATTATAAGTTGCAGGAGCACTTGCATATCAAAATATACAACAGAATGGATATAGAAGGAATACCAATAAAGGAACAATTTGAAAAATGTATTAATAATTTACAAGTGTTGGTACAAAAAGATGAACAAAAAACATCTGCTTGAAGTACTCCTTCCCTCTACATAGGGGGGACAATGTAATAGGTGGAAATATATCAAGGTAGGTCAGTCCTGAAAAAAACAGACTCTTCTATTTTGCTAATTATATCTACTTAATGGGACAGTATTGCATGAAAAACTTCATGTTTGTATTTAACTAACAATATTACAAGCTATGTAAGCATAAAAGCATTTTTAGACAAAAACCTCATCTTATGTTGAACTTCTAGTTTGCAGCTTGAGCAGTAGGAATATGCCACTGGGACACGCTCTATAATTTAGTCCTATCGTCCAGTGGCTATTCATAGAGGAAGTCTTTCAGAAGAAGTGGGAGATGGAATCTACAAGTAAGGCTCTTCCCAATCCTCTCAGTTATCAAATCCTGTTTGGAACAAATGTAAATGTCTTTCAGCATTAAAGCAAAATTGTATACAGAAGTTAAAATTATATGCCGCATTTATTTAATATAAACTTTCTAAAAATGTATTTTGCCAATTATGATGGCAAATTATTTATCAGAGTGTGGAAGCCTTTCACACATCACAGGTATTCACAGATTACAACTCCCCTCCTACATTTGGTTAATGCAGGGCGTGGGTGGGGGGGGCAGTAAGGTTTGAGTTATTTGTACAAAACACTTGCATTTCGACTACACTTTTTGGTTTATTTAAAAAATTGTTTTTCAACACAATACATACTGGAAATGATACTTTATACGGGTCACCTCCATTGTCTTAAAAAAACATGATCATTTTTTAAATTACTTTTCTGCAAACAGGTAATAGTAATTTAAATTAAAAGACAAAGAAAACAAGTATTTTTTTTAAATAAAGCATTTCCATGGCTAGACTGCATGGAGAACTGCCTGTTCCACCCCTCTCACACACTAGGGGGAATTTACTGACTGAACCCGTAATGAACTGTAATTTACTGCCACTCATCGCTCGCCAGCTACTCGTGTCTCCATGTGATTGACTTAATCACTGGTATAATACTGTAATTAGGTACGCTATGAGGCACTGTAATGCCCGAAACTATTAAAATCAATACTTGAAGGAAAATATTTCAAAGTAGCTATTAAAACTTACATTTAAAATGCAGTGTTTCTGACAGCAGCTATGCTTCTTGCAACCTCCTATCAGGTGACAGGAAGCTGGAGAGGGTCTGCCCTTGAGGCCTCCTTCTTTCATTGGTCATTGCAGGCAAAACTAGACTTGTTTTAGAGCAGTTTCAAGAGCAGCACCTAATATGTGGTGGATAGAAGCAAATCCACAAGACCTTGCAGCAAATTAAAATGTAAGAGCCCGATTCAATTGAGCTTTTGCATGTTACTGTAGCCCGTAAGTGAGGTCGCAAGTTAATTTGCTATTCAATTGGCGTCTTTTTGTGGGCTCAAAACGGGTTCCGAGTTACAGCCTAGAAAAAATTGCAATGATTAAACCCGTAACTTACAGCCTCCCGATGCCTTTGATCTTTCACTTTCGCAAGAGTTACGATAGCTAAAATCGCAAATCGCTATTCAATTGCTCAGTTTCCCCAAGCCAGCAAATGTTTTCACACCCGTAAATGGCAAAAGAAGGAGAAAATCCTACAAGTGCTAGAGTGGACCCTCAAATGGGCCAAACACCTATTCGTAGCATTGTAAATGCAAAAAAAAAAAATCAATCCTGCACTGTAAATAACAGTGAACGCGAAGATAGACATTAGAATTAATTAAGCAACAGTCTCAAGCTCACAAATCTGCAGTATATAAGGTTTATTTTAATGTTTCATTTTGGGGTTAAATCGATCTCGGTATCAATAAGTTAATACATATCTGGCCACCCACATGGACTAGAACAATATTGGCATTCATTTTCATAATTCTTTATTTTGCGGGTTTGCGAGTCTGATTGCATATCGGACCCCCGAACCTAATTCATGTTTTATACTGCCATAATAATGACAGTCTCATTTTCTATTGTTCCCGCTCTGAATTGCTAAGAACCAGTTCATGGTTTACGGAGTCAGCTTTGGGCCAGTAACTTGCGGGTTTGAGCAATTGACTAGCTCCACATTCGGGGACAACGGGAGCCCGCAACACACCCAGACATACAGCCTAAATTTATTTCCTTCAAATAATGTGTTTTTTACCAATCAGTTGAGTAAATAAACAAATAATAGCATACTGTATATTACCACTACAGCTGCCATTTAAGATTGTTGTATGCAAGGTCTAGAAGCACTGAAAATTCTGTGGCCCCATTATGAGTATGAAATCAGTAAGATAATAGTGGAAACATTTATCATCAGCAAGGGTGTAGGAATCGGAAAAAATCCGGGGGGAGGGTTTTTTTTCAAAAAGACAAAGATCCGAGCAGTGACCGAATGAGCAAGAGCAATAGCACAACACGAGGAGCAATAGCACTACACGAGGAGCAATAGCACTACATGAGGAGCAATAGCACTACACGAGGAGCAATAGCACTACATGAGGAGCAATAGCACTACACGAGGAGCAATAGCACTACATGAGGAGCAATAGCACTACACGAGGAGCAATAGCACTACCCGAGGAGCAATAGCACTACTGTTCTACAGTAAAGGTGCAAACAAACTAAGGGTAGGAGAGTGTCTGTTCTGAAGTGGTCGCTATGTTTTCACCCATGTGTACTGGAAGGAAGTCACACGTGCAGAAAAAGTTATAACATAACAGAACATATCAGAAGAGATTACTGCCCTGGTCTTAAAGAGGGGCTCCACCTCATGAGGATGTGAGCATGGACCAAAGGGATAGTAGGTCACCAGGGCTTCAAAACATAGATATGGGCTCTCTCCTGTGAATAACTCTGGCAGATGGCAAGAGGTCATCATTATACCACCAGTGACGGACTCAGGCATATATGATGTGCACTTTGTACCATGGAGATTGATCACAGTCAAACGGTATAACTACCGAGATTGATCATCACCAAAAAGTGGCACTGACTAACTTGACCACATCCATACTGGATGGCTCTCATTTGTTCAAGTTGGCCAGTGCCTTCTGGGGATAAGTGTTGTCAGTGGTTATACAGTTTGATTGGGACCAATCTCCATGGTTCAAAGTGCACATCATATATACCTGAGTCTGTCACTGGTGGTTTAATGATGACCTCTAGCCATCTGAGATAGGAGAGAAATACAAGAGAGAGAGAGAGAGAGAGACGAGAGAAAAAGAGACAGGAGAGAGAGTCATTAGAGAGAGAAAGAGACAGGAGAGAGAGTCATTAGAGAGAGAAAGAGACAGGACTGAGAGAGGAGAGAGAGCGCACAGATAGAGAGACTGCACAGAGACAGACAGCACAGAGAGAGAGAGAGAGAGAGAGAGAGCACATACAATTGAAGATAAAATTATATGATATCATAATTTATGACGGGCAAGTTACTAGTATATGCCTGGGGGGATTTATCCACCCCCCCCTCCCCATCCCGCCACATTACCTAAACCCCTGATCTTCAGTGTAAATAAAATAACTTTTTTATATTTATTATTATTATTTATATATTTGAAAAGACACCTGTTTAGCAAATGTTTGAAGCTATATAAACATGGAGGCTGTCTGATGGAGAGAGACAAACAATTCCACAGTGCATGGAAGGCTTGTGAGAATCCTATAGATGGAGGAGAGGAAGTAAGGAGTGAAAGAAAGATACAGGTCTTGAGCAGAGCCAATTAGGGGAATATTTGGAAATAAATGCAGAGATATAAAGAAGCCACTGTTATTAAGGACTTTGTATGTTAAGATCAAGATTTTAAACTTCAATCTGGAGGGCATGGACAGTCAGTGAAATGACTGATGATGAGCATTTATCTCCTACAGGAGGATTTCAGAACATAAAGAAGAGGTAAAACACTTATATGAAGAGATGGAGCAGCAAATAAGTGCAGAAAGAAAGAGATTACTCAATGAGGTAAAAAAGGTGTTTATATGTTCTTATGTTGTATTTTTCATTGCAAATAATATTAAAATGGCTATTGTAATCCTATATTTAAAATGTGTTCTTTTAAAGAATAGCACATAATAATGTGCAAAATATTTGAGAAAGTAAAAAAATATTGCATGTATTGTACTTTCAATTTACCTTTTATATGCAATTTTGCTGCACTGAAATCTACCATTTTCTGATGATTTTCTTCTTGATATGAGACACACATCTAAAGGAAGTGTCTGACTGTACAATGGAAACTTGGCAACTACATATTAGGACTAATGTAAAGGAGAAGGAAAAATAACCTAAGTAAAGAAAATGTAATCTTGCAATAAAGAATAATTGCACATAAGAATGAAAAATTATGATATAATATAGGTTGTGCTTACTGCTTTTACTTTATAAAAAATAGCAAACAATAAATATAAAAGGTGTACTTAATAATAGCACTTTTTATAAATACTTCAGAGTTCAGAGTCTTTTTAATGACTTTACATGAATGATGTATGTCATTTTAGCTTCTCTTACCATTAAGTTTTATTTTGTTTTAGATTAAGAAAAGAAAATCTAATCATATATATAGTTGTCATACTTACGAATGTTGGTCACGGAATGTTAAAAGTTAGGGGCTTGCATGCGCAATGAGCGCTCATCGCGAGCCCCGAAAAACATGGGTTTGACGGGGCTACAATGAGTGCCAAATGCCCTCATTGCAGGCCTTGCAAGGAGCTGCAAAAGTGCTTTTTGCAGGGCCCGTATGTGACTGGCTTGACAGGGCTGCAATGAGCACCAGAGCCTTCGTCGCTCATTGCAGGCCTGTACGTGACTGGCTTGGGGGCGGTGGGAGTAAGGCTCAAAACGAGTTACAGGCTTCAAAAAAGTTATGAATTTAACACCATTCTTTTCAAGCCTGTAACTTGGAAGCCGGCGGAAGACCCCCAAAAGACACAAATTAATAAAAAAATGAACTTACAACCTCACACACAGCACAGGGGGAGAGGCCGGGAGCCTGTAAGTGATATTGCAAGCTAATTTGTAATTTATTTGTTGTTTTCGGGAGGTCTGCAAACGGGTAAGTAAGGAAAAAAATTGCGGACGTAAAGACGTACATTTTTTACAAGCCTGTATGCCTTGGGGAAAATGAATGAACACGTAAATGAAATCAGGAGCACAGAGGAGGAGAGAGGGGAGAAAGACACAGTGGAGGGACAGGGGGAAGAAGGAGGAAAGAGACACAGGGGAGGGAGTGGGGTGGAAAGAGACACAGGGGAAGGAGTGGGGAAGGGGAGATACACAGGGGTGAGAGAGGGAGGGAAAGAGACACATGGGAGGGAGATAAGGGGAAAAAAACATGGGAGGGAGAGAGTGGGGAGAGGCGCCCAATGAGCACCAAAGGCACTCATTGCATGGCTTGCAATGAGCCCTCATTGCAGGCCACGAAAGTTGTGGGTTGGCCAAGGCCTGCAATGAGCTGCACAGCTGCTCATTGCAAGGCTTGCGAGGAGCACCGAATGGGCATATTGTAACCAAGCTTTTTTGTGGCACTGGCACTGGCGCAATCTTTCTTGGTCTACCTGACCTTGGCATGGTATCAAGTGATCCCCGAATTTTTCACTTCTTAATAAGTGATTGAACAGTACTGACTGGCATTTTCAAGGCTTTGGATAAGGTTTTATATAATTTTCCATCTTTATGAAGTTCCATTATCTTGTTACGGAGGTCTTTTGGCAGGTCTTTTCTGCTCCCCATGGCTCAGTGTCTAGCCTGTGTAGTGCATCCACGTGAGAGCTAACAAACTCATTGACTATTTTTACACAAACACTAATTGCAATTTAAAAAGCCACTGATATGCTAAATTAACTTTTAATTGCCATTTTAACCTGTGTGTGTCACCTTGTGTGTCTGTAATAAGGGCATATAAACTTTTGATCAGTGCCATTTGGGTGATTTCTGTTATAATTATGATTTAAAAAGGAGCCAAACAACTAAAAATACATTTATTTTGCATGATCTGTCATATTTTTAAAATAAATGCAAAAATTTCACAATTTCTTCCAGGGTATGCAAACTTTTGAGCACAACTGTATATATATATATATATATATATATATATATATATATATATATATATATATATATATATATATATATATATATATATATATAAATATATATATATAGTGTTTATATATATATATATATATATATATATATATATATATATATATATATATATATGAAGAGTGAGGTAGCCGTGATCTAGATAAAAAATAAGAGTATTGCAGTATATAGTGATACCTTTTTTATTGGACAAACATATTCATAATTCAAATTGTGTCAGCACATCTGCAAATAGGACACAGCCATGCATAACAACAAGAGCTATCACATCAGAGGGTCATATTCTTTTACATCATCCAATGTAGTCTACATGATACAATGAACTGTATGTGACATTGGGGAAACCAGGCAGAAATTACATATGAAGATGAATCTCCACATACATCCCATCAATAAGCACAATGAGGACAGTTACTGTACCCCAGTCGGACACCATTTCACCAAGAAGAATCACTCCCAGAAAAATCTCAAAATCAAAATACACAAAGGTCATTTTAAAAACACTCAGGAAAGAAATACATTTAAAATTAAAATGATTATGCACTAAAAATTTAATATAAATAAGGATTTTTTATCTCATTACCAAAATTTATTTTAACTGCTAACATTCATTATATATATATATATATATATATATATATATATATTTTTTTTTTTTTTTTTTCTCTGCTTTCTTTCTGTATTTGGTTACAGCTTTATGGTTCCTTAAGATCTGAAACTATTTACGACCCCAATTTATTTACTCTGGTCTGCACTCATACCTGCACAGTTGGCTGTACAGAAAATTATTTGCGAATCCTGGAATATTTTGTTTCATTTGGGAATCTATAATTAGTACTGCCTCTGACTTGACAAAGAGAGGTCCTCTCTCTAAAGCTCGTCATGAAAACTATGAATATGTTTGTCCAATAAAAAACGTATTACCATATTCTGCAATACTCTGATGATTCATATGTATATACAGTATATATATATCACCTATTATAATTGTCAAACTGCGAGTTGTCGTCACGCTTGCGAGCCTTGCGAAGCAAGGCGAGCCGTTGAGGCATGGAAGCCTTCCGAGCTCGCACTTAGGCCAGCAGTTGCGTGAGGACAACTGGCAGTTTGACAACTTCCTTCCTCCTTCCCCTCATCCTCCCTCCTGCCCCTCATTCTCCCTCTGCCCCTCATTCTCCATCCTTCTTCTCATCCTCCCTCCTCATCTTCCCTCCTGCCCCTCATCCTTCCCCCTCCTCCTCCCGTTCCCCCTCTCCACTAACCTCCAGTGTTGGATGACTGCCTGCTGTTCCCTCCCCAGCAGGCCTCTTCTTGCTGTGTCTGGCATATTCTCTCCCTCAGTACGCTCCCTCCCCCACCACTAGGGGGCGCTGTCACAGAGCAGGAACATACCAGGGACTGACCATGGAGGCCACAAGTGCCATCTAGCAGCACAATGGTGACATATACAAGAGAGCACACACTAATAGGAGAGAGAGAGAGGAGGGGGGAAGAGAGAGACAGCAAGGAGAGAGGGGGGAGAGAGACAGCAAGGAAAGAGGGGGGAGAGAGACAGCAGGGAAAGAGGGGGAGAGAGTGACAGCAGGGGAAGAGGGGAGAGAGTGACAGCAGGGGAAGAGGGGGGAGAGAGTGACAGCAGGGGAAGATGAGGGAGAGAGTGACAGCAAGGGAAGATGGGGAGAGAGTGACAGCAGGGGAAGAGGGGGGAGAGAGTGACAGCAGGGGAAGAGGGGAGAGAGAGACAGCAGGGAAAGAGGGGGAGAGAGTGACAGCAGGGGAAGAGTGGGGAAGAAAGAGAGAGACAGCAGGGAAATAGGGGGGAGAGAGACAGCAGGGAAATAGGGGGGAGAGAGACAGCAAGGAAAGAGGGGGAGAGAGTGACAGCAGGGAAGAGGGGGGAGATAGTGACAGCAGGGGAAGAGGGGAGAGAGAGTGACAGCAGGGGAAGATGGGGGAGAGAGTGACAGAAGGGGAAGAGGGGGGAGAGAGTGACAGCAGGGGAAGAGGGGAGAGAGAGACAGCAGGGAAATAGGGGGAGAGAGTGACAGCAGGGGAAGAGTGGGGAAGAAAGAGAGAGACAGCAGGGAAAGAGGGTGAGAGAGTGACAGCAAGGGAAGAGGGGGGAGAGAGTGACAGCAGGGGAAGATGGGGGAGAAAGAGAGTGACAGCAGGGAAAGAGGGGGAGAGAGGGACAGCAGGAGAAGAGGGGGGAGAGAGTGACAGCAGGAGAAGAGGGGGGAGAGAGTGACAGCAGGGGAAGAGGGGGGAGAGAGTGACAGCAGGGGAAGAGGGGGGAAGAAAGAGAGAGACAGCAGGGAAAGAGGGGGAGAGAGTGACAGCAGGGGAAAAGTGGGGAAGAAAGAGAGTGACAGCGGGTAAAGAGGGGGGAAGAAAGAGAGAGACAGCAGGGAAAGAGGGGGAGAGAGTGACAGCAGGGAAGAGGGGGGAGAGAGTGGCAGCAGGGGAAGAGGGGGGGAGAGAGTGACAGCAGGAGAAGAGGGGGGAGAGAGTGACAGCAGGGGAAGAGGGGGGAAGAAAGAGAGAGACAGCAGGGGAAGAGGGGGGAGAGAGAGACAGCAGGGCGATGGTGCTTATCTTGCCGTCATTTTTGACGGGCAAGTAGCTAGTATATATATATATATATACTAGTAAATTGAGCATCAAACATGACGGTATGCTTTTTCTCTTCCTCCCTTTGTGTCTCTCGCCCCCTTTCCCTGTGTCTCTCCCCCCTTCCCTCCCCTGTGTCTCTCCCCACTTCCCCTCATGTGTCACTGCCCCCTTTCCTCCCCTGTGTCTCTCCCCCCTCCCCTGTGTCTCTCCTTTCTTCCCTACCTATGTCTCTTCCTTCCTCTGTGTCTCTCCCCTTCTTCCCTCCCCTGTGTCTCTTTTTTCCCCTCTCCCCTCCCCTGTGTCTCTTCCCCTCCTTCCCTCACCCGTTTCTTTTCCCCCTCCCTGTGTCTTTTTTCCACCATCCCGTGTCTCTTCCCTCCCTCCCCTCCCCTGTGTCTCTTTCCCCCCTCCCCTCCTCTGTCTTCCCCCTCACCCCTCTCCTATGTCTTCCTCCCCCTCTCCCCTGTGTCTTCCTCCCCCCTGTCTTCCTCCATCCTCCCCTGTGTCTCCCCCCCCCTCCCCTGTGTCTTCCTCCCCCACTCCCCTGTGTCATTCTCCCTCCCCCTGCTGCATGATGCAGCGACCATACAGAGCTGTGCATGTGCGCAGCTCTGTATGGACTTAGGAAGTGGTAAGTGTGTACGCTCCCATGGAGCATTAAACACTTAACACAAATATTATAGTTGATAATAATAAAACATGAACAGGAATATTGGAGGGTCCCAAGAAATTTTATTATTATGAGAACAATACCAAATTCCTATTAAGTCAAGTATTTTTTGTTTTGAAGGGTGTTATCATTTTCATTTCAAATGTCTTTCTTTCCTTATGGTTTTGAAATGTCCGCTGAGTATTTTGATGCAATTTTTGTCTGCTTTCCCCAATGTAACAGCCCCTTTCACATACAGTTCATTGTATTATGTAACCTACATTTGAGGATGTACATGAATATTATTATGATCTGATGCTATAGGTCTTGTTGTTATGAGTGGCTGTGTCCTTTCTACAGATATGTTGACACAGAGCCTGATTTAATTGAGCTTTCGCAAGTTACTGGAGTCCGTAAGTGAGGTCGCAAGTAAATTTTCTATTGAATTGGCATCTTTTTGCAAGCTCCTAACGGGTTACGAGTTACGGCCTTGAAAAAATTGTGATTGTTAAACCCTTAACTTACAGCCTCCCAAAGCCATTGATCATTCACTTTCGCAAGAGTTACGATGGCTAAAATCACAAATCACTATTCAATTGCTCCAACTCCCCTAGCCCGCAAATGTCCCCCCCCCCTAAAATAGCAAATGAAGGAGAAAATCCTATGAGTGCTAGAGAGGACTCACAAGGGGGTCAAAAACCTATGCATAGCACTGTAAATGCAAATAAAAAACTAAATTAAATCTCGGGTATCAATGAGTTAATACATATCAGGCCACCCACATGGACTAGAACAGTATTGGCATTGATTTTCATAATTCTATATTTTGTGGTTTTGCAAATCTGATCACATATCAGACCCACGAACCTAATTGATTGACATGTAACCTCTGTGTTTTACTGCAGTAATAATGACGGTCTCATTTTCTATTGACTGATTTGAAACAGGAGGTTTCGGTCTTGCTTAGTTGATCATTTTCCCGCCCTAAACTGCTACGAACCAGTGCATGGTTTATGGAGTCAGCTTTGGGCCAGTAACTTGTGGGTTTGAGCAATTGAATAGCTCCGGAATCGGAGACGAATAAGAGTCCACAACACACCCACAGACATACGGCCTACATTGCTCGAGTTGGCTTGCAATTGAATCGGGCACACAGTTTGCAGCAAATTTTACTGCAAGGTTTGGTACCATTTTTTTCTGTTGTGCTGTTCGTTGGCCTATCTTCTGTTCACCAATGTTTGTCTCAGTTTTGGTGGCTGTCTAAATGCAAGAATGGGAGGTTTGGGGAGTATATGTTTTAATTCTGCATCCTCTGTTAGTATTTCTTCTAGAGTCGGGTGGTATGTGGTAACCAGTGGTGTATGTAAAGTTGTTTCTTTCGTTTTGTATTACAGAAGGTGTTCTTTTTGTGTAATGACACAGGGGGTATAATCCTTCTGTCTGAAAGATTCAGTGTTTATCCTGTACCCTGTGTTTGAACATATGCAATGGTATCTGATGGCTTGACTAGAAATTATTGTTTACGTAGCACGAGAGGGTTGTAATAGTAGTACGGTAAAGGTAGCTGCATCAGTCTGTTTCCTTTATACAGATGAGTGAAGTGTGCCATTGGTGATGGTTATGGTAGTGTCCAAGAGGTTCACCTGGAATTTCATCCATTTTATGTTTAATAGTTGGGTGGGAAGTATTTAAAGAATTGGGAAAGTCTCTGAGTACATAAACAGTAAAATGAAATACAATAAAAATAAAAATTAAATAAGTAATTTATTAATTAATGTAAAATTATCTAATTGTCAGAAATAATTAAGATAAATAATTAAATGACTGGCATAATTTGAATTCACTTTCCTGGCCACAATTTCTAAAACATTTATTGGAGGTAGATGGAAACATTTTATTTAATTTAGAAGGAACCAAATAAGTTCTATCTAAGTATTTTAATGACGTTTCTAGAAAAACATATTTTTTACTACCGCGATAAGATTAAAAAATGTTTTCCAATCTTCAACTGCTATAGGGCTTCTTAAATATTTTTTTCAATTTAACAGAATTTTTTTTTTCTTCTGGTTTTAGATTGGCGCTTTTTGAATAAATAATTGAAAGAACACCTTTTTAAGAGGATAAAATAAACAATTGTTTTGAAATTGTGTTAAAAGAGATATTATATTGTCAGATTAAAAATGTTTAATTTATAGATAACAATTTTTTTTTTTGTTATTGGACATTTAAAAAGAAGATTGTAAATCACCACAATCATTACATTTTTTGTTATAATAAAAATGATAAATTCTTTAAAAAACATTAGATTCCCACAACCAAAATATATTTTTGTCTTTCCCTGGAATAAAATTAGAATTTTGGAATACTGGGGATAAGAGTGATTGTTTGTTAGAAAGATTTTGGTAAAATCTATAGATAGACCATAAAGATAAAGATTGCTTAGTGTAGGCATTATCAATAGATGAATTACATTTCTTTATTTTTTCCACGACATTAGATATTGTATATCGAGATGCGAGATAAATCATTTTCAATTTATGTTCAACAAAGTTTATATTCATTAGCAATGCATAAAGTTAATTGTGATACTTGTGTAGCTATATAATAATTGTATAAATGAGGAGTATAAAGGCCAGGCATTTTTTTTAATTTAGATTATAGAAAATGTATTGTTTCATATAAATCTAAAAAAATAAATATGTAAAGAATGAATTTCTAATTGACTTATTAGAACAGGAATACATCTAAAATGATAGAATATTTGAGGTAAAGCTATCATCAATATAGCTTATAACCAACCGCCTGCATAAAGAGTATGACACAATAATTGTACAATCATTTCTTACCAGAGTGATGCACGAAACACTACCCACAGCAAAGAGGTACAGAATTTAATACACACAAAAAATAAAGAAGTTCAGCAGCTGATTGCTGTCCAGGATGAGGTAAGAAAATAATATATTACAATATATGTGTATTTTCTTCATGTAATAAATAATGCTAAAGTATTTTTATTTCAGATATATTATTATTACAATATGAAATTAATTTGCAAAAATGCAGTAGTGTTATAGTTTTTTCAAGTGTTTGAGACATACAGTGTGTTATCATACTATATGTTAGTCAGCTTGGCTTTTGCTATGCATATTATTGCCACAGTATTAAAAATCTAAAAAAATATATCTTCTACTACAGGAGGGGCTTATAGAGCATCTCAAGTGGGATATGCATCTCTCTATTTACTGTGCAGTATTTCCTATAGAGTATAATGGAGTTTGGGTTCCAGTGGTTAGGATTCGGTGCTTTCACTGCTGCAACCTGGGTTTGATTCCAGTCAGGGAATCAAGAGGTCACACCACTCATGCATGGTTGGGCCTGGTCAGTACTTGGAAGGGAGACCACCTAGGAATACCAGGAGCTGTATGCTGAGGCCCACCTGAGAAAGAACTGGCAACCCACTCCAATATCTCTGCCAATGAAGACTAAGTTTATCAGCAGGACCATGTGATGTGTCCATGAGGTCACAGAGAGTTGGGCATGACTGAATGACACAAACATGCAAACAAACAGAGTTAACAGAGCACTTCTCACCTCATCTCAGCCACTTGAGATGCTTAGTTAATTCCTTCACTGAAAGTAAAACCACATCATTTAGTTTTTTCTCTCAGATTTAGATCCCCCTTCTCATGAGATCTTGAGTCAGACAAATTAAAAGGTGAAGTGTTTTTCCCTTTCCTGGGTTATCATTACCGACCAAGAGTTCCCCAGCCCGTCACACTTTTAGTACATTCCCCCTCTTAGATTTATTTTAGTGGCGTGTATTAAAGAAGACTTTAAACCTCAAAAGAGACTTCTGATACAATCATCACGACCAATCAGCAACAAATCAATGATAGACAAGCTTACATTTAATCAATAACAACATGTAAAGGCTCTTATAGTAAAAGAACATTTTATAATGTGACCCAGAGTCTACATAAGATAATTCAAGACTTCTAACTTATAATTACTCAGCAGATGTAATAAGAGAATCACATCCATTTTCCTAACATTTAGTAACTTTTTTGCATATACCAAAACAAACCTTAATGAAAACATGTTTATTTCAGGAGACAGAGTTCTCTAGAGCTTATCTATCAAAGATTCATGTTAATCTCACTATTATGAAAACACCCATTGTTCTTCTATAGATGTCATCTTAAAATATCCAGTTAGTTGATACATTAACATTATATCATACGAGGTAAGAGATGCATTAAGGTGTTATGCTGTCCTTGACCTCTACAATATACATAAAGTCAGTTCTGCTCAGTTCCTATTCTCTTTCTTGTTCCTCTTTTTACTTTGTTTCTTTCTTGTTGCTGTGACCTCATCTTCTCCCCTTTCATTTTTCTCTCTAGGTCAACTCCTATTTTGCTTAAATATATGTTTACTTTTTTTTTTTATCCCCATTTTATCCTCCTACTAGGGTATATTTATCAAAAAGTAGGAACAAGTGTTATTAAGCAAGGTATAAAATACCTCTAATTTGTATGTTTTCTATTTGTGAAGCGGGAATAAACTCTGATAAAAAGCCTTTATAGAAAACACAGGAAGTGAGAATATTTGGTAGATGTCGGATGAATGCAGTTTCTGGTTGCTTGAGAGTCACTATTAAAAGAGACCTAGATTAGCTGCACCTAGGATGCTCTGCTAAGTATATTTGTCAGTGAGGGCTGTTCTAGCAGCAGCAGCTTTCACTCCTCACTTACACACAGATACGCTGGAGAGTGTAGTGCTGAACCCGGGGAATGTAAAGCCAACACTGCACTGGCTCAGTCACTCCTGCTTGTCTGTTTCCAGGTAAAACTGAATTGCAGAGATGTACAGTAGATGACATCTAGGTGCCTGTAAGCATTTTGTTGCATGACAACCTGGCGCCTGGTATTTGTTGAGCCATGTAAATTGTATTTGTTATTTAAAGTACAGTATTCAATTTGTTCTGGTTGCTTAAGTTCTGGTTAACTCAGAGTCTACTGTATTTGGAAACGGAGAGACCTTTCAATGTGGAGAAAAAATAATGAATAATGTGAATTGGGGACATGTACAGTTTGAATATATAAAGAAAAATGATCTTTACAAATAAGAAATATCTCTTCATTTTGAAAGTTGGAAAAAGAACTTAAAAACCTAAAAAGCAACCAGCATGTAACAAAGTCTGAGAATGAGAAATTGAAACACACCAACCAGGATCTGCAGCAACAGCTGGAGAAGATTCGAGGACAGCTTTCCGTGGCACAAGACTGTGTCAGTGAGATGAGACAAAAAGCAGACCACCATGGCAATGAAAGGTAAGAGAGGGATCTGTGTGACATCTGGTCAAAATATTGGGAGATGCAATGCAGAAGACTCCCATGTAAGCTGTTTTCCCATTGACCCAATGTTTTTTATTGGAGCCAATGTGATCCACCCCTTAGTCGCTTATCAACAAAAATAATTTAAAACTCAAATCTCACCATTAATATGTACTATTAGAGTGTGTTTATATCTACTACTATAATCTACTGCATATCTTATGTTTCTAGCCATAGAAAAGGCTAGTAAAACAAACACATATAATAGTTGTCAAACTGCGAGACATCGTCAGGCTTTGTGAGGTGCGTACGAGTTAGGCGATGAGCGCCACAGGTGCACATCTCTGCGAGCCTCGCAAAGCAAGGCGAGCTGTTAAACCATAGCACCTAGCCGATGAGGGCAGATGGCTAAGTGAGGCGAGACGCTAAAATACTAGACGCAGGACTTTACGAGTTTTTACGAGTTTTACTAGTTTAGCGGCCGAACCACGTTAAGCAAAAAAAATGAAAAACACACTAAATACACCCCAAAAAAATACAAAAACATCACAGACAGCATGGGGCAACAGCCTTGACGTCTGTGAGTGAGGTGGAACGCAAATTGAACTCGATTTAGGCGATTTTCGCCACTCAAAAAAAATGAAAACGAGGCTACATGACCCCGGACCGCGCAAAACACTGCAAAACGAGTAGCACTTTACACATCACACTACGACCTACAAGATACACTATTACAAAAGCCAAAAGTACCCCATTATTAACATTACGACTATATAATGCCGCTTTACACAATAAACCAACGGCTTTACCTCGCCCACGCAGCCTATTTAGAAAGCACACTTCAAACATTCATTACATACTATAAGCAGGGCACTAAGACTCACAATGTATATTCTATGCAGACGCAAAATACAAACAGATTGTTAGCTCTTCAGCCTATTGCTCGCTGCATATATCGTTTATAAATAATTAAAGTATATTAATTGATTTAAGAAATCATTCATTATTACGGTTTCAATTATGTGTCAAACAGCATTACCTGCCTTACAATTTTATTGCCCCGTTATTTTTGACGGCAAGTCGCTAGTGTTCTAATAATTTAGAACATTCCAAATGAGTGAAAGCAGCGGTTCCAAAATCAGTTCACAGATAACTCCTAAAAAGCCTGGATTAAAGAAGAAACCTTTCTAAATGTGCCTTAGCAGCCTCTAATGCCCTCACCTATGTTCAAACAGGGTTCACCCTGAATCATGAGCAGTAAGTTGTCATATTTGGCTGAATTATTTTCTTTTCAATATACAATGCAGCAAAATGTATAATTTATTTTATTTTTTATAGTTGATTTACAGAACAGTCCATTGTCCTTCCCCAATTAAATAAGTCTGCATTAACAAAATGGTACCTTGACATTTATTTTCATATGCATGTGCTAATAGATAGAGACATTGCATTTCTTGCAATATTAAAGACATTAATTGAAACTTTTCATTTGTTTAAGGAACAAGATTGACATAGATGAGCTCTCGAGTTCACAGGTATGACAATGTACATAAGGATTGCTGTATTATGTTTTATTTTTATTTATATACTAGAATGTTTGTCCATCATTAAAATATTACAATGATGGTTTCAGATAGTCAGAGGAAAGGATTACAGGATTGATGTAAGATACAAGGAACATATAGAGAGTTTGAAAAGGGAATGGAGCAAAAACCAAAAAGGGACCTGAGAAGAAACTTAAAGTCAGGGAGAAGGAGACATAGAAAAGTAGGCAGAGAGTAGATGGAAAGATGAATGGATTAAAAAGAGTGAAAAGGGAGACAGACTGAAAAGTGTTGAAGAGAGAACACAAGTGATAGGTGAGACCAAAATGGATGGTCTAGGAGAGAAGGGTATAGGGATGAAGAGATGGAGAATACAGAAAAGGAAGAAAGTAGGGAGAAATTGATGAAAAGAAGAGGATAAAGGATGAGGTAAATCCTAAATCAAATCTGCACAACAGAACCCTTCAATCTCCTTACGCCCTACAATGAGGATAATGAGGTAAGCTCAAACTTGTTCCCTCAATTCTTCTCTCTGATTCATGAGGGCAGGAGCCTAGGAGTGAGAGAGAGAAGATAGAAATGAAAGAGAAGAGGGCACAGAAGGGAGAGAGGATACTGAGGGAGAGAACAGAGAATAGAGAAATGGGGAGAAGAGGACAAAATGGAAATTGCCGAAGCAGGAACATAATGTGTAGACAATAGTTTATGCTAGGGAGAGAGGAGGTCACAGATTTTGGACAAAGAATGGAGGTACGATAGAGAAGAGGACATGGAGGGAAGAAGGAGTAAATAGTAGAAGACACAGATACACAATATGGGGAGAGATGAAACCATAGTCATATCATAGTGATGTACAAAACACTACCCACAGTAAAGAAATACAGAAATGAATACACAAAAAATAAAAAAGTTCAGTAGCTTTTTGCTGTCCAGGATAAGGTGAGAAATTAGATATATTATAATGTAAATGAGTTGTATTAAAAGAAGTCAAATGTAAAAACAATTTGCAAATATTCAATAGTGTTGTAGTTATTTAATATGTCCGCTTGGCTTTTGCAACACTAGTAATTAACAATTAATAATAAATAGTGCACATTAAAAAGATCAATAGAGATCTAAAAAGGTTGAACTTGAGGGACTAACTCTTTATTCATCCTCCAATACTATACTATTAGTAATTATTTAATCAACAAATTAATTAATAACTAATCCGCATATTGCAGATCAGAGGAGATCTTAACAGGTTGAACTTGATGGACTGAAAGTCTTTTTTCAACCTTAATTACTATGTAACTATGCAACACTGTAGCTGAGCTTAACAGCATTCATTTCCAATGCATTTTATTGTTCCCTTTGTAAACACAGCATTACAAATATAAAAATACTTCCCTTCTACAGCAGTGGGGAGTTTACTGAGCATCTCAAGTGGGATATGCATCCCTATATTTACTATGTACTATTTCCTATGGAGTACAACAGAGTTCACAGCCCCTCTCACCTCATCTCAGCCACTTAAGATGCTTAGTTAATTCCCCCACTGAACGTAAAAAAAACACATCATTTTGTTTTTCTCTCAGATGGAGTTCTCACTTCTCATGAGACAGATAAATTAAAGGGTGAAATTAAATATTATGTCTCCATTCCTGAGTTATCATAACCGACCAAGAGTTCTCCAGCTCGCCACACATTTCGTACATTTTGCCTCTTAGATTTCTTTTAGTAGCCTGTATTAAAGAAGACATTAAACTTTTAATCAATAACAACATTTAAAGAATCCCATAGTAAGAAAGCAGTTTATGATGTGACCCAAAGTCTATGTGAGCTATTTCAGGAGTTCTGATTTAAGTTGCTGGATTCAGTGAAATAAATACTCAGCAGGTGTAATACGAGCATCGGATCCATTTTCTTAACTCTTAGTAACTGTTTTCCATATACCATACCTTAATGAGAAAAAAATTACTTGCGGAGACAGAGTTCTCTGGAGCATATCTGTCAAGGATTCATGTTACTCATATTATTATGAGAATACACATTGTTCTTCTATAGATGTCATCTTAAAATATCCAATTTCTTATTACATTAACATTATAAAATGACATAAGAGGCAAACTAATTTCAAGAGAGAGATGTATTAAGGCTTTATGCTGTCCTAGACCTCTACAAACACACATAATCTATTTAAGTTACTTCTATTATGTTTCTTGTTCCTCCTTTTACTTTGTTTCTTTCTCGTTGCTGTGACATCATCTACTCCCCTTTCATTTTACTCTCCATGTCAATGCCTAGTTTGCATAAATATATATACAGTGGTACCTTGGTTCACGTCCTTAATCGATTTTGGAAGGAAGGATGCGAACCAAACAGGATGAGAACCAAACAAGCTTTTCTCATAGGAATCACATTTTTCACATTTTCTTTAGAATTGATGTCTTGTTTTTAGATACAAAACCTTAAAACTAAGCAGGCATTAATAAAAACAATAATTACATCAAATAACAGAGAATGCAACTTCACTTTAACTGTAAAGAGATCAAATAACAGAAAATGTAACTTCACTTCCTTCTTTTACTTTGTTTATTTCTTGTTGGTGTGACCTTATCTACTCCCCTTTTTATTTTTCTCTCTAGGTCAAAGCCTTGTTTGCTTAAAGTAGATACTCAAGTAGATTTGATGTATACTGTTCACCTTTTTAATCCTGTATATCCTCACTTTGATAAATATATCCCAATAAATGCAATATTATGAAATCTGAGTGATCTTTCAATGTGGAGAAAAAATAATGAATAATGAGTATTAGGTACATGTACAGTTTGAATATATGAAGAAAATGACTCTTACTAATTTGAAATATCTCTTCATTTTGAAAGTTGGAAAAAGAACTTCAAAACCTAAGAAGCAACCAGCATGTCACAAAGTCTGAGAATGAGAAACTGAAACAGACCAACCAGGATCTAGAGCAAGAGCTGGAGAAGATTCGAGGACAGCTTTCTGAGGCACAAGACCATGTCAGTGTAAGGAGACAAAAAGCAGACCACCATGGCAATGAAAGGTGAGAGAAGGAACTATGTGACATCTGGTATATAGCTACATACGGCAAACAAAATATTGGGAGACTCTCATGTAAGCTGTTTTCCTATTGACTCAATGTTTTTAATTGGAGCCACTGTGATCACTCCTTAGATGCTTATTCACAACACAATAATTAAAACTCAAATCTCATCCCATTAATAGAGACTTTTAGGCCCCATGTCAATTGAGCAATTGTTACTGGAGCCTGTAATGTAGCCCGTAATCTAATTTGCTATTCAATTGGTGTCTTTTAGCTACCCGCGGGTTCAGGTTTAAAATCCCTGCGGTTGTCTGAATTGTAACCCCCAACCCATCAAAGCCTTTGATCTTTCAAGCCCGTAAATGTTACAATCGCAAACTGCTATTCAATCGCTACAATTCCTCAAGCCCGCAATTGCCTTCAAACCAGTAAATGGCAAATGTAGAAGAAAATTTTACGAGTACCAGATAGGACTCACAAGGGGGTTAAACACCTGATCATAGCACTAAAAATTCCAACAAAAAAATCAACACTTCAATTCAAAAGACAGGGAAAGCAATGAAAGACATTATAATCAATTGCCCAATAGTCTCAAGCTCGCAAATCTGCAATCAAAAATTATTATTTTTTACGTTTCATTTCCGTGTTATATCAATATCTGTAATCAAGGAGTTAATTCATATCAGGCCACCCACATGACTAGAACATTTCCTTCATTCATTTTCATTCTTTTGTACATTGCCAGATTGCGAGTCTGATCGCATATCAGACTTCTAAACGCTAATTTATTGTCGTTTAACCTCCATGTTTTACTGACATCATGATAACGGTCTCATTTACTATTGGCTGTTTCTAAATTGTTAGTTATGGCCTTGCTTAATTGATCATGATCATGCTCAGAAATGCTACTTAACGATTGCATGGTTTATGGTTTAGGCTTTCGGCCATGTAGCTGCGGGCTTGTTCGCTGTTGAAATTGTATAGGGGCCCTAGAGTATGCAGCACTGTGTTTATATCTACTACTATAATCATTTTAGTTTGTTAGGCATATAAACGGCTAGTAAAACAATGTTCTACTAATTTGCAATGGTAATGAGTGAAAACAGTGGTTGAGTAACTATAAAAGGGCCAGGATTAAAGAAGAAACCCGCTTAAACGTGCATTATCAATGTCAAGTGGCCTCACCTTGGTTCACCTGGAATCCTGACTAGTAAGATGTCACATTTGGCTGAATTTATTATTTTCTTTTCAATATACCATGCAACAAAATGTATAATATATTTCATTATTTATTGTTGTTTTCCTAATTACTAGCATTTTTACAGGACAGTACATTGATCTTTACAAATCAAATAACTGCCTTGAATAAATGGTAGCTTTACATTCTATTATCACATGTATGTGATAATATATGCATTTTTTTACAATATTAGAGATATTCATTGAAAATGTCCTTTGTTTAAGGGACAGCATTGACATTGATGGGCTTACAGCTTCAAGTTCACAGGTAAGAAAATTTACATACAGTATAGTATAGTATAATATATAAACATTGCTGTATTTTGTATTTTTGTTGTTGCATGTTTGCCCATCATTACAATATTACAATAATGGGTTCAGATGATTAGAGGTAAGGATTACAGGGCTGATGTAAGAGAGGTGGAGATGGTTGGTGCAGGAAGCAAATAGAGAGTCTGAAAGGGGAATGAAGCTGAAACCAAAGAGACCATGGAAGAAACTTAAAGCCAGGGAGAAGGAGAGCAGATGGAAAGAGGAATGAGTGAAAAAGTGTGAGAAAAGAAGATAGAGTGAAAAGTGTTGAAAACACAAGTACTGTGGTGTAGTAGAGACCAAATTGGATGGTCTAGGAGAGAAGGGGTATAAGGATTATTGTAATTACTATTATCCTTTATTTGTAACTAGCAAACTGACCATCAAAAACGACGGGGCAATAAAATTGTAAGGCTGGCAATGTTGGTTGCCAATGAGAGGCTTTTGCTCCTCGTGCCTGGCGTTGTTAATGTAAGTGTTACAGTTTTTGCCATTGTTTATTTTCTAAGTTTTGTGATACTGGCATTACAGAGCCTCGTTTTCATGCTGTTTCTGAAATTTTACGTTTTTTGTCTGACATTGTTTTCCTCGCTTAGGCGATT
Organism: Discoglossus pictus; assembly: GCA_027410445.1. Taxonomy (NCBI): domain Eukaryota; kingdom Metazoa; phylum Chordata; class Amphibia; order Anura; family Alytidae; genus Discoglossus; species Discoglossus pictus. The sequence goes on from CM050164.1 coordinate 136,232,534, forward strand.
TTCGTGTGGCCAAAAGCCAAATATCGGTGTAAATCGCTTGCAACCTCACTCCCAGGCTTCCTGTGTCTCTTTCGGTGCTGTGTGTCAGTGTGTTCTAATTTTGTGTACAGGCTCGCATGTGTGACTGTGCCTCTGGCTGCAATGAGCGCCTTCGGCGCTCATTGCATCCTAAGTGCTGTGCAGCTGCTACGTCTCGCTTAGCAAGGCTCGCATATGTGATGGCGCCAATGGCTGCAATGAGTGCCTTTGTTGCTCATTGCAGCAAGTTGCGCGTTTCGCGGTTTGACAACTATTATATGTGATGCACTAACCGTAGTGCTATATAGGGGTTAAGTACACTTCAAAAACAAATGTAACACATTGCAAATGAATGGAGGACCATGTTATTGCGCTCAAAATCAATCCAACATAGTGCTTATCCTGAAAGCTTGCAAAATGACAGTCTAAAAGGTATGGGTGAGGTACAGGGGCTGATAAATGCATTCAAGTCTAGTGGAGCGCGGGAAGGTGGATAGAAGACGGTCATTAGCAAAGTATTTTCCGATGAGGGCCGAGATATAAGAGGGTGTATTATTGTTGAGTGCTTTATACATTAGGGTCATGATTTTATTTTTTTCTGGAGGCTATAGGAAACATGTGGAGAGACTGACAGAGAGGTGCTGCAGACACTGAGTGTTGAGCATGAGTCTAGCAGAGGCATTCATTATGGATTGGAGTAGAGACAGATGGATAATGGGGAGGCCAGCAAGGAGAGAGTTGCAGTAGTTAAGGCGAAATATGATAAAAGAGTGAATTAGAATTGTAGTTGTGCTTTGTCTAAGATAGGGATTTTTGGGGTGAAAATGACAATATTTTGTGATTGATTTTATGTGAGGAATGAAAGAGAGGGCAAGGTCCAGTAGAACCCCAAGACAGCAGGCCTATGAGGTGGGATTGATGATGGCATTGTCAGAGATATGGGAGGAGTAGAAACTATGGAAGAGGGTTGGAAGATTAGGAGCTCCATCTTTAACTTTGATATTCAGGAGAATATGCTAGAGATGCATTTGTTCTGAGAAGTAAAATTGAGTGCCATCTGCATATAGATACTGAGGTTTATAGAAGTCTGGCAGCTTCAACCTCAGTTACAGAGTGCTATAGGTTTGTTGAGGGGAGGGTGTGCTAAGGTCACGTTGAGAGGAGAGTTTGTTACACATATTTTAAATTTTATTTTTAAAGTTGCTTGCAAAATTTTCAGCTGTGAGACAGGAAGGGACGGAGGTGGTGGAGGGCAGAGGAGAGAGTTGAATGTGGTGAATATACATTTGGGTTGGAGGCCAAAGTCGATATTAGTGATGAGAAGTAGCACTCTTTGCCAAGATTAAGGGCAAAGTGATAGTAAAGCAGAATTAACTTGTAGTGGAGGAAGTCTGCTGAAGTGAAAGATTTCCCCATAATTGTTTAGCAGTACAAAAGCACCTCTGGATGTAGCATGTTTGTGTTGTGTGTCATGGTTTTAGGTGAGAGCGAGGATGTCTGCCTGTGGTTATGGGGGCAAGGGTGGAAGTTAGAGCCAAGTTGTATTGTGTGGTGGCAATGTCAGGGCAAGTGAGGGTGGTGAGGGGAATGAGGGATGAAGAGATGGAGCATACAGAGATGAAGAAAGTAGGGAGAAATGGATCAAAGAAGGAGGAAAAAGAATGAGGGAAAGCCTAAATCCAATCTGCACAACAGCACCCTGCAATCTCCATACAGCCCTACAAGGACCTTCTGTCTGCTTCATGAGGGCATGAGGCTAGGAGTGAGTGAGAGAACATGAAAGTGAAAGCAAAGAGGGCACAGAAGGGAGAGAAAATGCTGAGAACAGAGAAGAAAGAAATAGAGAGAAGAGGGGAAAATAGGAAAGTACAGAAGCAGAATGGGGGAGTATAATGTAGAGACAAGTGGCTATGTGCGGGGAGAGAGGGGGTAACAGAGTTGGGACAGGGAATGGAGGCAAGATGGAGAAGAGGACATGAAGGTAGATGAGTAAACAGTAAAGGACGCAGGTACAGAGAAAAGAAACCATAATTGTGAGACAAGAAAGAAAGGGTAAAAAGAGTAGGAAAGAAACACATACAATTCCTATGAAATTACCATTCCAGCATTAGAACTATGACATCACCACCCCATCATCAGCATGCAACAAATCCCTATGACATTTAGATTAAACAGAGGATAAATATTATTATTACTCAGAAATAACTTTTAAAAATAAAATGTTTTAATTGCATATTTGTGGTTTTAAGACTGTTGTGTAATTAATTCTAATATGTTTCCATGCCTTCCCAGTCTTTTAAAGTACAGTACTGTGTGTGCAATTGCTGTTACAGCTCTAATAAGTGCTTGAAAAATTCCTTGCAAGTCCTATTTAGCTCATGTAATATTTTTGAAAGAAATTTGACCCTTTTTCAGTTGCAGGTCAGACTTTATTTATGATCTAGCGCTATGGATCTCATAGAATATCGATTTTGTATAACTTTAATTAGTTAGCGCTCATAATTTTCGAGCTATGCTAAAACCATTGTAAATAACATATGTTTTCTCATTGTACAGTGGTCCATTAATTTTTCAAGTGGTATTAATAATAAGACAGAAGAAACAAGCTGCACAAAAATATGTGTCAGTTCACATATTAAAAGGCCCACTGCTCTTTGTTTTTTTTCTTGTGCCCTGATACATTAGAATAAACAATCCCACATTGTCTATTTTTAATATAATTTTCTACCCTATAGATCAGGGATGAGCAATTAATTTCCCAAGGGGGCCACATGAGAAACTCGGATTGTTGTGGAGGGCCGAACCATAGGCTGAACTTAATTCTGCTCAATATTAATTTTATAGCTTTATTTTATTTTATTTTGTCAGTGCCAGGAGCAGTATCTACAGAATGCTATCCATTCCAGTTAGTCACAACACCGCGGCTCACAAATTGCCCCCTTTTACAATTGGCATTGTTTTTTTTGTCCAGGACACAAATTTGTATCCCACTGTAGGCCACAGTAGTGGGCCACACAGGGACAACCAAAGGGCTGTATGTGGCCCGCGGGCCGCACAATGCCCAGGTCTGCTATAGATCAATTATTTAAAATTGTTTGTAATGCTTAAAACATGATCATTGTTAAATTATTTTAAAAAATCTTAGACCATCGTGGCCCTTTCACCGAGTTCAGTAGGCTACAATGGGTGCATAACAGTTCTACAAGATTTTTTTTCAGGAACAACCCAAGAAAAATAAAGATAAAGAGTTGGAGGAATTGAACGAAGATGTCCCCATTGAACTAGTGCATCGCCAGGATCCTACAGAGACGTAAGTCTTTATTCTTAATTAAAGTGGAGCTGACTTTGCCCACTGTTGTTCTGTGACAGAACCAGACATCAAAAAGTCTCCTACCACCTAGACAGTTTCCCTTACGCAGCTTTGATGTCTGAATAAAACCAGTTTGGCTTCTCCTGGTGTGGTGAGGGAAGGTTCAAGAGGCAGGAGTGCCTGGGGACACTACATACTGCGATTATCTAGGAAATAAAAACTGGTAGGATCAAAATATTAAGATGATTTCATGTCAGTGTCCTTTATTGGATGCACTGCACCTTTAAGTGAAGTTATCACAGGTTAAACAATAAGCTGATAAACCTGCTCTACAAAAATCTTTCAAGGAGATGTAAGGGAGGGAATGCTTTATGTTTTGGGGGGTTCGGCAAAAACAGGATATGACTCATTTAGGAGTGTGTTCAAAACAATGCTTCTTTTACAATAGAACACTGTAAAAAATATAAGGATGGTTAATTTCATTATTTTAATTAGTGCATTCCATTTAAATAATTAACTTGGTACCAACAGAAAAATTATCATTTATTAGCGCTGTCAGTATATTTTCCAGAAAAACTGGAAAGTATTAGAGTGAGGAACAATACATATTCATGTATAAATATAGGGATGGGTTTGCAAAACTAATTTAGACGGGTATGTTTGGAGCCAGGGTGGGGTTCAATTATATAGATATATTATAAATAAAAAAGCTTTATACGTAAAAACTTAAACTGTCAGTAATCAGGTATACTTCTACATTTTAGGCAAAAATAGACGACCTTTCTAAAGGTATTATAATTATTATTATAATACCTCCTGCATTTACACGAACACTGTAGAGTCCATCCAAAAGAGAAATAAGTCAGGCAAACATTGGCCCCCATTCAATTGAGGTTTCGGGCGATCTGGTAGCCCGTAAGTGAGGTCACTCACAAGTTATGTTGCTATTAAATTGGCATCTATTTGCGGGCTCCAAACGGCTTATGAGTTACGGCCCTGAAAAAATGTTAATGGTTTAATCCGTAACTTACAGCCTCCTGAAGCCTTTGATCTGTTCCTTTCGCAAGGCTAAAATCGCACATCGCTTTTCAATTGATCAATTTCCCCAAGCCCGCAAATGTTTTCACACCCTAAAGGGCAAAAGAAAGAGAAAACCCTACAAGTGCTAGAGAAGTGGGTTAAACACCTGTTCGTAGCATTGTAAAAGCAAATAAAAAATCAATACTGCAGTGTAAATAACGGGGAAAGCGATGGAAGACATTAGAATTAATTGCACAGTCTCAAGCTCGCAAACCGGCAGGAAATTACATTTATTTTTATGTTTTATTTCGGGGTTAAATCAATCTCGGGTATCAATGAGTTAATACATATCAGGCCACCCACATGGACAAGAACAGTATTGGCATTCATTTTCATAATTCTTTATTTTGAGGGTTTGCTAGTCTCTTGAACCTAATTGATTGACACGTAACCTCCATGTTTTAATGCCATAATAATGACAGTCTCATTTTCTATTGGCTGATTTGAAATGGGAGGTTACGGGCTTGCTTAATTGATCATGTTCCCGCCCTGAACTGCTACGAACCAGTGCATGGTTTACGATTTCAGCTTTGGGACAGTAACTTGTGGGCTTGTGCAATTGAATAGCATCGCAATCGGAGATGAACGAGAGCCTGCAACACACCAGCAGACATACGGCCTACAGTGATCGAGTTGCGATCTTGCAATTGAATGTGGCTCCTAGACTGGTGAGAAAATAAATTACAAAAGCCTTTCCAACCCTTGCACATCAAACAGCGGGGGTGAGAAGAAGGGCATCTACACCATTAAACTCTACAATTCAAATCTATTTTTTTAAAGCTACATTGAATTTATTTTCAACTACTAATCACAGCTCCATGTATATATACATACATTTTTAAAATACTGCCTCTATTTATATATATACTAGTGAATTGCCCTTCAAAGAATTGCGGTCATAAAATTGTAAGGCAGGTAATGCAGTTTGGCACACAAAGTAAGGCTTTTGTTGGTCAGCGCTAATTGCAAGCCTCGCGCTGAGCGTCTTTGCGAGGCTCTGGGTTGGTGTATTTGAGTCCGTTTGGCACTCTTTGCAAGGGCCGCACTGACCGCTTTTGGCGCTGAATGCGAGCCTCTCCCCTGGTGTACTGTTGCTCCTCTGAGCACTCTCGGCGCACAGTGTGAGACAGGGGGATGAACACCTTCTGCGTTTTTTTATATCCTCTTGGCAGTTTTTTCCCCTAACAGGTATTTTATACCTTGCACGTTCTTGTATAAAAGTCGTACAGTATGTGTCTGGCGGGTTTTTCGTGTTTATTGGTGGTGTAGTCTCGTCTTCATTTTTTTCGGCTTCCATTTTTTGTGTCGCTTAGGTGATTTTCGTGTGCCGAAACTCGTGAAATTGTGGCTAAATTGTCGTGCAGCCTCACTCCCAGACGTCGTGGGTGTCCCCCTGTGCTGTGAGTGATTTTTTTATTTTTTATTTTGGTGGTATTGTTGTTTTTTGTATGTGCGCTGTTCGGCCGTTGGACCTTGTATTAAGTGCCACTGGTCGTATTTTTTTTTGTGTGCCTCATTTTCCTTTTTGCAAAGTGTTACGGGCCATGATTTTTTCATGCGATTTTTTCAAAGTGCCACAGGTCTCGCTTTCTGAATTGTGTAATTGAGTTACACCAGCTCAGTGAGCGCCTTTGGCGCTCCCTGCCTAAGTCGCGCGGGGTCGTAGGGATAAGCGCCTATGGTGCTCATCTCCACCAGCGCAGTGAGTGCCATCGGCGCTTCCTGCCTAAGTTGTACTGGGTCGTAGGGATGAGCGCCTCCACCAGCGCAAGGAGCGGCCCTCGCTTTGTATTGCTGAGAACTATATATGTGATATATACACACACACCAATATATTTATATATGTACACATTTATACTGTCATATATATATATATATATGCTTATATAAAGAATGGTGTGATATACAGACAGCCCTATTAAATTTGAAGCCTGTAGCGGCATCGGCAAGCCCGCAAGGTCTGTGGGCTTGAAATTCGTCTGCGTAACAGAGCTATTAAATTAGATCATGCCACGAGTTACTGCTTGAGATGCAAATACGTAAACTAATTGTCTCTCGTCGGATGTGCGGCCGTGAACATGATCAATTAATCAAACCCGTAGTTAGCGATTTAGATGGAGCCAATGGCCACAGAGATCGTCATCATTAGGTCAATGAAAAATGGAGGTTGGATTTCAAAGCCTTACAGCTTTCCGTTACAAGTTTCGATCGGACCCACATTACAGAAATAATGCAATATTGATAAAACCGTAAATATGATATTCTATTACATACGAGTTCCATTATATGTATTAACACGGGTTAAAGGCTTGAACGCCAGTGAATTCGTTGCAACTTAATAGCGTGATTGGAAACGTTACAGTTACAGACTTGACAGATCAAAGGGTTTTTCCGTTGCGACGTTCAAATTTCCATGTCCCGTAGCCGTTTCTCACCCTTACCCCGTAAGTCATTGCTTTACAGGGCCAATTTAATAGCCGCAAGTCATGCAGGCTCCTTTACGGGCTAAGGTTTTCAACATTGAGGGAATTTAATAGGGCTGATAGACCAAGAGTAAAAGGATCATAGATGTCTAGCTTTTGATCACCATCTAGTGGCTGCAACATGTAAATTGCAAATCAGTTATTGTTTTCGGTCTACGTTTTCTCTCTTCATTGTTTTTTAGCTTGCTTAGAGAATACCTGCTATAAATTCCGGCATATTCTTACACATTTTAGTTGTTAACTTTTATATGCAACTTTGCTGCAGTGGAATTCACGATTTTTGTTTCTGTGAGCTACTTCCTAAAACGGGAGGAAACTTTCAATGGAGTAAAAGCTTTCATCTGCATAACAGGAAAGAGCTAGCTGAAACTGTCTGGGATTTCATTAGGTCTAATAGAAAGGTAATTAGTGAACACCCCCTGAGACAACAGCCAGAAGAAGAAACACAGTAACACAGTGTGTATGTATGTATATATATATATATATATATATATATATATATATATATATATATATATATATATATATAAATAAACTACAGAAATATGTACATATTTATACTCTTTTTTTTCCTTCCATTTTGGAAAATATTTTAGAAATCAAAAAATAAACAGTCTTTAAATATTGCACTTTTACATGCAATTATTCTTTACTATAGGAACCCTACAGTAAAGAATAATTGCATGTAAAAGTACAATATTTAAAGACTGTTTATTTTTTCGTTTTCTAAAATATTTTCCAAAATGGAAAAAAAAGAGTATAAATTTGTACATATTTCTGTGTCTATATATATCTCTTTATATGTCTCTATGAAGCATAAAACTGGCTCACAATAGTAATTAATATACAAATGCTGAGTAAGTCAGTTTAAACCTGTGTTAGGCAATCAACATAAGGGGTATTTAATTATTGCTTTGATTTTGTGGATGCTGCAACTGTGTGAAAAAATATATCAAAAATAAACCTGCACAATAGTATTGCCCCACCCTACAGTATCTTCAACTGCTTCAAAGCATGGTGTATTTTTGAAGATGGAGCAATTGTAATTAATTGTAGGCTTTGAAGAAGCATCATATAGGGTGCGGCAATAACAGGTAATTGTTAGGAGTTTGTTTTACACAATAGCACTGTGTATGTGTATTGTTATATTGTTATAAAGATAACATGGTATAAAGATAATATGGCTTGCAAAGGTTTGGATATGACTCTTAGGGTCATGTGTGTTTCATGTGTGTATATACTGTGTGTATATATATATATATATATATATATATATATATATATATATGTGTATTGTATACGTTTCTGGGGTAGAAAAATAATGTAAAAGAAAAAGATTCATTTCCACTGGATGTTGCAAACTCAGGGCTCGATTGTCTATTAGGCAGAGTAGACAGATGGCTAGTGGTGCCATATTCCATGTCCATTTTTGCATGTGGTTGTTATCACTAACATTTATTATACAGTCACTGTCTCTTATTCTGGCATTGTTATATGTACAGAGTGATGATTGAATATGTGCTAAAAAAAATAGGCTATTTGTGCAAATAACCAGAAAATACTGTGCCCCAGTACATCAAACACTATTGCATGCAAGAACAGGCTGTTTTCAAGCAGGATTCTAACTTGTTATTTAATTTGAGAGTTTTTTCTCACCTATATAGCCCCCTTTATCTCTACAATTTATTGTAGTGCAAAAGGTTTATAGGAATAGCTATATAGATTGTATTTATTTAGCTATGTACACAGTTGTACCCTGTTTGTGGTTACGGGCACCCTAAAGATTTAAATCTAACCGTGCCCCTACTGATTAGAGTTTTTGATTTATCTGAAAATGGGAGAAATGTTTCTTTTTTTCTTTGCCAACGAACAGCCTTATTAAATTGTGATTCAGACAATTGAATAGGGCTCTATATAAGCACAGAGCATATTTTTTTACAGAAGTTTTTAGTTCGTGAAGACCTTGCTTTTGGGTAGAAGTTCACGAACTAAAAACTTCTGTAAAAAATATGCTCTGTGCTTACAGTGGATATAAAAAGTCTACACACCCCTGTTAAAATGTCAGGTTTCTGTGCTGTAAAAAAATTAGACAAAGATAAATCATTTCAGAACTTTTTCCACCATTAATGTGACCTATAAACTGTACAACTCAATTGAAAAACAAACTGAAATCTTTTAGGTTGAGGGAAGAAAAAATATAAAAATAAAATAATATGGTTGCATAAGTATGCACACCCTTAAACTAATACTTTGTTGAAGCACCTTTTGATTTTATTACAGCACTCAGTCTTTTTGGGTATGAGTCTATCAGCATGGCACATTTTGACTTGGCAAGATTTGCCCACTCTTTTTTGCAAAAACACTCCAAATCTGTCAGATTCCGAGGGCATCTCCTGTGCACAGCCCTCTTCAGATCACCCCACAGATTTTCAATCAGATTCAGGTCTGGACTCTGGCTGGGCCATTCCAAAACTTTATTCTTCTTCTGGTGAAGCCATTCCTTTGTTGATTTGGATGTATGCTTTGGGTCATTGTCATGCTGAAAGATGAAGTTCCTCTTCATGTTCAGCTTTCTAGCAGAAGCCTTAAGGTTTTGTGACAATATTGACTGGTATTTGGAACTGTTCATAATTCCCTCTATCTTAACTAAGGCCCCAGTTCCAGCTGAAGGAAAACAGCCCCAAAGCATGATGCTGCCACCACCATGCTTCACTGTGGGTATGGTGTTCTTTTGGTGATGTGCAGTGTTGTTTTTGCACCAAACATATCTTTTGGAATTATGGCCAAAAAGTTCAACCTTGGTTTCATCAGACCATAACACCTTTCCCCACATGCTTTTGGGAGACTTCAGATGTGTTTTTGCAAAATGTAGCCTGGCTTGGATGTTTTTCTTCGTAAGAAAAGGCTTTCGTCTTGCCACTCTACCCGATAGCCCAGACATATGAAGAATACAGGAGATTGTTGTCACATGTACCACACAGCCAGTACTTGCCAGATATTCCTGCAGCTCCTTTAATGTTGCTGTAGGCCTCTTGGTAGCCTCCCAGACCAGTTTTCTTCTCGTCTTTTCATCAATTTTGGAGGGAGCTCCAGTTCTTGGTAATGTCCCTGTTGTGCCATATTTTCTCCACTTGATGATGACTGTCCTCACTGTGTTCCATGGTATATCTAATGCCTTGGAAATTCTTTTGTACACTTCTGCTCACTGATACCTTTTAACAATGAGATCCCTCTGATGCTTTGGAAGCTCTCTGTGGACCATGGCTTTTGCTGTGGCATGCGACTAAGACAATTTCAGGAAAGACCAACTAGAGCAGCTGAACTTTATTTGGGGTTAATCAGAGGCACTTGATGGCAGGTGTATGCTGACTCCTATTTAACACAATTTGGAATGTGATTGCTTAATTATGAACACAGATACATCCCCAGTTATAAGAGGGTGTGCAGACTTATGCAACCACATTATTTTTATTTTTTATTTTTCTTCCCTCCACCTAAAAGATTTCAGTTTGCTTTTCAATTGAGTTGTACAGTTTATAGGTCACATTAAAGGTGGAAAAAGTTCTGAAAAAAATTATCTTTGTCTAATTTTTTTACAGCAAAGAAACCTGACATTTTAACAGGGGTGTGTAGACTTTTTATACCCACTGTATATAGAGCCCTATTCAATTGTCCGAATTACAATTTAATAAGGCTGATAATATTTAAATGTCACTTTATACATATACCTGTGTAACATTTATTTTGCCTAATTTGAGCTAAAATCTTTCCTCAAACATTGACAGTTCTTCCTTGTTACACTGCAGTGACACATGACTAAAATATCCACAATACAGTTGTTTGTCTAACACAAAACTAAATGCACTTGTGTAGTATAAAATCAGTAATGTCATAGTGAGTTCATATGATTATCGCCTTATTTTTATGGCAGTTTGTATTTATAGTATGACAAAATAGGGCCACTGTCTCCCAGTGAGAATAATAAATCAATATATACAGTCACGGTAGCCACGGGCCACAGAAGTTCAAAGTCATATAGCCCAGGTTCGATCCTATACTCCCGACACAGATTAAAAACAGAAACTCATGTTGGAAAAAAAGAAGAAAATTATCCCCTAGAGGTATGACTAATCCCACTTCTGAGACATAAAAACAAGTCTCTGTGTAAACTAGTTTTACTCAGAGCAGAAAAATCAATTTTAGACTTTAGATAAGAAAGTATAACTTTTAAACAAAAACATATAACACACATTGATAGCAATACATTATATTATGTAAAAAATGAATACATTACAGGAAATCACATTTCAAGAAAAGGTAGAGAAATACAGAGCAACAGTATTTTGACATTTCTGAAGACACAGAAATAAGAATCATACAAGAATTGTATATATTCATCAGGAAAAATAAAAATGAACAGTAAAAGGTGTATTTTATATTAGGACAGTATTGTATCAAATATAGCTCGCAGTAAGTACTGAGTATCTTTAAAGAATTGAAGTCTATGATCACTCACTTTTGGTAAACTTGTAAAACATTTACCCATAACAATGAGATTTTGTCATATTTCTTTTACAAAAAAAAATCATCAAAAATAATTATAAGATTATTCTTATATCAATAAAGCTCCTGTATTTCCAATAGCATTATTTTAATGGATATGGTGTAGTGTTACAATAACCACATTACAAAGGTAACACTAATTATAAGCAGCCTTATTAAATTGCGATTCAGCCAATTGAATAGGGCTCTATATAAGTTTTTAGTTAGTGAAGACCTTGCTTTTGGATAGAAGTTCACTAACTAAAAACTTCTGTAAAAAAATATGCTGTGTGCTTATATAGAGCCCTATTCAATTGGCCAAATTGCAATTTAATAAGGCTGAAGGTGTACAATAATACAAAGACAGATCAATGCAATAAGGCAGCAGACAATTTGTTACAAAAGAGGTCCTTACTCCAAAGAACTTACAATATTTAGCATAAACTACAGTAAAGAAGTAGTTACACAATTAAAATGCATATGAAATCTACATTGATCTTGATTAAGTACTTATCACAAAAAATAACATATATTAATTGTTTTTCAGCGTACCCCAGACTTTCCCCAACTTACCTTACACTGATCCAGGCCAAAGAAGAAGAGTCATTTCCATAGAAGAAGACCCAATGCCGGAGTGTTTTATGAGGGATCCTAAGCTCTTTGAGAAAAATATTGTGGCAATCCAAGAGGAAACACATCATTCATACAATGAACAAGAAGAACGATTCAACCCTCAACATATTAGTGGGGAAGCAGAAAAATACTTCCTTTCTGAACGGAATCAATTTTATCAATTTTCGATAACAACAAGCATGCAGAAACATGATTTTCAAGACAGTTCACTCGAGCAGTCAACATTTTCTGACCACAAACAAGACCAAACACAAATGGGTACAAGAGAAAGCAAAGCCGTGTTGGATCAAGAGTTTAGCCAGACTGAGCCATACAATGTAGGAGATATGAAGAGCCACCATACATTACAAAGTGGTCGCATCAATGTTCTCAAAGCTCATGTGTACCCAACACAGAGACCCCAAGATATCACAGGTGAAGGTCCCGACCCATTTATTGGCAAAAACACTGATCTGGTAACAAATGCGATGGCCGAAGGCGGGATAAAGGGTACTGAAAAGGACTTGGAAGATGCTAAAAAAGCCATTGGAGATACAGTTCTGACCTCAAAATTACATAATAAGGATCTTCAGTCACTGGAGGATAATAAAGAAAAAGATCATCTACATAGCACTGAAATACCAGATTATGTTTACAAGATATTGTTTGTTGGAAACTCTAATGTTGGAAAAACAGCATTTTTGCACAGAGTACACGAGGGCTCTTTTTCTCGAGATACTTCTGCTACGATCGGTAAGAATGTACAAAGTAAACATTTAGTATTATATGTGTTTAATGTGCAAACACTGCACCCACTGATGTATATTTGCAGAATATTATTACTGTATCTTAAGTGGGTGCAGCCTACATTAAAGGGAATTATCACAAGGATTAATCGTGTGCTGTGTGCACAAGCACTCAGGTGAAATGTATCTGGATTAATATTAAATAGATACCTTTGTTCATAAAATAACACAAAATCAAAAGTGATATGTTTTTGGCTAGCTGAAATGAATCGCTCTCCAGTCTATTTAAAGCACAGCTATATTAAAAATATATATTTTTTAAAGAACTACACAAAAAATGTACCAGCCTCTAATGCATTACCTTATAATATGAAACAGAGCTGCATTGGAATCCTACAGATCAACTTGCTGATGTGGGAGGAGACATTAAATGTAGATGATGCTTTTATCTGCACATTGGGAATGTGACAACTTAAACTGCCAGGGCTTTCAGTGGGACTAATAAAATGTCATTCGTTTATAACGAAACATTCTTCTGAGAAAGTAGCAAATGGAATCAGCTCAGATAAGTAAACAAAATAACACAGTAATGAATAATGGAATATACAAGTTAAAAATGAAATAGCTGTGCTTTTTTGCTTTCCTTTGGCCAAAAAGACCCAAAAAATATGTCCACAGCTGCCCTTTAAAGCACCACTGACATTCAAGAAAAAATAAAAAAAATGTTTGCTTGTTAAGTATGTATTAAACTAAGCAGCTGTGTATGCCATGGACATAAAGCATTTTAGAGAAAATATGATTTTTTGAGTACAGGAATCCATATTGTATTTGATACAGCACTTCCTCAGAGTTTAATCATGAGGTTGTGTGTTTTGGCTATCAGCGAAGAAAGGTTTGGGGAAAGAAGGAACAGAGAGCCATTGCAAAATTAATTAGATAAGATTTAAATAGACACAACACCTCTTCTCTTTCTCACTAGCCCAGAAGCAGACACCTTGCATCTATCACTGCAACAATATCTCTCCAGAAATGTAAACTCCCTTCACATACACAACTTCCACCATTGTATCATGGGTCTAGAGGAGCATTTGCAGTTCGGGCCCTGGGGGGCCCTACACTACAGGAAGAAAATTAGATGCAAAAAAATAAAATTACACAGCATTGGGCCCTCAGAGCAGGGCCCTGGTACATTGCACCACCTACACCACTGTTAGCCCGCTTATGTTACCACCACAGTGGCTCTTTAAACTAATTATGACAGGGTTATTTTGGACTCCATGTGGGAGTACATAACACTGAAGAAATTTACTAAACATCACAGGTGAGTATGCGGGTTAACATTACCATGCTAACCTGCAATCCAGTATCTCAGGTCATTATGAGACTTACTAAAGGATTTTCCTGCTTTAAAAACTGGCCTTATGGTGAGAACAGGTGTTTAATTGCCGCATTAAGGTATGTTATTGGCATGTTATGGATGCCATACTGTGAAAAGGCTCTCCGAATTTCCAGATCTTTCTTTTAACTACCAGCGATGCTGATATTCAGCGTCACATGTTCCAACCTCATTTTATAGATAGCAGAATATTTTATAGGTACCTCAACATTTATAACCAATATTCACTCATTAAAGGTGTATCTAAGTTTCCCTGTTTTAACTTTTTCTAATCTAACACATGCTGCTTATATCAGATACACACATTACACTGAGTCATTCTATACAAGAACAGATTTATTTTATTTAAAAATAAAGTTTGTTTTCCACACCCCCAGAGCTGCCTACATAGGCACAGTGTACCTCCCAATAGAAACACTGCATTGAGTACGGTGTTTAACACTATACTTACCTTCAAGCCAAAAGCAACACAATGCAGAGATCCACATAGAAATGTCGGATGTGTTCCTTGCTTTCTTGTGCAGGGGATAAACAAGACTACACATCCCATGATGCTTTGCTGCACAAACTGCCATCACAGATTGAAACGTTTATCTGCCTGTGATCGGCCAAAATGAATTATGAATTTTATGCTAATATTAGCAGGAATCTCAGGGGTGCAAAATCTCAAAAACAATGGCTAGCAAACTCAAGAGATTTAGCCAACTTTAGGGTAAGTTTAAACATTTTTATTTTGGTATTTTTTCATGCAAAAATATTTTCCTAAACTACTAATTCTCCTCTATCCGATGCACTCATAATCCAGTAAATTTAAAAATGCCTTTAACATAGAACAAATGCAGCCGAATATAACTAGTACATTTCATCAACATAACTCACTCTTATATTCTCATAAATTAATAATCATCAATCAGTAAGCCTGGAATCACAATTGTCCATTAAAATAATCTTGCACTTGCTTTATATCAATATCACACTGTATCAAATTGCAAACACACTTTACCAACAAATATTTTTTTTTTAAAATGCAAAATAGTAATTTAAATTGCATGTTTATGTTTGTGTCTTGTCCGTGACACATGAAGTGGATGTCATGCGTGAATATTTTCCTATTTGCAGGGGTGGATTATCGTATCAAAACATTAACTATTGACAACAAGAGTTTTGCACTTCAACTTTGGGACACAGCTGGACAAGAGAGGTAGGAAAACAGAACATTAATTCCAAACCAGTTATACTGTACATTTAAACAATATACTATTGGTACCATAGCGAAGCACATAAATGCTAATTTGTTGACAACAATTCCCATAACAGCTCACTGATTTAATGCAAGGTACACTTAAGGACCATTGTAATAGAACATTTCTACTGAAGCTACAAGTAGTGGCAGTGAGGAGCAGTTCAGCATGCTGGGGATGTGTATCAGGGAAGAGGTGAGAGAGAGAGCAAGGGCTGGATGACAGTAAAGTACAGGGGGATGAGTTTTGTGAGGTAGATGCTGAGAGGGGTTGGGTGGATGCTATATGGGGATGGATGCTGAGAGGGAATGGCTGCTGAAAGGACTGGGTGCTATGTAGGGATGGCTGCTGAGAGGGACTGGATGCTATGGGAAAGGGTCTTATGGGAAGTGGTCTTAGGGAGAGGAGCTGTTATGGGAAAGGATCTTGGGGAGTGCACTGAGTGAGTTGGTAGTGTGTGCCTGAATTTTTTTTTGCACCAGAGCCCTCCATTTTCTAGCTCGGCCATTGACTGTAATGGTCAGGATTTCATAACTTTGAACTAGTAAAGAGCAACATAAACAACTTTTCAATTTATGGTAATTAAATAAGTTGATCTTTTCTCGGAAACCTTGCAGTAACATTATTTGGTTTTCCTACCATATTTAGGCTGGAGCTCCTACCATAAACTTCAGAGTTGAGCTCCTTGAGGAAATGTGCTGTACTTCCTCTTACAGCCTAAAAAAGACAACCTGCAACCTAAAGATAAGGGGAAAAAAAAAGTTTCAGCGTTCATTTTTAAATAATCAAATGAAACATTGTGTATACAGATCTTTACTTCATAAAAGCTGGATTATCATAGTGGCCCTTTAAGACTGCAATAGACTACAGTGACATTTTCCCTTATAGGATATCAACATTACATCAGTTTGCTGAAGGCTGCAATGATTTCTGGCTCTGCAAAGCTTAGTAATCCTAGGTGTAATTTACATATTATATACTATACCAGTGAAGGGAACTGCAGCTTTATTAATATTGCATTATGAATGGAATGTGGGTCCGTTCATAACTTTTAATTGAAGCCTCTGAAATCCAACCTCCATTTTCCTGTGACGCAATGTTGACAATCTCTATTTCCATTGGCTCCATATTAACCCGTAACTACGGGTTTGTTTCATTGATTATGTTCTACCCTGCAAATCCGACGGCCGACAAATAGTTTATGGGTTTGCGTCTCCAGCTCGTAGCTCGCAGCCGTTCTAATTTAATAGCACCGTAACTCGGCCACATTTCAAGCCTGCAGCCATGGTGAGATTCACGTTGGACTTACGGTCCTTGAATTTAATAGGGCTGTTAGAGAGATAAAATGGGCTGTGCATTGTTGAAGTGGGGCATGCTTGCCCCTTCCAGGAACAGGCTGGGGGCCTCATGGGCGTGAGGACCGCATATGACCCACCTCTGTGCTATACTATAACTAAGTTAGGTCCTATTCCGCAACGGATAATGGCAGACATTTATTTATAATATGTGTTCTTGAAAATCCTGATGTTTGAAAAGTTTTTAGTGTATAAAAAATAAATATAGAATTACCCATTCTATGCAATTATTCAGCAGTGGGGTAGCCATTGCTTTGTCTTAAACCAGGTTTGTCACTTTTGGAGACCTTGAATGAAGGAAAGGTTTTTAGTAGCAGTCTGAACCTAAAATAAACAACCGGAACGTTCTGTTAGGTTTCATGTTTATATTGCATGGAATATGTTAGAAACTGCTGTATCATTGTTAGTTCTGCTTTCAGTTCATAGTCACTGTGATAGACTCTTTTAAAGGGAAATGAAAGCAATGTATTTAAAAGAGCATGTTTTATATATTAGAAAAGTTTATTTTTTCATGATTTTTTTTAGTAAAACTTGTTTACATTTATTACAAACTAACAGGAAAGACCACAGGAAATACTGAGTAGAGAGTATGCATGACTCTAAATCCCACTGGTAGACACTTATGCCTCATACAGCTATATTGCTGCTCATTGGCTGACAGGGACAATCCCCTAAAGACAGTTATTCATTCAGAGCAGTATATTCTGCTCCAGGAGTTTTGTTTTCAACATTATCAAATTCCCTGATTCAGATGCAAAATAGAAGAGAAATAAAAAAAATGCGTTAAACGGCCCTTCAAGTAATCCTCATATGAAAATTTAGAGAACCCAGTGGATGAAATTCCACTACTAAAATAAGCTGACAGTTGTTGGTTTCTTCTGATCCCCATTATTATTATTATTATTGTTTATTTGAAAAGCACCAACATATTCCTTAGCTCTAAACATGGGTTAAGATCAAGGCAAAAAACAATAGCAGTATTAACACGTTGCCAAGGATGGAGGGCCCTGTCTTTGAGCTTAGAATTCAGGGTCCAAAGTCCTTTCCCCAAAGCACCTTGCAAGATTTAAAAGTCACAAACTTGCAATCTAAAGGGTTTAAGTGAGGTGCAGGATGAGTTGTGCATGATGAGGCAGAAAGTGATAGGCTTATTTAAACAGATGCATCATTAGTGAGGATTTGAAGGATTTGAGGCAGGAGGATAGTCTAGTGGAGAGAGGCGTTCCAGATAAAAGGGGCATCATGAGAAAATTCCTGAAGGCGGTAATGAGAGTAGGTGTTAAGAGAGGTGGAAAGAAGAAGGTCGTTAGCAGAACGAAGAGGGTGAGTGTGGGAGTTTTTGGAGATGAGAGGAGAGATATAAGGGGGTGCAGTGTTGTTGAGGGCTTTGTAAGTTGGGTCATGATTTTAAATTTTATTCTGGAGGGTACGGGAAGCCAGTGGAGTGATTGACAGAAAGGAGTTGCAGATGTTGAGTATGGTAGATGAGTCTCGTGGCGGCGTTCATTATGGATTGAGGTTGGGACAGATGGGAGATGGGGAGGCCAGCGAGAAGCAAGTTGTAGTAGTCAAGACGAGATATTATGAGAGTGTTTTTAGAATCTTAGTTGTGTCTTGTGTGAGATAGTGATGAATTTTGGAAATGTTTTTTAGATGAAGAAAGAAAGATTTTGTTAGTGACTGTATGTGAGGAATGAAAGAGAGGGCAGGGTCCAGTAGAACCCCAAGACAACGGGCTTTGGAGGTGAGAGTGATTATGTCCTTGTCAACAGTGAGAGAGATGTGAGGAATTGAAGCTGAAGTAGAGGGTGGGAAGATTAGGAGTTCGGTCTTGGACAAGTTGAGTTTGAGGTTGTGGGCAGATATCCAGGAGGATATACTGAAGAGGCAGTTGGAAACAACCCAGTAATCATGAGATAAACGTTTTCTCTGAAATGTGCTTCTAGGATATGAATTAATAGGAGTCACATGGAGTAAGGGATCATTGTGTGTTAATGAAATTCTGGGTAATTTTGAATAAATCATGTAATGTAGTGTTGCCCACTGGAAGACATGCGAAAAAATACATTAAATAGCTGTTTAAGTACATTGGATCCATAGTAAATTATTAAAATGCTTTAGACAAAAACTGTTCATAGAAATGGTTGAGAGATGTCCCCTGCTTGCCTTACTTAGCCAGTCCCTCCTCCTAAGATGCACCACCAGAGAAGCTAGCATGTATGCAAAAACGTTACATGTATCTAGGCACTCAGTGTTGGGGTGTGGTGCTCTATCTGAGCTCTGCCTCCTCATCCACTGTATATACATAGGTAGAAAACCCTGCAATGGAAAGAGAAGGACCTATTTAATATGAGTGGTCTCCAAAGTGGTCTCTTGGCATGCTATGTACCAGCTGATACTAAACCATAAAATGGTGATGACCTGTGGCCACCAAACCCCCACTGATTACTGTATGGGAAGAAGGCAGATCATATCACCCTATGTCATTCTACACAAATGACCATGAAATATCAGTATGAAAAAGGAGAGTTTCCTCTGTCATATAAGGAGTTTCATCCTCTCTAGGAGCCAGATGAACTCTGCCTTTAACACTAGAACTATAACTACAGAGAGACAGGCTAAGTAAGAGCTTATATTCCCCTCCATACAAATATAGAACTGTAAGTCACATGAGAGGTCTCTTAAATGTATAGAAGTGTCAAATGAATACCACAAACTTCATGATCACTTGACCACTAATTTATATAAATATGAGTAGCCTTTCGGAGAGCTCCCAAAAATAAGGAGCCTCATGTACATATATAAGGGGTATGCAATCACCATAAATCGGTAGATCACTTGACCACTGTGATGTTAATGGGAGTTGGGGGGCTCTTATAGAGCCCCTGTCTTTCCCCATGCAAATTCATGTTAAGTGGGTTGAGTTGGGTCTTATCTTTCAAAAGATGGGTCTTATGTATATGTATGTATATATAGGTAAGGGTGAAATGATCCAAATAAACACTGGTATAACTTGAATAAACTTTCTGCCTTGGCACTTATGGTGGAACTGGCACTAAAAGCAAAACTAAGAAGTATTTGAAACTCTTTTTTGAAAGAGGAGATGTCTGTCTTTTTAGTTAGGGGATGTATGCAACATAAACTGGTTTCCATTTCAGTGACAATACCTTAATGTCAGTATTATTATTTGCACATTGAGGGCTTTGAAAAGAATCTCCGTCAGCCTCAAGTTAAAAATGGCATGAGACCCCTCATTTGAGAGAGGTTAGAGGAACCTCTTAAAATAAGGAGTAACATTCCACTGCTAATTACAATAGTAATGATGATCACCTATAAATCACATTTGGACAAACAGTACACTTTTTTACCCCTTCTGGATTGCTACCTTGTCGTGGTGAACGTGGTGAAGGGGCTTGTGTACATCAATAAAGCTGTAAGCTATACCATGTAGGGTCACACAAGATGAGCTGGTTATAGCAGAAAGGTCCACTGGAGAAGAAACTGGCAACCCACTTCAGTATCTTTTCCATGAAAACCTTATGGATTAGCACAACCAGTAACAACATGTGCTTGGTGTGCTGCAGTCCATGGGGTCACAGAGAGTTGGACATAATTGAACGACTGAACAATGCTTTATTTTTTGGGGAGATTAATTGGTATATAATACTAACTTTTGGTGTATTGGAAAGTGAATTAATTCTAAAAATGTTAATATATAGTTTTTAATAGTGGTATTTATAACTTTCTCTCCAGTCACTCTATGTAACATTATGCTCATTATGTTACATTCTGCCTAGTTATTTTTTCCATATCAAATAACTGGTGTGATATTATTCTGCACAATCTATTGAAGAAGAGAAAATATGAGTTGTGTGGGCAGCACACCAAAACATATTAACGAAATCTGTATATACATAAAAAAGGAATACAAACTGTAAAAAAATGTTACATTTGCGTTATATGGTTTTAAGTGCTTCTACATTTTGTTCATTTCGAAAGGTGAAGTAATGCTAATTATAGAAGAATAATACTTTTGATGATGAAGTTTTGTAAATAACCGCCCACACGCTGCTATTTGTAATGCACTTCATTCAAATTTCAGAAAAAAAAATCACTTTTTTTCCTATAATAGTATGTAACAAAAAACAAATAATATAATTTAAAAGTTCAAGGTCTGGAGAAAATAAACCAACAAATCACATAACATATGTGATTACCTTACAAAAAAACACTGAAATGGATGTTCAAACATATAAAAACTATTGTGTCTACCACTGTAATCCAACAAAATAACATAAATGTAGACTAAAAAGCCCCCAAAAGTATATTTTTGGAGGAGCCTCTAAACTTAGAAACATAGATTTGACAACAGAAAAGAACCAAAAAGAACCATCTATTCTATGTTCTACCTTAAAGATTGGCATAATTAAGCCTTAAGATTGCCTTATGCTTATCGCAGGAATCAGTGGCAGAGCTAGTGCATATAGGGGCGCCCGGTGGAAAAAGAGGCCTGGGGCCTCTGTGCTTTACACTGTTTGCACCGGCGGTAGCTACACCATTTCCAGAAATGCTTAAATTCTTTACATGTGTTTCAACCTACCTCTTCCAATGGAAGGCTATTCCACTTACCTACTACCCACTGTAAAGTCGTATTTTCTCACATTAGCCCTAAACATTCCACCTTCAAATCCTGACATCTTGATCTTGCAGTTCTTTTGTTCAAAGATACTTCCGTCTTTAACTTTATTAGATCCTTTCATATATGTAAAAGTTTCATATCACCCCTCTCCCTTCTATCCTCTAAGCTTTACATATTCAAGTCATGAAGGCTATTCTTATTAGTTGTGTCTTTTAGTCCATGCACCATTTTTGGCTGCCCTTCTTTGTATTGTATCTTATTTGTTAATATAATTTTGAAGATAGGATCTTCAGAATTGGACAGGCTTAGGGTTGACAAGGATTGGCATTTTTAAGGCCAGTCTTCAGTTCAGGGCTACAGGTGTATTGACTAGTAGCACAATATATAACTGGTTGATCCCATATAAATGAGTGGAGTATCCACGTAATCAGTGATATGTACAGACCAATGAATACAATGAATTAACAACAATATAATCAACGAAATGTAATGGTGAGTATAATGTCAAATGGATAAATGAATAGTCTCACGGTGACATCAAAATAGGACAGCCTCTCTTAGAGTCGGTGTAGGCTGGATGTGACAATCCTTACTATAGTTTACTCGGCGGTAGAGGCTTCTCAGGAAACACTGCACAGTCCAGTCTTCAGTTGTTAGTCACATTAAAAAAAGTATATCAAAACACAAAAGGAAATGTAAACTGCAAAATAAATGAAAATCAAACTAGTAGTGTAAGAGAGATAGAATCCTAGCGGGGGATACTGAACAGTGTACTCTATGTACAGCCCAGGTATCCTCCCAGTGGACATTGACAGGACATACTAAGCCCAGATACGAGAACGCACCAGAGCCCTCACATGGCAGGGCAACCTCCCCTGCCAGACACTGCTTCCTGGACTGATAAATAGTCAGTTTAACTAATGCCTGGAGATCCCTGGCCCTATTGCTCTGGGACACTGTGCACTCAAAAAGAAAAAGGTGAGGGGGGATAATGCAGCCAAAAGGATGCGGCCTCTCAACAGTGATAAAAGGGGCTACAGTCTGGCACAGCAATAATGAGTCTCCCTTACCACAGAATGGACAAGTGGCTAGGGAGTCAACGTGGAGCACTCTCCAAACTCAAGACCCTGGTGTGTTGTGGTAAGAGGAACATACTTCCCTCCACCAGACCCTGGTGTCCTCATAAGATGGTAGGGTGTGCCTCCAGATGGTGTGGAAACGGGTCACTAGGGCAAGGAAATGCATTGTATGGAGAACAAGAGAATGCCAGCTCTTCCTTGAGAAGCAGCAAAAGCATGCCATGGATATATCGCTCAACCTGGAAAGGTTGAGAACAGGAGAAGCCTGAGGGAAATATCAGGGCTTGTTAAAATTGGACACAGAATTCTAGGTGAGGTCTAATTAGGGAACTAAAGAGCATTAGTACCTCTCTTTTCTGCTGCTAATTCCTCAAATACATCCACGCATCCTACTGACTTATCCCATGGTTTCAAATTATTATGTAACCACTAAAAATAAGCTCCATTTTGAATGGAGGCAGTGGAGAAACAAACCCTGAAATCCAGCTTGCTGGCAGTCCGTTAACCACACCCTTATAAATTGTGACCAACCTAGAGCCCCCAGGGGTAGTAATGCCAACTTTAACAACGAAATGCAGGACAATATGAGTGCTATAGAAGTTAAATTGATTCTAATTCCTGTTCAAAAGCAGCTATTGCAAATGTCAGGACCTCCCTCAGAAAAAATAAGATCTGGGTGTGTAAGGTGCAGGCATTCAGTTACTTAGTTTCATATGTAATCTAAAGTAGACACTCAGTTATCCAGAGCTCAAGCAGCCAGAACTCTCAAGTAACCAAAAAATATTAATACTGTACTTTAAATAAAAATGTAAATTTCTAGGGCTCAACAAATGCCAGGAGCCAGCAAAATGCTGCAAAATGCTTACAGGCACCTAGATTGCATCCACTGTACGTCTCTGCAATTCAGTTTTACCTGGAAGCAGACAGGCGTGAGTGACTGAGCCAGTGCAGTGTTGGCATTACATTCCCTGGGATCAGCACTGCACCCTCCAGCCGAACGTACCTGTGTGTAAGTGAGGAGTGAAAGCTGCTGCTGCTGCTAGAACAGTCCTCACTGACAAATTTACTTAGCAGAGCATCCTATGTGCAGCTAATCTAGGCTTTTTTAGTAGTAATTCTCAAGCAACCAGAAACTATATTTATCCGGCATCTACCAATCCCGGTTAACTGAGAGTCTAATGTATATCCTATAGAGGAGGGAGTGAGTTTCATAAATACACCAGATTCTTTAGAGGAGCAAGTAGAATAAGTTACATCTCAACTAAATTGGCTCCATATAATCACTATACACATAATCATTTATTTAAAATAATAAAAACCTCTGTAATTCTTTATACATATGTTATAATGTAAACATTTCTTCTAACAGGTTCCACAGCATCACCCAGCAGTTTTTCAGGAAGGCAGATGGCATTGTGCTCATGTATGATGTGACCGCTCAGGACACTTTCGCTGCTGTGCAGTACTGGCTCAGATGTATCAAAGTAAGTTTCCAAGACAGAAGCTACCATAGTAAGACGCTCTCCTAAATAGTCTATTACAGGGGTGGGCAAGTCCTGTCCTGGAGAGCCCCACACTGGCCAGTATTTAAGGACATCATTTCATGTTCACAAGTGAGTCAATCAGGATGACTGAAAAAGCGATTCTCTCACCTGTACGCATCAGGAAAATCCTCAATTCCTGGCATGTGTGGGGCTCCCAGGACTGAACCCTGGTCTATTACAAGAACTTTTATCCACTAGCAGTTACAAATTATTACTTGAAAACACCAAGGGTCATATTCAATTGAGGTTTCGGGTGATTCAATTGGCGTCTTTTTGTGGGCTCCGAACGACTTCCAAGTTACAGCCTTGAACGAATGGCGAGGGTTAACCTCGCAACTTACAGCCTCCAGAAGCCTTTGATCTTTCACTTTTGCAAGGCTAAAGACGCAAATCTCTATTTAATTCAATTTTCCCAAGCCCACAAATGTTTTCACACCCGTAAATGGCAAATGAAGGTGAAGAGAGGACCCGCGAAGGGGTTAAACACCTATTCGTAGTACTGTAAATGCAAATAAAAAAATCAATACTGCACTGTAAATAATGGGGAAAGTGATGATAGACATTAGAATTAATTGCACAAAAGTCTTAAGCCTGCAAATTGACAGAAAATTAAATGTATTTTCATGTTTCATTTCAGGGTTAAATTGAGTTAATACATATCCGGCCACCCACATGGACTAGAACTGTATTGGCATTCCTTTTCATAATTCTGTATTTTGCAGGTTTGCGAGTCTGATCGCATATCGGACCCCCGAACCTAATTGATTGACATGTAACCTCCATGTTTTACTGCCGTAATAATGACAATCTCATTTTCTTTTGGCTGATTTGAAATGGGAGGTTACGAGCTTGCTTAATTGATCATATTCCCGCCCTGAACTGCAATGAACCAGTGCATGGTTTACTGCGTTGGCTTTGGGACAGTAACTTGCGGGCTTGAGCAACTGAATAGCATCGTAATCGGAGACGAACGAGACCCCCCAACACACCCGCAGATATTTGCCTGTCTGCGATAGAGTTGTGGGCTTGGATTTGAATATGGCCCTAAACGTCTAACTCTATGATAATATTATGGCTCAAGAAAGCATACTGTTTTATTGTTTTATTTAGATATGTAGCATTAAAATAGAGTTGTGTGCCTTTTATTAGTAGCATTTATAAAGTACATGAGTGGAGCTTGTAATTTCCTCTCTGCTTCCTTAAAGCCCAGCTTCTATGTTGGTGTTTTCACGTGAAATGTTAGTAGCCATGTGACAAAAATCATAGAAGTATCCAACTAAATGTGCTGTACATTTACAATTAATTTTGTAGGTTGCATGTTGTTTGAGCGCCCCAAACCTAATATTAAACCTGAAAATATTGCTCTGTATGCTTAGTTTTGAACATTATGTTTTACAGGAAAGGGTAGAGGAAGATATTGTTATTCTTCTCATTGGCAACAAGGTAGACTGTGAATCTATAAGGAAGGTGTCAACTGAAGATGGAGAGAAATTGGCTCGAGTATGTATATATGTTACACATATGCACTGATATGAAATGAAACACTCAAACACACATCACACTGAACTTGTTGTCTCTGTTGGGGGTCTATGTACTTTGGGGAATATCTATTAAGCATATAAGCCTATGGGAGCTTACCAGAAGCACACCCAAGTCTGTTGTCTGATGATACTGATATTGAATCTGCTCTTACAGTAGACTGATGGTGGTATGTATCAAGATCATATCCTGTAAAGAAGGGAGACTTTAATATCTGTGTCGGTCACAATGTTTATGACTGTTGCTTTAAAAAGCCACTATCCTAACTAACAACCCTGTATCAGAGAGTGAAATGTGATAGATGTGTGGACATATCATAAATTAAAGTGACACATGGGATGTTCCAAATATGGTATAATGTGAAACTATAGGGATTAACAAATACTTTATAAAATACTACAGTAAACTTACATTACCTGATTAGATAAATCAGTCCCTTTGATCTGAGGATGCCGAGTCTTTTCATTTTCATCTGACTTATACTGAAGACAATAGATACAGAGCCCCAAGGGTAATAAGCAATTATTTGCAATGATCAACATTTATGAAGAAATACTGGGTGGATCAAAATAGCTGACTAGTAAAAATAGTGAACTTTTACATTTATTATAGGGAAATGCAATTTTAAATAACTTTTAATAGATAAAAGAAATGCATTTTTGAATAACTTTCAATAGATAAACTACTTGCTGGCATGCCCACCACGTGTCTACCACCACTTAAGTCCATAATGGACACTTCCACTAGATTCATCTACTGTACTAAACATTCAGTGTCTGCAGCACCTCTTCGTCAGTCTCTCCACTGGCTTCCCGTAGCATCCAGAATAACATTTTAAAATCATGACCCTAATGTAAAAAAGCCCTCAACAATAATGCACCTTCATATATATCTGCCCTAATCTCCAAATACTTTCCAAACCAACCCTCTTCCCTCTGCTAATGGCCTTCTTCTTTCCTCCTCTCTCATCATCTCCTCTCACTCCCACCTTCAGGATTTTGCTTGTGCTGCCCCTATTCCCTGGAACTCCTTGCCTCGCTCCACTAGACTATCTTCCTACCTCAACACCTTCAAAACCTCACTAAAAACGTGTCTGTTTAAACAAGCTTATCATCTTCTGCCTTAGCATGCACAATGCATCTTTCACTCTCCTGTACCTCACTCAAGTCCTTTAGATTGTAAGTTTGCGAGTTTTCAGTCTTGCATGTTGCTTTGGGGAGAGAACTATGGACACCGGATTCTAAGCTCAAAGATAGAGCCCTCCGTCCTTTGCAATGCGCTAATATTGTTTTGTCTTGAACTTATCCCATGTACAGCGCTACAGAATATGTTGGTGCGTTACAAATAAACGATAATAATAATAATACTTTAAACCTCTGCAGTGCCACTTTTAGTGATGTTTTATTCTATATCTATGTGGATGTAGTCAGATTACTGGGTTTGCTGTTAGAAGCAGCCTCACAGACCACACTTGCAGATCTGTAATTGGATGGATTCAGTCTAATTCATGTTTACTAATTCTTTCATCTTTTTAGGAGTATAAACTATTGTTCAGAGAATGCAGTGCAGCCTCGGGCATCAATTTGATGGAATCACTGACTCAGTTAGCCAGGTAAATACTCCTTATGTTGGCTTATATCAAATCTGCTTCATTTGCTTTATACTTACCATTATCTTAACCCTTTCACTGCCAATTATGATAAATTAACATACTGTACTTGGCCAACTGAGATTGAGGGGCCAAGTACAGGGTCGAGTCACATTATTTTGACTTCAGCAGCACATAGTCAATGAAATACGGCATGTGTCGTGAGCAGGCTTGGTGGGTATATCAGATGACATGTAGATGTTCTACAAACATATCAACCATCGCTGTCATGGGTAAAATGTGAGATTTATCCATCTTTGAAAAGGGGATGGTCATTGGCTTTCGTTCCAATGTTGGCGGTATTTCTGAAACAGTGCTTTTTGTGAACTGTTTGTGTGCTGCTGTGGTTAAAGTGTAACGCAGCTGGACAAATGACACCATAAACAGCGTGGAAACGTTGGCTGAGAAAGTGTGCAAGGGCAACCGTCACACTACAGTTGAGCAATTCACCATCCAAATGAACCAGAGGTCTACCAGAAGTGTGTCTAAAATGACTGTGAACTCCATTGCATATGGGGCTCCAAAGCAAACCGGTGGTCAGGTGATTGTTCATGGTCAGAAATGGCTTTAATTTGCACAATAGTAACAAAATTGGATGGGTTGCCTTTTCTGTGGGACCACTTCGATCTCCATGTTCGTCATGTGGATCCCCACCAAGAAAGCTTCAACAGCTGTAGGATGCACTGCAGTCTGCATGGCTACAGATACACTTGCCAACCTTCCAGCATTTTATTTACTATCACACCATCTAGCTGCTGTCTGGTGGATATTAGCTAGTGGTCATAATAATGTGACTCAATTGTATATGTTAATTTGACATGCTGCACAATACAGCTGATTAGAGGGAAGTACATTTGGGGCAATGGAACACTAAAGAAACATATGTGGCTCTAGTGATTCCCCCACACAGGGTACTCGCCCTCTTGTGGTCCCTGGAGAGGCATGGTTGTTGTTTTAGTGGGCAAGGGTGCATTTGCATACGTTACAAAATGGAGCTTCCATCCCATTGCTTCTCCCTCCTAGTTCTGAGATCCAACCTGGCAGGCAAGGGCTACATCACATGATGATGTCACGTTAAGTAATTTGTGATGTCATCAGCTGATATTGCTCCTACCATCCCAGTAGTAGATTCAATGATGCTATGAGTACATTAAACACATGGATATAATATATACATACATCTGTACACCGTATAGTAAATACGATACAGTATATTTATATGCTATGTACATGATATGCTAGTCTAAGGCTAAACAAGACAATGACACATGGTCAATGGTGAAGCTACTGCTGGTGCAGTATGTGCAAAGCACTGAGGTCCAGAACTGGGTAGGGGACAGCTGCTACCAGCAGTGAAGGAGGACTCAATTTATTATGGGTGAGAAAGCAGATGATTACATTTATAGAAAGGTAATCTGATCATATAAGGGATCATCTGACGACCTGCTTATATTTTTCACTTTTTATTTAACCCTTTTACTACCTATCATGAAGAGAAGTTAGAAGGTCCCTCCATCCACTAACTCCATCACTGCACATGGTTATCAGCTTACAAAAAGACTTAGTTATACTGCATTTTTTTAATGAAATAGCTCTTTTTAAATAATGCCAGCACAAATCTAATTTTCAGGTATTTTGCATTTCATTAACCATAGTGATAGAAAACTTAATTTTATACAGTGACCATGACATAATAATAGTGAACATTATGGAAATATGGTATCATATGGTAATGCTGTAGTAAAAGAAGCCATACAATGAATATCATTCTCTTCTGTATTGTTTGTATCCAGATGCCTGAAGAAACATGAAGATGAAATGAGAACTAATGTGTTACATGTAAGAAGTCAGCCTGGAAAGAAAAGAAGCTGCTGCACATAAATCGAGAAGACTTAAAGGACTGTGTTTATAGGAATATGTATTTTATGGCAGATGGATGACAGGCTTAGCAAAGCCTATACCTACGGCTCCAGGACACAGAAGGAAGATAACAAACAAGCTATCATTTTATCCACATATTTATCTCAGTTCAATCCTCATATCCATTCTCTCTATCCCAGTTCTCCAGTTTCTCTTCCTCTCGCCCCAGTTCTCTTCTTCCTCTTTCCTTCCCAACTCTCTCCTTTGCTTCCTATTTCTTTGCTCTCTCTCTTCTCTCCTCATAAGGCAGCTCTAGAGTTGAGTCAGTAAGTCCAGTCCCTGTATATGCTTACAGGTAACACATATTTCCCAAATTATCCATCAAAGCCCATGGACAAGTTTGTATTCTATGAAGAAGTAATTTGTTGCATTCTGTAAGGAGATCATTTACTTCCTCTGCAGTGATTGGTGCCGTTAGGACACTCACAATCTGAACTTGAGCCAGATGGCATTGCTATGAATACATTTACAGCCTTATGTGTAAGATATGCAGATACATTTACTCAGACTAATGAGATCTTTGCAAAGTTTTGACTAAAAGCTAATGTTTTAACCTCATAGCTTTTTACGGTGAATCTGTATTTCCTTTACATATAGTGCAGGGGGCTTTGGAAATGTTGCCCCTTCAATATTATGGATCATTTTGTGTAGATCAGTGATATAAACTGCCGTTTAAATCAATTTTAAAGAGACGCCGTCACCCCAAAATCAAGCTGTTTTGAAGCGGTATTCTTAAAAAGCATTGAAAACTGGGTATATGATATGTTATTCATTTTTTTCCAATCCTGGGAAATTTTCTGTTCTTGTTGCATTTAAATCCAAATAAGTGACATGCATAATTAGGATTGCCGTCCGCTTATTTGTATCTGTGTTGGCCAAAATAATTTCTTGCAATGTTATCTGGCAGTTAGACCCCTCCCATCCTTATTAAGCACTCTGATCCACATATTAGCATATAGTGGTCTCAAAATCAAGAAGGAAAAGAAAACTGCTCTTAGTCTGTTTAACACTCCCCATTATAATTATGTTACCAGTGTAATCAGAATGCACTGGCATATTGGTTGAATAAAAATTTTCATTATTTTTTCATCTTTATACATAAATAAAAATGGCTTTTATAGGCTTTTATTACACAATAAACTGTCTAACAAGCCCTGTGTTAAAGCTGTTTTTTGCAATTGACATGCCTAATTTTTTCAGAGTCACCCCCCTCAGTCCTGCTCTGCTGCCGCGACCCGCTGCCCCCTCTGCCCCACAGTCACCTCAGCTGCCTCCCCCCCCCCCCATATTAATGTGGTTCATTGGTGGTTCAGCAGCACTGCTCTCCCTCCCCTGCCGGTGCTTCTTTTGGGGGAGCTTCATTCGTGTTTCCCTGTCCCTGAGAGAAGAAGAGCTGGATGGGGGGGGGGGGGGGGGGGGTTTACAGCACTGCCTGCTGATTTACCCCTAAGAAGCCCCCATTATTAGGGGGCTGGGAGGGCCGAGCGGCGAGGGGGGGGCCACTACACTACAGAAATAATACAAAAATGCCTACTGAAAAGGCAAATAATATACCCCTATTCCTCAGATTATATATGCCATTGATAACCATAATATATTTTCGTACATTTCAAACGACAAGTGGTACACTTATATATCTGAAACATTTTGCACTATGAGCAGGATTACTGAGACGCTATCTAATCTACAAAAGGGACATACATGGACTAGTAGGATATTCATGCTCATTGGCTCAATCAAAATATAATATGTGATATAATAGTATTACATGCACACAGATAAAATGTTATGTAAACACAGACACAGAATAATTTTCTAAAATATAACTTTTATTTATATCTATTAAATTAACAAATAAAATGGACCGATTATTGGTAAAAACTAAAATAACTAAGGGCAATACACAAGTGTAAAATATGTAAATTATCCAACAGATTGGGTTAGAATCTATTGCAGTTATTGTAATAACAAGAGATCTGATTAGTAACTAAAGGTTAGTCAGTTAGTTCAGTGTATTAGATTGACATGTTTATTTGAGTCATATGTGTAGGCAATAAGTGCTGAAGTATGAAATGTTTGTGTTCAGAATTAGTAATAAGGTAAAAGATCTTCTATTAATGTAAATCAACCTTATAGCAGTCTGGCTTGTTCCTCATAGCAAATTCAAACCATTAGTCAGTTCCCCAAATGCTAAAGGTCTACACTGGATGTACAGATACTCAGTAGACTGCAATATTCAAGTCCTTAACACAAATCATGCCTCACATATTATTACTAGCCTTAGGCCCCTATTCAATTGAGAAAATTGTAGCCCGTAATGGAGCCTGTAAAGTAATTTGCTATTCAACTGGCGTCTTATCGCTAGCCGCAAACAATTTGTGGATTACAGGCTGAAAATCCCTGTGACTGTCAAAATCGTAACTCCGACCCAGTTAAGTCTTTGATCTTTCAATGTTACGATCCCTGAAATCGCAAATCGCTATTCAATTGCTACAATTCCTCTAGGCTGCAAATGTTTTCATACCTGTAAACGGCAAATGTAGAAGAAAATCCTACGAGTACCAGATAGGACTCGCAATGGGGTTAAACACCTGATCGTAGCACTGTAAATGCTAATGAGAATCAATACTGCACTTTAAAATGTGGGGAAAGAGATGAAAGACATTAGAATTAATTGCTCAACGTCTCAAGCTCGCAAATCTGCACTAGAAAATTTATTTTTATGTTTTATTTCCGTTTTATATTAATCTCGGGAATCAAGCAGATAATACATATCAGGCCAACCACATGTACTAGAACATTTCCTTCATTCATTTGTATTATTTTGTACATTGCCAGATTGCGAGTCTGTTATCGTACTTCTAAACGCTAATTGATGAAACATTTAACCTTCATGTTTACTGAAATCATGATGACGATCTCATTTACTATTGGTTGTTTCTACATGGTTAGTTACAACCTTGCGTAACTGATCACGTTCTGAAATGCTACTTATGGATGCATGGTTTACGGTTTAGGCTTTCATCGGGCTTGTGCAATTGAATCACTCTGTAACTGTTGCCAATTTCAATTGAATAGGGGCCTTAGACTAGCAGTTGTATAATACAGATCACTACCTTATGTGTTGACAAATTGTTCCATACAGGTAAAAAATCTTCAATAGTCACGACATAAAATAAGAACTACAGGTAATTTACTCATTACTTACGCCAGTCCTATATGTCTGTGTCACAAAGGCATTATTTTGTATAAGTTCACAATATATGGATATTTAGTAATGATAAAGTGTGTTGATACTTTCAATTACTATACTACTCACACATACTGTGCCTAGATTTATATAATTTCAGATCATTTAATTGAGCTCTTTAAACTTGCAGTGATCCTAATACTGAGATCAGAGCATAGAGTGGGAAATTGCTTCTAGTATAATAATACAAGGCAGTCAGATCACTTTCTAATGAATCGAACAGTGTTGGGGCAATCTTTATATTGCAGAATATACAGATTGACGCTGACTGCACTTAAAGGGCCATTTACCTCACTGTAAATGATCTTCGGGTTCCCTGGTGGCCCAGTGGTTAGGATGCAGGTGCTTTCACCACAGCATCCTGGGTTTAAAATCCAGACAGGAAACCAAAAGGTCACACTGGCAAGTACTTGGATGGGAGACCACCTGGCAATACCAGGAGCTGTATGCTGTGGCCCATACCAGTATCTCTGCCATGAAAGCCATGTGGATCAAGCATGGTGTGTTGTCCATGAGGTCACGAAGAGTCTAACACAACTGAGTGACACCATTTACATTTACAAGTGATCTTCATGGGGTGAAAGAGCATAAGATTTTATGTTTAAAATATTTTTTCTTTATTAATTACGCTAATAACACCTAAAAAATCTATAGTCTTAGATCTGTTTACAAACACACTCCTGACTGTTCCATGAGTAACAACATCTGCCGACTACAAGTGGTGAAGGCTCCATGAGCACAAAGATTTATAGTTTTCCCCTGAACTTCAGGAAAGCATCATGAGGTGTTAACCCACAACTGTGACGTCACATGCGCGCCGGGGTCAAGACGGAGCAGAGGCCGGAGAAGAAGCAGGTAAGTGAGGGGGTGGTATTTGGAGGGGGTTGATGAGGGGGTTAATGAGGAGGAGGAGGGTTGAGGTTGAGGGGGGGGGTGAGGAGGGGGTTAATGAGGAGAAGGGAGGTTGAGGAGGGGGGTTGAGGTTGAGGGGGGGGTGAGGAGGGGGATGAGGATGGGAGGTTGAGGATGGGGGGTTGAGGAGGGGGTTGAGGAGGAGGAGGGAGGTTGAGGGGGGTGAGGAGGGGATTGATGAGTAGGAGGGGGATTGAGGTTGAGGAGGGGGGTTGAGGGGGGTGAGGAGGGGGATGAGGTTGAGGGGGGGTGAGGAGGGGGATTAGGATGGGGGGGTTGAGGATCGGGGGTTGAGGAGGGGGTTGATGAGGAGGAGGGAAGTTGAGGGAGGTGAGGAGGGGGTTGATGAGGAGGAGGGAGGTTGAGGTTGAGGAGGGGGGTTGAGGTTGAGGGGGGGTGAGGAGGGGGATGGGGGGGGGTTGAGGATGAGGATCGGGGTTGAGGATGAGGATGGGGGTTGAGGAGGGGGTTGAGGAGGGGGTTGATGAGGAGGAGGGGAGTTGAGGTTGAGGGTGGATGAGGAGGGGGATTAGGATGGGGGGGTTGAGGATCGGGGGTTGAGGAGGGGGTTGATGAGGAGGAGGGAGGTTGAGGGGGTTGAGGAGGGGGTTGATGAGGAGGAGGGCGGTTGAGGTTGAGGAGGGGGGTTGAGGTTGAGGGGGGGTTAGGAGGGGGATGAGGATGGGGGGGTTGAGGATGAGGATGGGGGTTGAGGAGGGGGCTTGAGGAAGGGGGTTGAGGATGGGGGGTTGAGGAGGGGGTTGATGTTGAGGAGGGGGGTTGAGGTTGAGGGGGGGTGAGGAGGGGGTGGAGGATGGAGGGGGTTGAGGATGGGGGATTGAGGATGAGGATGGGAGGTTTAGGGGGGAGGATGAGGATGGGGGGTTGAGGGGGGAGGATGAGGATGGGGGTTGAGGAGTGAGGTTGAGCGGGGTTGAGGAGGGAGGATGAGGAGGGGGTTGAGGATGAGGAGGGAGGTTGAGGATGAGGAGGGAGGTTGAGGAGGGGGTTGAGAATGAGGAGGGAGGTTGAGGAGGTTGTTGAGGAGGGGGGGTTGAGGATGGGGGGTTGAGGAGGGGGGGGTTGAGGATGGGGGGTTGAGGATGAGGAGGGAGTTTGAGGATGAGGAGGCAGGATGAGGAGTGGGGTTGAGGAGGGAGGTTTGAGAATGAGGAGTGGGGTTGAGGAGGGTGATAAGGGAGGGGGGAAGAGACACAGGGAAGGGAGAGGGGAGAAGAGACACAGGAGAGAGAGGGGGGACACAGGGGGCAGCACATTTCCCACCCACGGCTTATACTTGAGTCACTCATTTTACCCAGTATTTTGTGGTAAAATAGGTGCCTCGGCTTATACTCAGGTCGGCTTATACTCGAGTATATACGGTAACAATATTTTGGAAAGGTAGGATCTGATAAATATACAAATTACACTTTTATTAAAGGACATAGTGCATAGTGCATTTACAATTAAAGCTTGTATAGACTATTAAGAACAGTATGCAGTTTAAAAGAATTAAATGATAATATTTTTTCTTACTTTTGAAAGTCTTCCCCTCAAACTGCGTATGTCCCTTGACCTGTGCCAATCTGTGAATGTGACCATCTCTGCCTGGAGGATAAACATGCTTAGTAGAGGGCTATGATGGCTCATGTACTGTCACTGGGCATGGCCTATGGGGCAGCTGCAAGCATGTTACAATAGAGCTGTTACCCGGTGTAGGCAGTGGGGACAGAGTTAATGATTTCATGGGGACGGGCCAGTGACATCATTCTCAGGCCTTCTTTTAATCTTCATGATGGTGCAGCCCCCAGGCAGAGCTGCCAAACCCCTGATAAGATTCTGTTTTAGGAGAAAACAGACAATTAAAAAGTATTAAAAAATAATAACTTTTCTTCAATTTAAACTACACACTGTATTGGATAGTATATGTCCAACAAACAAACATAAGAGCTTTACTTTTTTTTATCAATTATTTTTTTATTGAGAGTAAAGAGTCAGCGGAACAGGTAGAGGAACCTTGGGAGCAGGTTTATTTTAAATGTTTGTAAGCCAATGGGTAGGGCCTCAGTTTTGTCCAGGTTTAGATTTAATCCCGAGACCTGTCTGAAGCGTTCTAGCAGGGTCATTAAGGCAGGGATGGAGTGGGTGGGATTAGTAAGGGTGCAAAGAAGGTCGTCGGCGAATAGTCTACTTTTGTATCAATAATGTTCTACTGACAAACCTTCAATGTCTGTGTTTCCTCTAATTGTGCTAGAGGCTCTACTGCCAAGGCGAACAACTGTGGGGAGAGAGGACAGCCTTGCCTGATACCTCTTTGAATTTTATGGAGAGCCTGTCCCGCCCAAGAGCGTTTTCCAACAAACACAACAGTGTTAAATATTGTAAAAATGTATAGAAAATATCTGAGCCTAAATTACCAATTCCCACTCTCCTACATACGCTAGAAATTTCCAGGAAATTTTCAGGCTTAAAAATGATTGTAGATAAGACAGACGCGTTGAGTATCTCCATATCTCATCAAGACCAGGAATTTTTATGCCCAAACTTTAACTTTACATGGCCAACATCCCATATTAAATACTTAGGGGTTAACATCACTCGCAGAGCCTCAGACCTCCATAGGGTCAACTATACTGCCCTATATACAAAATATGGCTGTTTGGTCTAAATGTCAGATTTTCTGGTTGGGTCACATCCAGTGGCATAGCTAGAGCTTTTCCCGCCGGGGGCTCTCCCTGTGTTTGACCCCCCCCCCTCCCAGCGCGCTGCTAACATTATATATATATATATGTATATAAGGAGTCCAACATTTTTCTTTGCTGCTGCGTCCCCCTCTAGTGCCAAAATATTTTATAGATATATATACCTGGAAATTGCCCGTCAACAATGACGAGTTTAAAATTGTAAGGCAGACAATGCTGTTTGCCACACATTGCCTCTGCTTTTCCAGTCTGGCTGGAACAACTTTCTGGATCAAGGGAGTGCGGCGCAGCTGGCAGAGTTGCATCCAGGTACGTGGTTGTGATAGGGTGTTGTTGGGGTACTAGGGAGTGATGCAAGATCGGGGGGCCTCGCGATGAGCGCCGGAGGCAGCAACCAGGTAGCCCGGGGGGGGGGGGGGGGCTTCGCCACCCCCTACTGGCAGGAACCAGATAGTGGGGAGTGATGTGAGCTCGGTGGGCCTCGCTCTGGTGCTCATCCCAAACCCCCACTGGCAGGAACCAGGTACACAGCCTAAGTGCTGCGCGGCTGCATGTGTGATGGCACCGCTGGCTGGAATGAGGGCCTCCATGTCTCCTTTCCCTCCTTCTCTCACTCTCCTTTCTCTCCTTCTCTCTCTCTCTCACATCCTTCTATCTCTCCTTTTCTCTCTCCCTCACTCTCTCTCCTTCACATTCTCTCTCTCATTTGCTCTCTCTCCTCTTTCTCCCTCCTTCACTCTCTCTCTCCTTCACACTCTCCTTCCTTTAAACTCT
This sequence comes from Discoglossus pictus, assembly GCA_027410445.1. NCBI lineage: Eukaryota > Metazoa > Chordata > Amphibia > Anura > Alytidae > Discoglossus > Discoglossus pictus. The sequence continues at coordinate 136,269,324 of CM050164.1, forward strand.
CCGTCTCGCTCTCTCTCCTTCACACTCGTCTTTCTCTCTCTCCTCTTCTCTCTCCTTCACACTCTCTATCTCCTTCACTTTCTTCCTCCTTCACACTCTCCTCTCTCTCTCCTTCACACATTCCTTCTCTCTCTCCTTCTCTCTCCCCTTTCATTCTGTCTTTTTATCTCTCCTCTCTCCCTCATTTTCTCTCTCTCTCTCTCTCATTCCTTCTCTCTCTCATTTACACTCGCCTTCTCTCTCCTTCACACTCTCTCTCCTTCTCTCTCATGATTTTTCTCTCTCTCTCTCTCCTTCTCTCCCTCCTTCATCCTATCTCCTTTCTCTCTCTCCCCATCTTTCCCTCCCTCTGTCACACTCTCTCTCTCTCCCTCCTTCCTCTCTCTCCTTCACTCTATATACTTCTCTCTATCTAACTCCTTTTCTCTCTCCCTCCTTCTCTCTATTCTATTATTCTCTCTCCATCTCTCTCCCTTCTTCCCTCTCTCTCCTTCTTTCTCCTTTACACTTTCTTTTTCTCTCTCTCCTTCTTTCTTCATCCTTCCCTCTCTCTCCTTCACTCTCTCTCTCTCCTTCCCACTCTCCTTCTCTTTCTCCCTTCTTCACACACTCCTTATCTCTCATCTTTCCTTCTGTCTTTTTTCTCCTTTCTCTCTCTCCTTTTCTCTCTCTCTCCCTTCTTCTCTGTCTTCTTTTCTCTCTCTCTCCATCTCTCTCTCTCCTTCCTTCACTCTCTCTCCCTCATTCTCTCTCTCTCCTCTCTCTCATTTTCTTTCTTTCTTTTACACTCTCCTTCACACTCTCTCTAGCTTCAAGCTCTCTCTCCCTCCTTCACTCTCTCTCTCCCTCAGTCACCCTTGCTCCATCTTTCTCTCTCTCATTCACACTCTCCTTCTCTCTCTTTCTTCCTTTTTTCTCTCCCTCCTTCTCTCTCTCCTTTCTCTCTTTCACACTCTTCTTCTTCTCTCTCCTTCACACTCTCTCCTTCTTTCTCATTCTCTCTCTGTCTCCTTTTCTCTCTCTCTCTCCTTCTCTCCCTCCCTCATTCTCTCCCTCCTTCCCTCTCTCTCTCTCCTCTCTCTGCTTCTCTCTCCTTTTCTCCCTGTCTCCTATTCTCTCTCTCTCCCCCCTTCTATATCTCCCCCCCCCCCTCCCCCCTTTGTGGGAAAGTACAAAATTCGTATTTGAAGCAATCCCTCACCCAGGTCTCCATCAACTCTTTAGTTGAGTGGTGATCCTATGATCTTCTTAGAGTCGGCTCTTGGTATAACCGATAACACTATCTTATCATTCAACCATCAAAGAGGATGCAGTAATATTCCCCTACAAGAAAATTTTACATTTTGCAGGATCAAACACTTTCTTTATACCTCAGAATGCATGTTAGGTAAACCAGATTCAAATTAGCTCATTAGAATCTACCATAAGGCTCCACTTACCAAAGGCATCATTAGTCTTTTATATGACACTTTCCATTCAGGCACTGCCACACAAAATTTTAAATATGTAACCTCCTTGGAGCAGGACCTAAATGTTACGTGGGACCAGGAAACTTGGCAAGACTCATGTCAGAACCTCACTAGAGGCTCGCTCAATAGTAGTATTTTGGAGACTTCTATAAAAGTCTTTCACAGGATATATATAACCCCTAACAAACTCCATAAATGGAAGCTTGCCCCTCGTCCCAACGGCTTCAGAGATTGCCCAGATATAGGATCTTTTCTCTATATTTGGTGGACCTGCCATTGGGTTGCCCACCTATGGAGGACGTTTTTTTTCAATAGTCTTCAAATTTTAAAGTTAACATTAAGGATATCTCTAGATAGAGAGTAAGGCGATGAGTTTTACCTTCCCCAGATCGACAATATTAACAAATACTAAGACAGGAGACTTACACTTTCTTTGTTGTTTTAATTTCTTACCCTTATTTTTCTTATTTTCCCTCTACCCTAAATTGTTTTGTAATGTTAGTTTAATTCTTATTTTCAGATCGCTACCAAGGAATACCTTATTTCTAAATAATACTTACTGGCCAATCAACTTCTGGGGACAAATGAGTAAAAACAAAATGAAGGCTGAAAACCAAGGATCCAATGCCTCACAATAATGTCAGTAGGTCACCACTACAAAGATTAACCTCCTTTGACTTCCAAAGGGGGCCTCCTCTGTGTAAGGTACTGCTGAAGGTTTGCCCCAACTCTGGTTAAGAAGCAATGTAGCTTTAAATAGAGTAGTCACTCACTAGACTACATCTTTCAAGCAAAGCTATGTTCTGATTACCAATAATACCTCAAAAGATGGCTATTGGTTAAGGTATATCTAAGGTGTTAACACTGTAGGGCATTAACATATATCATACTGTATATAAGTCGGCAGTAATGTATACAGAGTTTATTAAGCATCTAGGTCTCAGGTTGCCCATACTAAATATACTGGCACAAGTTTGCATTGCACTGCGAGACTCGCAAAGCGAGGCATGCAGGATTTGGGCTGCAATGAAAGCTGAAGCCGTTGAAGCATGCAGTACTTAGGCTGCAATAAGCACCAAAGGCGTTCATTGCAGGCGTCGCGTTGAGCGCCGCAGGACTTAGGCTGCAATGAGCGCCGAAGGTGCTCATTGCACTGCAAGCCTCACGAAGCGAGGCACAGATTGATAATTTAACGGCCAAACTTAGTAGCAAAAAAAAAATAATAATTAAAACACACTTACACACAGCACAGGGGAACAGCCAGGAAGCCTGGGAGTGAGATTGCAAGCGAATTTGAGCCATATTTGGTGTTCTTTCGAAAATCGGCTAAGCGAGGTAAAAAATGGCAGACAAAAGAGCAAAGCCAGGCAAGCGGGACTTAGAAAATACACATTGGCAAAGACAGTAACACACACGAACAATGCCAGGCACGTGGGACTTTGAAAGAAAAACATACGTCATTCAGCGCGTAACACGCAAACATTCAGCAGACACACAGTGGAGAAAGACACAGGGAAGGGACAGGGGGGAGATACTTGAAAGTGACACAGTGCCAAAGGCGTTCATTGCGAGTCACGGGATGAGCGCCAAGGGCGCTCATCGTAGGGCACACGATGAGCAGCGCAAGCGGGAGAGGCTTGCCATGAGCGCCAAAGGCGCTCATTGTGAGCCCCTAGATGAGCACCGAAGCCTTGCGATGAGCGCAGAAGGTGATTATTGCAAAGCAGGAAAGTTGAAGTACACAGGGGGAGGCTTGCAATGAGCACTAAACGTGCAACTGGGCTTGCGATGAACGCCGAAGGTGCTCAGAGAAACAAAAGCCTCACATTGTGTGGCAAACAGCATCGGCAGCCTTACAATTTTATTCCCGTCATTTTAGTATATATATATATATATATGGGTCTATGTCTATATATATAAATATATATACATACATATGTGTGTAAGGAGGGGCCTCGGCAGGCCATAGGGCCGAGGGGGCCACAGAGGTCCGACCGAGGCCATCGTGCCCCGTAAGGAATGAGGGGGGCGCAAAAGGGGCCACAGGAGGCTGAGGGGTAATGCATGGGGCTGTGGGGGGGCCACATGGACTGCCGGGGGCACCGCGGGGCCCTGGAGATTTTGGGGGGACCACAGTGAATCAAAAGGGGCTACAGGGGACCCACAGGAGGTCCACATGGGGCTACAAGGGGCTATGGGGGTCATTAGAGGTACGGGAGGCCACAGGGACCTTAGAGAACCCACTGAGGCTGTGTGAGGGCCGAGGGGGCCACATGGGAGCCACAGAGAACAGGGGGGGCAGGGGGCCACAGGGGATCCATGGGAGGTATGCAGGGGCCCCTCAGAGGCCAGGTGTCTGGCACAGGTTGCACCAGTGGTAGCTCCGCCTCTGCCTTTAGGGATACCTGATTAGGAGCAGGCTGTTTCAATGTAAAGCCCCTTTCGGGCAGGAATGCAAACACCCTCTCACACATTCAAACTTTAGCAAAGTATCATGGATGCCTGTAGGGACCAGTGGTGGAATCAAAATTAATTCTGGTCTTATTAAAGACAACATTTTCCTGATAATTGTGATCATCAGACTCTGACCTCCAAAGCATCTAAGCCATGGAGGTCCTGCAAGGTCCTCCTTGACACCTATGATTAGTATATATGCCATGGAGGTCCTTATATGACCTTCATGACCAATACAGTGAGCCACTATGCCACACTGGTCTGTAAGAACCTCTGTTGCATCTTAAACTAACCCCTATGCATGGGGGTCCTGTAAGACCTTATCAATTTGATTTGTTAAAATACATTTCCCACAAAACAAGAGCAGGATGACTTTTCAAAATCAATTCTGATTGGTTGAAATATGAGTGATATATATATGTCAGCCAATAAGAATACAGAAAAATTAGTATTACCTCAAAGTAATTTGCGGCTGGGGAGCTCTGTTAGGTAAAACTATTTTTTAGAGCTTTGGGCTTTTAGGCAGGGAGCCATGTCAAAGGCCCAGAAGATGAGGGTTCCATGACTTCAATCAAGATAGAAGAGGATGTTATTCTTCAATCAACATAGACAGCTCAGTGTCTCCTGAAGGCTGTGTGGGGAGCAACCCTAAGGTGAAACAAATCGAGTGTGTGATCTCCAGTTTACAGTGATGTTTGCAGGTGTTTGGATTGGAATGGATACATAGCTTGCACAAAAAAGTTCCCACAGATATAGTGGAATCTTTTTATGCTGCTCTGTAATGGATTTAAATATATTATGATTGATATAAAGTGATAGATATCCCAAACATATTCCCATGTTAAGCGAGTTAGAGACAAAAAGGTTGTACTTTTTGAGCCTAATTAATATGTAATTTCTGTGCATATGCATATACTATTCCACGCAGTGTCACTTCACCGGAAGCTTCAGGCATCCTGTGTGGTCAGAGCAGGTTCCTTATGCGCCTCCATGAGATAAAGCAGGATCCCTCGGTGAGTGCATTGAGGGTGTTTGAGTCAGTTCCAAACAGCTGTAAGCTAACATAATAAAAATCCATCTACAGCCATGGTGAGATAATATAATAGAGACTGAATGTCCTACACGCTACTCCTGTAATGCTAATTATTAGTGATGATCAGTTAATATTAATACTGTGTTTAGAAGCCATTCCAACACATATCATTAATATACAGGTAATCCCGATAAATGATGATTACAAAGAAGGGAAGAGCTACTAAGGTAACATGCCTATATCAGCCAAACATTGCACAGCTTCTTTTCACTTGGGTTCTTGTCAACTGGCCACTTCATACATTGAAGTCAGAATCCAGACAAGGCGAGGACCTTATAAAGTGGAGAATGTGGCATTATCTGTTATCAAATCCTCAGACCTCCCCACCATCCCACTTCTCAAATGTTCCTCTTTTAAAAGTCCCACATTTATGGTAAAAATTCAGTTCTCCAAGTCACATTTTCTTTCGTTCTTCCAGTTTTCTCTAGTCTAGGATAAAGATAGCAGCCTGGAGGGTCATTTTTAAAGAACATATATATATATATAGCATTGCACAAATATGCAGGTTGTCTATTTCTGAAACAGTGCATTTTTTTTTATTTTTAGAATAGTGTACTTCTTTCACCATTTGAACTGCTGGGATGCATGCTAATGTAATATCACTACAAAACAACCTTTCAGTTATATTAAGCAGGTTGCAACCGTAAAACATCTATATTTGTATTTTCAAATTTCCCCTGTTACAGACAGAACTACACACCTGAGACATCACAGGAAGAGACTGTTGGGCAGCAAGGAGAAGTGAAACCGTGACTTCAGCAATTCACAGAGGGGAATGCAAAAAATGCAGCAGCACATGGCAACTTTAAATTGAAATTTAAACTTTTTCCTCTAGTACAGTAATGCATGTGTGTGTGTATATATATATATATATATATATGAAGATTGAGGTCGCCGTGAGTGTCCAGTAATCCAGTTGAATAATCAGAGTGTTGCAGTGAATAGTGATACCTTTTTTATTGGACAAATGTATTCATAATATAGCGAGGAGCTTTCGAGAGATGATCCTCTCTTTATCAAGTCAAAAAGCAAAACTGATACAAATATGAACTAAAAACAGTAAACAGAAAGAGAGGAAAGGTAAACAAAAATAGAAAAACAAGAAGAACATGATTCATTGGGCAGAGTTAAGTGAGAAATAGACCAGCATTGTGAATAATGTCCTGATAGGTCAGTAAGTCTATACATCAGGTTGTAGATAAGAACACAGCAGAGTAAAATAAAGAGCAATACATTTCAACATAGCATGTAGCTTACAAAAACAGCAAAAGAAGGGGGAGGTATGTGGAATGTGTGTGAGATAGAAGATATCTCCAAGTAGAGGGAGTTGTCAATCTCTTTATAGGGTTCCATAACTCAACTGGTGCAGTGCCTTGATATACCCTGAATAGAAGTAGCCAGAGGGGATTAAAAAATATTTTTAATTCTTGTAACATTAATTTTTCATGCAAGGAAAATAATTGTAATGTTTAAAACTCCTAAATTCATGATAGCAAATGTTTGACTTCAGTATGTTTTTAAGAATTATGGCCAGGTGATCACCTACCAATTAAAAGGTATATAAGACCAATCATTAAAAAGGGACTTTCACAGAATATGTTTTAAAACTCAGTCAGGCTTTTGTATGATTATATATATATATATATATATATATATATATATATATATATATATATATATATACTGTATGGAACTCAAGCATTATTTAGTCTAATGAAACCTGTCACCTTTGTAAATATAAACGTTCCTTCCTTCCTCTTGCAGAAGTGGTTAGTCACAGGCGTAGTTTTTGTAAGTAGTTGAATGGTGCTAATTCTGAAAAATAATTTAATTCTGAGCAAATCAGAAATACCAGGTACTAAAATATTAGGCACATAAGGTGGTACAGAATGAAAACCTAGCAATAATTTGTTATCTAACCGCTCATTCTAAACTAAATCATTGTTTGAATATTATTAAACATACTTTTTTTTTTATATTGCAGATTTGTGAGCTTGAGAATGTTGTGCTGGTAATTTTAATACCTAACATCACTTTCACTTTAATTTTAAAGCACAGTAGTGTGTTTATATTAGCATTTACAGTGCTACGGATAGGACTTTACCCCCCTTGCAGGTCCTTTCTTGTACCCGTTAGCTTTTGGGCTCTATTTGTGGGTTATAGGTTTGAACGCCAGTGGATTCGTAGCAATTTAATAGCGATTTCCGAACGTAACAGTTACGGACTGGACAGATAAATGGATTTGTAGCCGCAGAGTTCAAATTTTGACGTCCCGTAGGGTTTTTCCGCCTGTAACCCGCAGACAGTTAGCAGGTTGCATTACGGACTCAATTTAATAGCTGTAAGTCTTGCAGGCTACGTAACAGGCTACGGTTTTACACGTTGAGGGAATTTAAAAGGTTGTGTTTCTTTTCCAAAGCTTCATGAGTTATAGAGGGCAGACCCAAACAGGTACAAATTGAACGATTTTAGGCAGAAGATTCTTAATAAAATATAGCAAATAAAAGTAAATAGATACATAGATATATTGTATTCCTAGTGAAATCCAGAAACCTTCCCTTTAAGGACCCCACTGAACACACCAGAGACGGTGGAAAGACATATTGAAAAAAGTGTTTCCCTTTTGAAATTGCAGCTGTATTGATGAAGGTGAGGTCATTATAGTTTTGTGACCCTCCCTAAACTGCTATATATGGGCCTCATGTAAATCTGGTGCTCTATATTATGGCACTGCTGTAAAAAGTCTGCAGGAGTTTTTTTTACCCAATTTAAACGTTGATGTAAATAATTCACGCCACCAAATTGCGTCACCCAGCCGGTATCCGTAAACCATGCTATCCGCTGTAGGTGTGAAAGGGCTGGAATTTCCGGGAACCGCTAAAACCATTGCCGCACTCACAATTAACACAAGTAGTGGCTGTGAAGAAGCCATAGGAACCAATGGGACCCTTAAAAGGGAACATTAACTGTCAGGTTTAGCCTTTAAATGGCTTGTCCAAAGGCTTACAGTTTTACTGTGTTGAAACTGAGGAAGTCACCATGCAGGTTTCAGGTGTTTGGAGGGTTTTCGATCAAGAGAGAGAGAGAGAAGGAGCTTATTGTTGTTTTTCTTATTGTTTTCATTCTATCAAGGTAAATTATATCACACTTAAATTCCATAACACATAACACTAGTAACACACAGAGTAAGAATATACAAGGTCACAGCACAGTTAAATTGCTCATATGTGCCAAATGGCAAAGTAAAATCCTCATATTGTAATGATTTAGCATGTTTCCCATTGCTTTCTAGTGTTGTCCGTGCCCTTTAGGAGGTTCTGTGGCTGTCCACCATGTTGGTCAAAGCCACTGCAGGGGGTGTTTGATACCCATAATAATTTGTTCAGTTTCTGACCATTACAGCACTGCTCTTATTTGCGATATATCTGTAATTTTTGATTAGCATGGGTGTTGGGGGTGATGGTGTATCCGAGTAACTCGTAATTTATAGACAGTGTGAAAAGTCAATGGAAATGTTATCCGTAATTTCTCAGCAGTTGTCTCACAATGATTTATGGGTGGGTGATTAGTTTAGCTTGGTAGGGTTTACTCTTCAGTTAGGGCACTCGCAATGACTTTTTAGGAGATTAGTATGGAGGCTTATATGTTCAGGCTGCCCAACCTGAGACAGTGGAGCATGCTGTGCATGTCTGGGTCATATAATTGTAGAAGTTTTTTTCAAAAAATCATGCCAAGGCATCTATGTTTTACCCTGTTGTAACTAATGAGAAACACACAGAGAGCTCTGAGTTCTAGAAACTGCAGCTGCTTGTCTTTCCTAGGGGCTGAAAACAAAGTGACATGTGTGGACATGCCTCCATGATCTATGAAGCTGCTTGTGGCATAGAATCAAAATTTTAACAAGACAGTACGCAATGACTGACATAGAAACATTGCCATCTTGTTCTAGCTGGGGATTGACCAATCAGCAACCAGTCAGAAATCCGGGAAAATCTAAACTAATTAACACATCAACATGACATTGGTGCCCACGGCCTATGGAAAATAAAATGACCTATCACTGGCGACAAAAAGTCTAATCCCACTTGACCTACATGACAGTAGAAGCTGGATGGACTAGCATGTGCCATGTAATAGTAATTCTACCTCCTGGTTTATGTATCCACTTGCCTAAAAGGTCTGGGGTGATCCTTTTTGAAGACCTGCTTTCTTAGCAGCATTTGCTCACTAGACGCCTCCAGGAATGTCCTGCCAGACCTCAATTATGGTGTTTGATATTCTTGTAGGGTTGGAGGAGGTCAATTGCTTGCGTTTGACCTTGGCAATTTTTCTTGGCAATTGCCCCCTACTTCATCTGTGACCATATTCATTCCAGTGGCCAGAAACCAACTCCTGACAAATAAGTTATAATTTGCCATAGGCCTCAATGTTAAAAAAAAACTTCATTATAAAGCAGGTTGATTGAATCTGAGCCTCCTTTGATGTACTGTAATACTTAACCCCAAAGCCAACTGGAGTAAAGAGGCATTTTGTGGCACCCCTTTAGAGCATTTTTGTGGTTTTCTTTGATGTATTGTTGAGATTAACCACACAATTAATTGTTTATTTGGTTCACTTAAGTAGAAGCAGCTCCCCTACAAAATCACATGAGTTAGTATTCGTTGTTAACCTCGGTTCGACTTATTTTCCCCTGTTGAGCTATAATTTAGTAGGACTCCCTCTGGAGAAAGTGAATCTGCCCAATACTGACCAACAGTCTCCGAAAGCTAAAAACATACATTTTTATTGAACACGCATAGAAAAATAGTCATTATTAACTCCATTGGTAGTAGGAATGTTTGACACTTATAGGTTCCTCAATTCCTGTGCTTATAGTCTCACATAAAAGCACAGGAAAAGAGGATATAGCCAGAAAACCTATTCAGAGACAGCTTTTTGGGTTTTAGCATTGCTGTTAGACTAATTAATTATGCAGCTGCTGAATATATTTATATATATAATAAAAAATCTAAGATACACTGTGACATTGTCTTAAAGAGACCTCAACATCTCTATATGTGCTCTGTACCATCATATTGTGGGTAGAAGGCATATGAGTTATGAGTGTTTGAAGCTAGTACTGCTTCAAACCTTACATTCTCAGAATACATAATGAGCTGCACCGTGGTACTGATTATAATCAGGTAGGTAGGTAATGGAAATAACTGTTGCAATTCTAATATTTAGCTCTAGATTAGAAATATTATTCTTTTTCCACTGTTACAAAACATGTTGACAGCTCGTCCAGTGGTTAAATTAACGTGGAAATATTTTTTTTGATATTTTAGGGTATTTGATAATATGTCACAGTGTGTGTTCTTTTTTCACATAAAGGTCATACTAACAAAAATGTATTCAGAAGTTTAACAGCTCCTGTGGGCTTGCCCTTTGCCAGCCAATGAGATCAACAGACTAAAGAATGCTCTCTGCATTTCCAGTGAGTTAAAATTACGGTTAAACTGTTTTTTTTACTTAATATTTTTAATGCAAAAACATATTTTCAAAGGAATAAAACTCTAAAGCTCTTTAAAATGCTTGAAAAACATTTGTGTTGCTTGTCCCTTTAAGTGCCTAGACTGAGAAGTGACAGACCTAGGTGAAAATCACATCATAACTGTTTTTTTTCTTTGGTCACAAGATAAAATTGAAAATACATTGTAAATGTAAATGGTGATATAAGGCAAATATGGATGTAGTAATGCTAAACAGTAAAAGTATTGTATTTAAAAAATCAGCTCTGTGTTACTTATATTGATCTTTTGCACCACTATAAATTATCAACCTTATTAAATTGTGATTCAACAAATTTAAAAGGGCTCTATTTAAGCACACAGCTTATTTTTTTTACTGAAGTTTTTAGTTAGTGACCTTCTATCCAAAAGCAAGGTCTTCACTAGCTAAAAACTTCTCAAAAAAATATGCTATGTGCTTATATAGAGCCCTTTTAAATTTGCCAAATCTCAATTTAATAAGGCTGTATGTAAGCAAACAGTCCAGTGGAAAAGAGCCTGGACTTTAAAATGGCAGATGTAGCTTTAAATCCTAACACAACTTTTTTTTTTAAATAGCTGTTATTGTGGACACAAAATAAAACTAAAAAAATATATAAGCTGTTCAGAGTTTATATGAGATAATTAAGTGATGTTTAAAAAAAATAAATTAATTAAAAGTTTGTAATGTGAAAAAAGAAAAGGAAGTGGAGGATTCAAACCTAAGACCTATATTTTTAAAAACAGATGGTTGTGCCCAGTGCACTACAAGATGTCATGTTAAGTATTTTGTGCCTACAGATGAGGTCATTGTAATGAACATGAGCTTGAGGGAGCTCAGAGGGGCAGTGGCTGACAGATGTGCCTGGCATGCTGTGGTCCATAGGGTCACAGAGAGTCAGCCAGGGCTGAACAACTAAACAACAACATATATGAATAAAGCTGAAATAGAATTAGTATGACAGTTACAGCCTGCATTTTTTTTACAATATCTATGTACATTTTTGATAAATTTAAAAATATAAATAACTATTCCACATGATTTCTACTCCCTACACCTTATGGCGCAGAACACTTACTGTGAATTAAGTGTCCCTTTAATTAACATGATTTTACATCAGAGCAATTCCGGTTAATTTATTGTAACACCCAAAATTAGCAAATTTGACGTTGGGCTTCAACATGCAAGTTAAAAAATAGCATCAATGTTATCTACTTCCTCTTAAAACAGGAAAGTGTCTCATTTTCTTACTTGCTTCTCAACAAGATCATAGTACAGACCCCGGAGAAAAACGCAAAAAGCTTCAAGGATTACATTTTTTTATTTTTCTGTACAGTGATAAGTCAGAGGTAAGATTTTACATATTAATAATTTAATATTTTATGATATGATATTAAACTGAATGTATACTTAATACTGCAGTGTACATTGAAATAACTATGTAAAATAAACAGTATATCTCAGAGTATGTGCATATACATTTTACTATAACTCTAGTTACAAATTAACTGTATGGCAGTATATTGTTAAACCTGATATTTGCCCAGTGGAAATAGCTAGGATAAAGTGATCTGTATCGTAATTAAAGTCTGTAGAGTCTGATTTATTTCTAATTCAGATATTTATGTTTAGCACTTTTCATGATTTTACAAATTTACTAGATAAGGTCAAAGAAGTTGGCACTATTTTATATTAGTATTCACTAAGACAAAACATATTATTTCAGGTGGTTACAACTTATTTATTTAATTACATTTTTATAGCGCCTTTTTATAATGCAGGAAAATGACTTGCTGTTTCTGTATGTAATTGTATATGTAAATATACGCACAATTATATGTCTGTAGTTTCCAGTTAATGAGACTGACAATTTCATTCGATTAAGTATGTTTTAAAAAAAAAAAAAAGTAAAGTAAAAGTACCATCAGCCTTATTACATTGCAATTTGGCCAATTGAATAGGGCTCTATATAAGCACAAAGCATTTTTTTTTCCACAGAAGTTTTTAGTTAGTGAAGACCTTGCTTTTGGATAGAAGATCACTAACTAAAAACTTCTGTAAAAAAATAGCTCTGTGCTTATATAGAGCCCTATTCAATTGGCCAAATCGCAATTTAATAAGACTGTATATGTTTAGAAAAAGATATTGAAAGTTTACTACTCTGGGGCAGAAGAGTTATTTTTGTATTTTTATTTTTGTATAATTTGCACTACACTGATCAATAAACATATTTTATATAATTTATTAAACTGTAGGAGCAAAATGATAAACTTAATGACTGGGAAAACCGAGTAAAAAGTCAATTACTATAGTTACCTTCAACATCACCTTTACTCATATAATGCATAATATTAAAGAACTTCAATAGTAATGAAGGCTTGATACGGGATATGGTAACGTATATCACAACATTCACCAAAGAAAATAAATGACATTGTCTCATCTGTAGTAAGTACTATATAATGATGGAGCATATTTATTAAGTGGGGCTAGGTAGGGTTAAAAGTAATAGATATGTTAATTTAGTAACAAATTAATTATTTATTTTTGCATATTATATTACCTTATATTAATATGCTGTATCACTAATATAGCTGTCGTACTGCGAGTTGTCGTCCCGTTGCGCAGTTGCGGGGGTGGAGGCACGCAGGACTTAGCTGCAATGAGTGCAGAAGGTGCTCATTGAAGGGGTGGAGATGAGCGCCATAAGCGCTCATCGCGAGGCACGCAGACGTGGAGATGAGCGCCACAGGCTATCATCGCACATCACGCGGGACTTAGCTGCAATGAGATCCAAAGGTGCTCATTGCAGGGGTGGAGATGAGCACCGCAGGCACTCATCGCGAGGCTCGCAGGACCAAAGGTGCTCAATCCAGGGGTGGATGAGCGCCACAGGCTTAGCTGCCTTTGGCGCTCATCTTGAGGCCTGTAAAGTAGACAGGTGCAGAGGCTCGCAATGAGCACCAAAGGCGCTCAGCGCGGGGCTCGCGTTGAGCGCTGAAGGTGCTCAGAGGAGGCAGAGCCTCGCATTGTGTGGCAAACAGCATTGCCAGGCTTAATATTTTCTTGCCATCATTTTTGACGGGCAAGTCGCTTAATATGATTGGTGTATTCAAAGTATATATGGGATTAAATTTGAATGATAATATGAAAAAATATATATTTCTCTACTATATAAAACCATATAGGTTAATGTAGTCAACTTTTAACCAAAGCTGCTTATTACAATAACATTTGGAGATAACCACCAAATTAGTTGTTGGGTTATGTCAACCATAATGGTTAGTTATATTAGCACATTAGTTATCATTCTTAGTGGGATTTATATAAACAAATAACATATTTATTGTGGCACAATTTATAGCTTCACCTAACTCGTAGAAAATAATAGATAATATTATTTTGGCATGGTTTATAGCTTCAAATGAGAGATTATTTATTGTTGTTCCATATTTGAACACTTTTTAATGTTATATTTAATAAATAATTAATTTTATAATGTTATATTTGAACTAGGGAGCATCATGGCAGATTTATTGTTTGTAATGAAAAATCTATCAATCTGTTTTCTTACACTTCAAACGTTCCCATTTATTACCTATAAAACACAACAAAATGACTCCTCTTATAAACTGGTATGTATGGCACATTCCAATAAATACATACCATTAAAATACTTAAAATGAAGAGATTAGCAATATACTGGGAGCTATTTAACAATTTTTTTTTTTAAATGAAGATGAGTCCATGGAGCCTCTTAATCTATAGTTACACTCCTTTTAGTATGACATATAACTCGCTTGTCAATCCCATTTTATTTTTTGGGGGTGAAAAAACGAATGGAACGAGAAATAAAAAAATATGAAAGAGAGAGAGTGAGAGTGAGATAGAGAGAGACCAGTACCAAGTGAGACTAAGAGTTAGTGAGAGGTGAAGGATGTGTATTTATAGGATGAATAGCAACTTCAGCTGGTGAAGAAAGTAATTATGTAGGAATACTAATAATGAATGTAAGGGAATAATCTCATGAACATGGAAATCATGAAAAATTTATGAATGAGTGTTTTGAGGAGATATAGTTTAAATACTACTAACTAAATATTGTCTAAATACTGATTACTATAAATAAGAGAAGTCGATTTGTGGTCTAGGTTCACCCATTTCTAGTTTTGGGTGTGTTTCCACTTGTGTAAAAGGAAGTATGGTTATGTTAAAGAGGCGTTGTGTTGAAAGAGAGTGACTATGCTTCCATGTAAAAAAGCACTTGTTATGAATTTGTCTTTACAAAGCTAGCATATAAAAGCACCTAATTTTCCACATAGGATTTTTTGTGCTTAAAGCCATTTTTAGAGGATATATTGAAACAAAAGAAGGAGTTATTTATGTAGCTTTAAATCCTTGTGTATATTAAGTGCTTTCTATTTGTTTGAATGGTTGCTTAATGTACAAGTAAAGCCACTCCTTAAAAGAACAATTTATTTGAGAAAACTTCACTTCTGAGAAATATAGTATTTAACAAACTAACAACATTAGTAGCTATGAAAGCTATGGGCATTTTAGAGACAATCTTAATTTTAGAAGTCCTTTTGTCTAAAAGCGTCCACGTGTTCTGCCTTCAATACTTTCTCCTGACTTTGGGCCCTATTCAGTTGAGCAAATTGTAGTCACAGGAGCCTGTAACAGAGCCTGTAAACTAATTTGCTATTCAATTGTCGTCTTTTCTCTAGCCACAAACAATTTACGGGTTATGGGCTATGATTTTTAAAATCGGAACTCCGACCC
Source organism: Discoglossus pictus (assembly GCA_027410445.1). NCBI lineage: Eukaryota > Metazoa > Chordata > Amphibia > Anura > Alytidae > Discoglossus > Discoglossus pictus. Next base: position 136,284,651 of record CM050164.1, read on the forward strand.
AACAAAGCCTTTGATATTTCACTGTTAGGATTTTTGAAATCGCAAATCGCTATTCAATGGCTAAAATTCCTCAGGGTCCTAAATGTTTTCACACCCATAAATGGCAAATGTAGCAAAAAATTATACGGAGTACCAAATAGGACCTGCACTGTAAATGCAAATAAAAAATCAATACTGCACTTTAAAATACGGGGAAAGGGATGAAAGACATTAGAATTAATTGCACAAAAGTCTCAAGCCTGCAAATCGACAGGAAATTAAATGTATTTTCATGTTTCATTTCAAGGTTAAATTGATCTCGTGTATCAATGAGTTAATACATATCCGGCCACCCACATGGACTAGAACTGTATTGGCATTCATTTTCATAATTCTGTATTTTGCAGGTTTGCGAGTCTGATCGCATATCGGACCCCCGAACCTAATTGATTGACATGTAACCTCCATCTTTTAAAATACGGGGAAAGGGATGAAAGACATTAGAATTAATTGCACAACAGTCTCAAGCTCACAAATCTGCATCAAAACTTTGTTTGTTTTTTTAAAACATTTTTTTGGTTATATTAATCTTGTGAATCAAGGGGTTAATACATATCAGGCCACCCACATGGACTAGAATATTTATTTCACTCATTTGTATTATTTTGTACATTGCCCGATTGCGAGTCTGACCGCACATTGGACTTGTAAACGCTAATTGATTGACTTGTAACCACCATGTTTTACTGACATCATGATGACGGTCTAATTTACTATTTATTGGCTGTTTCTACATCTGGAGTTACGGGTCTATGTACTTGATCATGATCATGCTCTGAACTGCTTCTTACGCGTGCATGGTTTACGGTTTTGGAATTCGACCATGGAGTGGCAGGCTTTTTGAATTGAAACACTCTGTAACTGTTGCAAATTTAAATTTACAATTGAGTAGGGGTCTTTGAGTCTAAGGCGGTGCTTTCTGCTAAACACACTCTCCCTTGCACATGCAAAGAAGCATGACCAAGCCTTGTAGAGAAGGATTCTGGAGTCAACCACCTCCTTTTCCCCTTTACCCAATAAACCACACCAACTATGGAAAAAATTGTGGCCACAGCCACTTTTATTAAGCAACTGGCCACATGATCAACTACAGGGTTCAGGGAAGTCACAGTTCTTACCGCAATTCCTGCTGCATCTACCACAGTCATAGAAAAACTGTGTCATAGAGATGATGTGTCACTTGTACCAACATGAACCCCTGACCCCCGGTATTACACACCAGATTGTACCAATGGGATAGGCTGATTGCCTTATAATACTCATGCGGGCAGCCTCTGAGATCCAGAACATTCTGAACAGGTTGATAATACACTAAGTTATCATCTAGTTTTGCAGTGATTTCAACAGAATACATTTTACCTGCAAATACATTCATCAACAATATATCTATGACTTTGACTAATGGTAATTATATAGTTAAACTTTTAGGCTTTCTACATCCCTCTTTGTTTCTGAAAACCAACAGTTAAGGGCTCAGGGACTGGCACGGGTCCTATGACCAGATGTTGAGAACCTCTGGTTTAAACAATTATCACATATTATAATTGTCAAACTGCGATTTGTCGTCACGCTTGCGAGCCTCGTAAAGCGAGCCATTAAAGCATAGAAGCCCTCCGAGCTCGGAGGACTTAAGCGATGAGTGCCGAAGGTGCTTATTGCCTGTGAGCCTCACAAAGCGAGGCAAGCAGTTTGAGGCATTGAACCACGCAGGACTTAGACCGAAATGAGGTCCAAAGGCGCACTTGCAAGCCTTGCAAAGCGAGGCGAGCCGTTTAGGAATTGAAAAAAGCTGGACTTAGGCAGAAATGAGTGCCAAAGGCGCTCTTGAGAGACTCGCGAAGCAAGACAAGCCCTTTAGGCATTGAAAAATGCAGGACTTAGGGAGAAATGAGCACCCAGGGCGCTCCTGCGAGCTTCGGGCAGTTGAGGCATTGAAGCACGCGGGACTTAGCCTCCAAGCAGTTAGGAAACGCGGCATTGCCTTAGGCTGCAAGCAGGTGAGGATTGTGGGACTTATAAAAAATTTTTGCGAGGTCGGAATCCCTTTGCAAACAAAATCCGATTTTTTTTAAAATAGCCTACATGACCCCGAATCACGCAAACAACACCGCCAGGCACGTACGAGTTAGCCAGGAACAACCTCGGAATCATGGGGGCTAAAAAAATGAACAAGCAAAAATACAAATTTAACCACCCAACCGCAAAAATCAAAAAACATGAAAAACAAGAAAAAAATAAAAACACACTCAAACAGAGCACGGGGGGAACGCCAGGACGCCTGGAAGTCAGGTTGCAAGCAAATGTAAGCTGAATTTGCCAATGGCGGCCGCAAAAAATGAAAACGAGGCTAAAGGAGACCGAGGCACTCAAATCAACGCCAGGCACGTACGAGTTAGCCAGGAAGGTAGGAGATACAAAATATTCCATTACAACAGACGGAAAATGCTCACGAGCCAAGTAACACATAGAAAAAAATCGCCATTTTACAACACTAACTTGCAAATAAGAACATAACGATTCTAAAATGGCGCTTTACACGCCTTCACAAACTGTTTGGCCTCACGCATGCAGCCTATTTACACTTCACACTTGGTACATTGCTGACACTTTCTCCTCAGGTGATGCAGGAAATCCAAAGAGATTGTTAGCTCTTCAGCATACTGATTGTTGTATATTAAATATAAATAGGTACAGTATATTAATTTATTAATTCATATTAATTTATTAATTCACTGTACTAAAATGTTTTTATATTTTACACTGTACTTATGTATATATCTGTCTGTGCGATGAGTGCTGAAGGTGATCGTTGCAAAGGAGAAAACTTGAAGTACATGAGGGGAGAGGCTCGCATTGAGTGCCGACGGGGCTTGCAATGAGCGCCGACGGTCCTTTGAGGAACAAAAGCCTTACATTGTGTGGCAAACAGCATTGCCATGGCTTCAAATTTTATTGCCGTCATTTTTGTCAGGCAAGTCGCCAGTAAATATATAAACAATAATAAGAAAAAACATACGCCAAAACAAGACAACATAAATGCAAAATGAGCCAGAAACCTCCCTAATCTGATCTACTAACCAGGGCCATGTTTCCTAAATGGCAGTGTAACTGAGTAACTCATTAAAGGATCACTGCATTTTCAGAAAAAGATACTTGTTTGTCAAATATGAGCAAACTAACAATATTAGCACCTGTGTAAGCTATGGACATAAAAATATTTTGGGCAAAATCAGATTTTTTTGGAGACTTCGGTTGTACAGGTCAAGAATCCATTTGTGTTTATTACAGAGCTGAATCATGAGGGTGTGCGCTATGGCTGTCAGTGGAGAGAGGTTGGGGAAGAAGGGAACACAGAGCCTTTGTAAACATAAGTTGATAAGGTTGAAACACACCCTTTCCCCCTCACTGACACAGAAATAGAGTCCTTGCTTCAGGACTTCAGGAAATGCAACCATATATCTCCAGAAATGTAAATACCCTCTCACACACAATTCCCCAACATGAATATCCTGCATTCCCCTATGGCCCAGCAGAGAAATCAAAAAGTATTTTTTTCAATAAAAAAAAACGAGCAGTATGACTTTTTCCTGCTTAATTATACCTGTAGTTAGACTCAGTTTCCAACAGCTGACTAATAATACAAATAGACTAACATATACTGCTAGACCATATTGTCAAAGCTTTATATCTTTTAATAAATTGGCTCCATCAAACAAATTAGAAAGTGGAGTTATTTTAGCTACATTTGATAAATAACAGCCACTGGGATACATTTATCAGCGGCCATTAGGAAGTGTTGCAAAATGCCTTAAGTTATTATCAAGTGCCATTTTCTCTATTAAGGATAACTGACAAACATATATAAACAATATAATTATACGGATTTATAATTAAATGGCTATATAAACATGTGACTCTGAAGAGTTACAATAAAAATGTATTTTCTATAACTCAACTAAAGAAAGTTCTAGTGGTGGAAGGCACGTGTCAAATGTCACATACTTGTGGGCAGTCCCTTCTCGTAACTCAGAGCCCCCGGCATGGATTTTCCCTTGACAGGGTTATTCTACATAATGTCCTAATCTCTCATCTCACTATATAGGATAATCCCCATGGTATTTTGGTTTACCTAGCTAGTCAGGTCCAATTCATTACAGAGCAGCGGAATAGTTAAGGAACATGGAACACAACTGTTTTTTTTTCCCAAGCATTTAAAAGGGAAGGTTTTGTTGCTTTCTACATGAAAACATTATGAATTGTGTTTAAACTTTACTGAAACTTACAGAAAATGCAGTGGAAGGAGAAGTGAGAGAGGAGGGGAGGGTGGTTTGTTATCACGGCAGCTTTTAGTATTTGACACATCCTCTTGGCACACACAGGCTCAAAAACATGCAGCTTGCAAGGATAAATGTAAGGCCGGCTGCTGAAGAAATGTAAATGTCCCCTTACACACAACAGAGGCATTGATTATTTTCTAATTAAAACATTTTTTATCACATTTTGCTGCCTAAGTATACTCTCAGTCTGACTCAAAATGTTCAGACATATTTATTTGTACAGTAATCTCTATCTGCAACATCTGAAACCTGCAGTATTGAATATATCGGTCTAGTGTAGAGTTGAATTGCTTCAAAGGTCATTTGCCAGAGTATATTAAATTAAAGGTCACATTATTTTTTTACATTGTTAAAACATTTTTACTATATTCAAGTATGTTTTTTTTTTAAAGAGCACATTTTAAATATAGGAATATAGTAGTCCTTTAAGTAATTAGGGAAATTACAGGTATATTCACTACAATTAAATCAGTTTGAGTGGAGTTAGTGGAGTTAGTGATCACAGTGCCCCATACCTAAATTATTTGGGGTCCCCCATTTAAAACATGGATCTCCCTGAGGATCAATATAAAAGCCAAATAATATATGTAGGTGGTCTGATTTCCAAAGGGTGATCAGATCAACTTTTAATAAAAAAAAATTCTCTGCCCCTCTCCCTAATCAATTAAGAGGGCCTGTTTAGCTTAGACTACTGATGGTAGCTGTGGGCCCCCATGCTGTACTGGGCCCCATGCTTTGCAGCTTCTCAATATAAGGGTCTCTATAGAATGGGTCCATAGAGAATTAGTTTAAATATCAAAGACAACATATTGTTAGAACCATTTCATACTAGATCAAGCACTGTGTGCAAGAAAAACTATTTTGCATATCACATGACATGTAGTTATGAATCATGTTTTGGTGGGAGGGGAACTTATTATTAGGACAGTGTAATCTGTTACCCAGATCCCAGAACCAAAAAGTTTGCTGTATCCCAGGTGCTCAGGTATGACAAGCTGAGCATTAGGTTGATAAGTTATTGAGAGGTTGTGGTACCTGTTGGTATCAGTGACACTGTCAGTGGAAGATGGAGTGATCTAATAAAATGATTGTATGGATCTGAAAAGCAAGCTTAAGGAAACGTCCTCCAAGATAGTATATTCCAAGACAGTGCCAGTGCCAAGTGCTAGGTCAGGGAGAGAGAAGCTAGGAGAGGTTAATATTTGGGTAAAAAGTTGGTGTAGGAACATGGGGTTGGGATTAGAGCACTGGGCTGAGTAAAATTTATAGAGCAGTGATAACTGCACATTTATAAAGAAGGGTGGTTTTATTTTGGGGAATAGTTGAAATGCTGGGAGGGGGGATTTAAATTATTACATGATTGGAAGGACTAGACAGAACTAATGATGTTACACATGGCAGAGAGGGCAAAGGAAGAATCCTATCTTTTGGGAGGATCATTTGGGGTTTTATATTTAATAGTGAGGTTATATTAACTCAAATCAAGTAGCACATGCTACATAGTAGAGACACAATAACTATAAGAGTACTAGTGACTTGCCGCTAAAAAATGACGGCAACAAAAATTGAAGGCTGGAAATACTGTTTGCCACACAATGTGAGGCTCTCCCCTCCTCTACTTTAGAGGCCTTGTGATGCAAGCTTCCGCAAACCGGGAACTTGCAGGCCTTCGGCACTCATTGGGAGTCTCTCCCCACTTTACTTTACGGGCCTCGTGATGAGCGCCTTCGGCTTTGCCACTCATTGCAGGCGACATGCACTGTGTGCATGCGCAAGCACGTAACTTTGTGAGCCCTGTGACTCTTTCCCCATCTCCCTCCCCTGTGTCTCTTTCCCCCCACTCCCTCCCCAGTGTCTCTTTCCCCCTCTCCCTCCCGTGTCTCTTTGCCCCCTCTCCCTGCCCTGTTTTTTCCCCTTATCTCCCTTCCCTGTGTCTCTATCCCCCCCACTCCCTTTCCTGTGGCTCTTTCCCTCCTCTCCATCCCTGTGTCTCTTGCCACCCTCTCCTCGCTCTCCCTCCCCTGTGTCTTTCTCCCCACTCTCCTTTTTCCATTTACAGGTGTGAAACCATTTGCGGGCTTGGGAAATTGATCCATTTCCCCAAGGCCAAAATGGTCTTCTGATTTACGGGCTTCAAAAAAAAGTACGGCTTTACAGCCGCCATTTTTTTTCTTGCATAGCCGTTCTGAGACCACTAAAAAATGCCAATTGAATAGCAAATTAGTTTTCAACCTTACAGACTCCCTGCCTCTCCCCTGTGTTGTGTGTGAGGTTGTAAGTTAATTTTGTAATCAATTGGCGTTTTCTGGTAGTCTCCGAACGGCTTCCAAGTTATGGGCTTCATTAAAATGACGGCCGTTAAACCCGTAATTTTTTTGAAGCCTGTAACTTGGAAGCCGTTTGTAGCCTCTTCCCCCCTCTCCATTGCGGGCCTCGCGCTGAGCATCTTTTTTTGAAGCCTGTAACTCGGAAGCCGTTCGTAGCCTCTCCCCCCCCTCTCCATTGTGGGCCTTGCGATGAGCACCTTCTGCGCTCATCGAGGGCCTCGCAATGAGCATCTTCTGCGCTCATTGCAAGCCTCTCCCCCCTTCTAACTTACGGGCCTTGCAATGAGTGCCTTCCGCGCTCATTGCAAAACATCTTTACCCTTCTAACTTTCGGGACTCGTTATGAGCCTCTCCCCCCTCTAACGTGGGCCTCGTGATGAGCTCACTGCAAGCCCGGCAATGAGCGCTTTCAATGCTCATTGCGCATGCGCAACCTGTAACTTTTAACATTGCGTTACAGACAAACTCGCAATTACGACAACTATTATATGTGATACTTGCTGGGCTAGAATTGTTAGATGTTCATGTGATATACATAACATGATATGTATATTTATAATACCATATGATAGTATTATTGCAGTGTGGTTGGATGATTCCCATGACTGAGTAGTTAATTTGGAGGGATATACCTTATTTAGGAATGATAGGTATAATAGCCACATACATTTCTGAAGTAAGGTGACTTTATTGAAGAAGCCACCATTCTTTAAAGGGACACACCAAATATACAATATAAAAAGTATGAGTCTTTTTAATTAAAGCCCAGTAAGAAATCATTTCCAGAAAAAAGAAGAATCAGAAATAATATGTGAAGGTGTAGCCTTTTATAATTGTGTTAATTCCAATAGCATTACAGTGCTATTGAGGGAAATTTACTAAACTAAGCAGGCACAGTCCCTCAAAAACAGGGATTATGGAGAAGTGTGAGGTTTGCAAGCTTTTGAAAAAAAATAATATTTCACAAGGCCTATTTTTAATATTATTGTTTACAATTAAAATTTAAATCAATAAACTGGATAATATGCATAATTATAATTTGGTTAATATTGAGGTGACCCTGGATCTGGATAAGATTTCTATGGTTGCTCTGGACAGGGCTTCTACTTTGAAGTGCAAGCTTTCATAAGAAACAACCGATAGCTTATCAGAGTCCTAGTTGCACATTGCAATATTAAATCAGATAATCAGACACTGCAGTGGAAACTCCCAGAACTCTATAACTGCATATAATAGTTAATGATTTACACTTAAAGGCTATATCTTCCTTTTACATTTTGCCCTTATTAAAGCGACCCTGTCACCCCAACAACAATTTTTTTAATTGTAAAGTGCAGTGAAACTGTGTTATACAATGTGCAGTAAATAATTCCTGAGATATTCAGCATTATTCTTCTGGTGACTATATGCTAATATTTGGCTCTGAATGCTAATTTGTAGCTCTGAAAGCCTGTTAAATGTGGAAAGGAGATGAAACTGTATGACAACACTGGGGTGGATTATTTTTGCCCTCCCAGAAACACATAAGCAGTTGCATAAAACTGCGGCATAAACATCAGTGAATATCTCAGGAATTTATTTAGAAAAAAATGCCACAACAATGTATAGACAGTTTGTCGTGCTCTTTAATAAGAACATTAAAAAAGCAACTTGATTTTGGGGTCACAGAGTCCCTTTATGTCTAGTTTTCAACAGAAAATACTGAAAATATGGCATTTCAATAGTTCTCTACCCTTACCCCATCAATTGTGCTTAGTATATAATTTGTTAAGAAATGTGACTAAGCCAACCAAACATGTTGACATACAGATGTAAATCATAAAATGCATCAGTAATGAATACAAATAATACAATATGACTGATGATGAGTATTCAGATTTGCAAAACAAAATGTTAACTAATATTGGTTAAAATAAAAAATAACTAAATAAAAGGAAATTACTTATGAACACCAAAACTGTGCTTGATGTGCTTTAGGCCACTAGAGAGCACCAGCACTATGAAGCAGTATGTCTTTCCCATGAAAGCTTTGACCCATGATTTATATTTTATTATATATCTATATTATATATATATATATATATATATATATATACATACATATCATATATATAGTTGTTTGTTGGTAACGCTATGTTAAAAGTTACTGGCTTGTGCATGCACAATGAGCGCCGAAGGTGCTCATCGCAAGCCCCGCAAGTTGCGGGTTTGCTGAGGTCTGCAATGAGCACCAAAGGCACTCATCGCAAGGCCAGTAAAGTAGAGTGGGGGAGGCTCGCAATGAGCTCTGAAGGCCCGCAAGTTAGAGGGGGGAGAGGCTCCGAACGGCTTCCGGGTTACATGCATGGGAAAAAAATGGCCGCCATTTTGTTTCAAGCCTGTAACTCGGATTTAACCGCTGCCATTTGGGAGGCTGCCAAAAGAAGCCAATTAAATAGCAAATTAGATACCAACCTCACTTACGGGCTCCCTGCCTCCCCCTGCACGTGCAGCCACTATTTTTTAATTGAATACTAGGTATAAAATGCCTCTTTATCAGTCAGTATTTTTTGCAAGTTACTGCACAAATATAATTTAATCCTGAACAATATGATTGAAATCTTTATCAAAATAAAATTGCTGTTGAATTAATTGATTTTTTATTTTTTTTGCAGGAGCAGTTAATCTTTTAGGATGGGTAAAGGTTGCCTGCAAACGCTGAAATACATGATGTTTATCTTTAATTTGTTGTTTTGGGTAAGTTATTTTTTTAAATAATTTAATACAGTAGAATACAATTTTTTTGTCAGCTCCAAACACAGTTCAGTAATGTTCTGTGTCTTAAGCTGCTTATGTATTCAGATTTAACATCTTGAAGAGTATACCTACACTTCACTCTTTAAGATTTATGGTATACTGTGTTGGTCTTGGTGACTGGTAAACAGAATGACCAAATGATTGGCAGAGTGGGGCAGCAGATGAGAAATGGCTGGTTAGATATACAGGCCTACAAGAGGCATATAAGATGGATTGGAGAGGGTAGACTCTGGTAAGGGGAAGGCCAGTAAGGAGTGAGTTGCAGTAGTCTAAGTGAGTGAATTAGGATTTTGGTTGTTTTGTGTGAGAAATGGACATATTTTAGAGATGCTTCACATATGGAATAAACAGGTTTTGATAAGTGATTAAATGTGGGAAGTAAAAGAAAGTAATCCCAAAAACAACAGATTTAGAATAGGTATTTAGCTACTTAGTTCTTTAGAATAGGTCTTTAGCTACGTTAGTAAGTGCGGTCTCAGTAGAGAGGCTTATAGACATGTTGTTCTAGTACTTTGGTAATGTGGAGATTTTATTAGATGAGACGGCAACCTTGAGAAGTAAAAGACAGTGCAGAGATTAGAGAAGACAAGATCAATGGTGTGACCACTCCAGTGTGATGGAGCGATGATGTGATAAGCCAAATATTAATGTTAGTGATAGTAGTTTTGAAGCAGGTTGCGATGCAGGGTGTCAATAAAGATGTTAAAGTCACCCAGGATTCATTATGGAATTTAGTAAGACAGAAAGTGAGGGAGCCAGCCAGAAAGAGTTCCAAAAAATGGAAAGTGACAGTGCAGCAGGAGAGGTAGTGATAGATAATGTGATGGTGTTAATATGTAAAACTTACCACATTTGATTTAAAGGGCTTACTACTCTGATTTTTACAATATGTTCTAAACTTCACTTTATAATGGGTAAATACACTTTTATATACAATAATCCTTTACTGTGGGAAGCCAATTACTTTTTTGTTGTTTTCTCAGTAAAGTGGGCTTTCCACTCGTCCTATTATAAGAACTAGTATTTGAATTTCCTAATCTGAACAGTAAAAGCTGAAAGCATTTTTTTTACACTCAAAGTCTCCTTCCATTTATAGTAGCAAACAAGAATAAAAATGGTGGCTCACACTGCTGCATTATTGCATTAAATAAGTAATGAATAATACCTTCATCACAATAAGTTGCCATCTTCTTTAAGTGGAATTTACACTTATAACAAAACAATATAGTGGTTCTAGTGGGCTTCATTGTCATTCTCCATATTAACAGCTGTGAAATGCTTGAGGGCTGTGATAGTCTACTTTCAAAGATGTCTGACATAATGTCTCTTGCTGAGTAGATGTTATCACTTTTACCCATAAAAGTCCTCAATAATAAGCAAGTAAATTGTGGGAATGGGTAAATTGCAGGACTACAAATGGCTAAGCTATGAACATTTTTTCTTTTTTTTTTATTGTTATTTCTGAAGATGTTTATATGTAAGATTTTCTAACTTCTCTGGTTTCCTGATAGCTTAGATCCTGAGGGGTGTATATACAGTATCTAATCCAATATTGGAGGAAGTTTAAGGGAGGGGGAAGAAGGAGATGGGATTGGGATTGTCATATGCAAGGATCTTTTATCATTTGACAACTATGGTGTTCCCCTACACATACCCAGAAGCAGGCAGTTTGTAACAATAATTGCAAGCCCTGTTCCTGCTGAACTGCAAATTCTCCTCACACAATCTTCACCAATTAAATGAATACTTCCATACATCAGCAAAGGCATTACAATTCATTTTTTCCTAGTTAAAAAAATATATTTAGGGCTTTGTCTCTTAAAAACTATGGTCTTAGTCAGGATCAAAGTTTTCAAAAATATATATTTTTTACATTTTACAGTGGTCCTCATGATTTCATAGTAACTGTAACTTTTAAAGAAGTTGACAGTAAAAAAAAAAAAAAAAGCTTAATACTGAAACCACTGTGGCTTTAAACAGATAACAGAGTCGATTGAGAGAAGTTAAAATATGTTCTGTAGGAGCATAGACCAATCATCAGAGGTGGAGCTAGTGAATAGAGAGTATCGGTGCAAAATATTTTTGGGCCTCCTTTACAACTTCTCAATATATAAATGTAACAGTTGTCAATGGGATCACTAAAAAGCCAACAAATATATCAAATGTTCTACTTCTTGTTGTTGTTTAGTCATTTAGTCGAGTCCAACTCTATGGACCACAGCACGCCAGGTGCATGACTCAGTCACTGCCCCTCAGATCTCCATCAAATTCATGTTTATTGCTTCAGTAACCTCATCTATCCATCTCTGCCACTGTTGTCCCCTTCTTCTTGTGCCTTCAATCTTTCCCAGCATCAGAGTATTTTCTAGGGAATCCTGCCGTCTCATGATTTGGCCAAAATATTTGAGCTTCAGCCTCATGATCATACCTTCTAGTGAACAGTTTGTCTCGATTACCTTTAAAAATTGATTTTTTGGATCTTCTTGTAGTCCAAGGGAGTCTAAGCAGTCTTCTCCAACACCACAATTCAAAGGTGTCAATTCTATGGCGCTCAGACTTCTTTATGGTACAGCTTTCACATTCATATGTTACTACTGGGAATACTATAGTTCGAACTATGCAGATCTTTGTTGATAGTTTAATATATTTACTTTTTACTAGCTTGTCCAAACTTGCCATAGTTTTCCTCCCCAGAAGCAAACGTCTTTTAATTTCATGACTACAGTCACCATCTGCAGAGATTTTGGATCCAAGGAAAATAAAATCTGTCACTGCTTCTACTTCTTCCCCGCCTATTTGCCAGGAAGGGAGATTGCCGTTTGCCATGATCTTCGTCTTTTTATCGTTGAGCTGCAGGCCAACTTTTCCCCTCACCAATACGTCCTTTAGTTCCTCCTCACTTTCAGCCATCAGAGTAGTATCATCGGCGTATCTGAGGTTGTTGATATTCCTTTCAGCAATATTGATTCTGGCTTTGGTTTCATCCAGTCCAGCTTTATGCATGATGTACTCTGCATTTAAGTTAAATAAATAAGGTGACAATATACAACCTTGTTGCACTCCTTTTTCGATCTTGAACCATTCTGTTGTCCCATGTTCGGTTCTGACCGTGGCTTCTTGTTCGACATACAAATTATTTAGGAGGAGGATGAGATGATCTGGTACTTCCATCTCTTTAAGGACATGCCACAATTTGTTGTGATCCACACAGTCAAAGGCTTTAGAATAGTCTATGAAGCAGAAGTAAATGTTTTTCTGGAACTCTCTTGCTTTCTCGATTATGCAGTGGACATTGGCAATTTGATCTCTTGTGCCTCTTCCTCTGCGGAACCCGGCTTGCACATCTGATAGTTCCTGGTCCATATATTGTTGGAGTTAGGCTTGTAGAACCTTAAGCATTACCTTGTTGGCATGTGAAATTAGTTCAATTTTTGGATCATTGGAGCAATCTTTGGCACTGCCGTTTTTTGGGATTGGCATGAAGACTGAACTTTTCCAGTTTATTGGCCACTGATGAGTTTTCCAAATGTGTTGGCATAAGGCAAGTAACACTTCCACAGCATCATCCTGTAGAATTTTGAATAGTTCAATTGGGATTCCATTATTTCCTGCAGCCTTATTATTAGCAAGACCTAGGGCCCATCACACTTGCTCTCCAAGATGTCTTGATCCAGCTCATTGGACAAACGATTGAGGTCATCACTGCTGTTGAGATCCTTCCTATATACAGTAGATATTCAGTGTATTCCTGCCACATCTTCTTTATCTGATCTTCTTCTGTTAAGTCTATAGTATTTTTTTTATTTTACATGAAAGTTGCCTTTGACATGAAAAGTGCCTATTAGGTTCCCAATTTTACATTGTTCATTGTAGAAAGTCTCCTTGTCTCTTCTTGCTATCCTCTGGAACTCTGCATTCAGCTGGACAAATATTTTCTATCTTTCCTTTCTCTTTCCTTCTTTCCTGGGATACTTTCAAAGCATTATCAGACAGCCAGTTTGACTTCTTACTTTTCTTTCTTTTAGGGATATTTTTTCTTGCTGATTCCTGGATAATGTTTCAAACTTTGGTCCAAAGTTCTTCAGGCATTCTAACTTCTATGTCTAGTCCCTTAAATCTATTCTTTTCTTCCACTGCATATTCACAAGGGATATTATTTATTTCATATCTACTTGGTCTGATGGTTTTCCCTCTTTTCTTCAGTTTAATTTTAAACTTGGCAATAAGAAGCTCATGGTCTGAACCGCAGTCAGCTCCAGGTCTTGTTTTTGCTGACTGTTTAGAGCTCCGCCATCTTTGGCTGCAAAGTATATAGTCAATCTGATTTCTATGTTGTCCATCTGGTGTTGTACATGTGTAGAGTCGTCGCGGTGGCTGTTGGAAGAGGGTGTTTGCTACGACCAGAAGAATTATCTAAAATTCTACTAATCTCTGACCTGCTTCATTTTGTACTCCAAGGCCAAATTTGCCAGTTATTTAAGGGGTGTCTTTTGACTCCCTACTTTAGCATTCCAATCTCCCGATAGTAACATCTTTTCTTGGTGTTATATCTATGACGTGTTGAATGTTTTCATAGGACTGGACAACTTCAGCCTCTTCAGCATCTGTAGTTGGAGCATAGACTTGAATCACTGTGATATAAAACGGCTTGCCTTGAATTCAAATTTAAATCATTCTGTCATTTATCAGGTCGGAACCGAGCACAACTTTGGCCACTCTTTGATTGACTAGGATGGCTACTTAATGTTTTCTGCAGGATTCTTGACCACAGTAGTAGATTTGGTGCTTGTCTGATGTGAAATGTCCCATTCCAGTCCATTTAAGTTCTCCAATTCCCAGGATATCAATGTTTAACCATGTAATCTCATTCTTGACCACATCTGGTTTGCCTTGGTTCATAGTTCTAACATTCCAGGTTCCTATTCTGATTTGGTCTTTGCAGCAGCGGACTTTCCTTTCCCTTTCAGACACATGCACAGCTGGGTGTCCTTTCGGCTTTGGCCCAACCACTTCATTAGATCTGGTTTACTTCTACTTGCGATAGACTTGTGATAGACGCCTTATGACCTGAGGGGGTCATATTGTGATGTATCTGGTTGTGCCTGTCCATAAAGTTTACTTAGCAAAGATACTAGAGTGGGTTGCCAGTTCCTTCTCCAGTGGGCCGTGATTTGACTGACCTCTGTGCCATGGCCTGCCCATCTTGGCTGACCCTACATGGTATAGCTCACAGCTTCATTGAAGTACACAAGCCACTTCACCACGACAAGGTAGCGATCCAGAAGCGGGGTCTACTTCTATACCTTAATAATTGAAGAGTCCCTTTTACCCCATCCTGCTGGTGGTAGCAGCTGAACCCTATCATATAATAATAATAATAATAATCATAATAATTAATTAATTAATTAATAATTATTTGTAACACCCCAACATATTCTGTAGCTCTGAACATGGGTTGAAATAGAAGGAAAAATACAATATGGACAAGTAGTATAAATAATGGAGGGCCCTGTTTTGAGTTTAGAGTCGTATGTAAGTGCTTTTAAAAAAAGCACCCTATAAGATTGGAAACTCGCCACTTACAATCTAAAGGGAGTGAAATAGCCAGAGACCTGGGGTAATAATGTGAGATAAGGTCAGGAAGAAAGTGAAAGTTTCTTGGTTGAGAGGTCAGGAAAGCGTTTTCTGCAATGATGTGTCAGGTAGCATGCTGACAGGAGGGTAAGAGTGAAGTTACAAAGAGCAAGGGAGATGGGGTGTGTCAGGAGAGTAAGGAGTTAAGTAATGAATGTGTGTCAGTAGCAGCTGTGAGAAATGCAGGTGATGGTGGAAGGACCTGTGTTATAAAAGGACAATTTTTAATATAATCAACAACAGTATTTACTTCCTTGTGTTCTTGAGTGCATAATTTGAAAGATACTTTCTTTTCTTCTCTATTTTTGATAATCATTATAATGTAATCCATCTATTGCATTAGTATATATATAGAAAAATGCCAGAACACAGATATATGTAATTTTAGCCATATCCAATAATCTGTTTTGTGAATAAAAGGACAAGAATCATAGGTGGGTGGGCTAGAGGGTCCAGTTGAGCCCACCCACCTATGATTCTGCAGAGGGTAGAATAGATGTTATTCTAGGCTGCAGAGGGTAGAATAGATGTTATTCTGTCCAGGGGCATTGGTAAGTGGTGTGGGGTCCAGTTGAGCCCAGGCTGGAGAGGCCAGGATAGATGTTATTCTGTCCAGGGGCATTGGTAAGCTGTGTGGGGTCCAGTTGAACCCAGACTGGAGAGGCCAGGATAGATGTTATTCTGTCCAGGGGCATTGGTAAGCTGTGTTGGGTCCAGTTGAACCCAGACTGGAGAGGCCAGGATAGATGTTATTCTGTCCAGGGGCATTGGTAAGCTGTGTGGGGTCCAGTTGAACCCAGGCTGCAGAGGAGAAAGAGATAGCTAGACAAAGGAAATGTATTATCAAGAGACTGGAGGGGTAGTGGGGGTGTAGGGAGGGACATATATATATAAGGTGTGTGTGGGGAGGAAGTGGTGGGAGGGACATAGAGAAGCCATGTGGTTATTTCTAAGACAACCAGAGGGGGATGGTATATTTAACAGATACATACAAATTGTGCACATTGAGCTAAAGAGGAAGTTTACATTTTGCAGTGAAATCATTATAGCAGTATAGATAATTATCTTCACCTTAGGTTATCAGTGTGGGGTCCAACTGAGCCCAGGCTGCAGAGGGGAGGTTAGATGTTATTCTGTCCAGGGAATTAGGTAAGAGGTGTGGGTCCAGCTGAGCCCAGGCTGCAGAGGGGAGGTTAGATGTTATTCTGTCCAGGGAATTAGGTAAGAGGTGTGGGTCCAGCTGAGCCCAGGCTGCAGAGGGGAGGTTAGATGTTATTCTGTCCAGGGAATTAGGTAAGAGGTGTGGGTCCAGTTGAGCCCAGGCTGCAGAGGGCAGGATAGATGTTATTATGTCCATGGGCTTAGCTAAGCGGTGTGGGGTCCAGTTGAGCCCAGGCTGAAGGGCAGGATAGATGTTATTCATATAGTGCTTCTTCGCACCTGCATTAGCTCCACCCTTGCCAATTAACCTCATATAACATTAAGAAGATACTCTGTCATTCAGGGAACTGAAAATGTAACATTTCTGTTTTTAAGATCATGAAGTGAAAACACATGGTACTTCCTATAACTGTGAATCAAAACTTTATAGGGCAATTTAAACCGTTTCATATCGCTCATATTGTGTTATTTAAAACATAATTGAACTTGATCTATATGAGTGGTTCTCAACAAGGAATCCTGTGATCGGAGCGGCTTTCTCTAACTTTATCTGCCCATCCCCAGGGACAAAAAGTAGAACCTAATACTGTGAACATATCACACAAGTAGTCATATATGTAGATAGATTATTGAGGATAATATCTGAAGTTAAGATGTTCTCAGTTTATATCAGCAGATGAAAAATTAAGTATCACATGTAGTGAGATGGGCCCTAGGATGTCTTTGTGATAATAAGGCTGCAGGAGGTGATGGAATCCCAGCTGAACTATTCAAAACCCTACAAGATGATTATGTGAAAGTGTTACTTTCCTTATGCTAACACATTTATGAAATGCAACAATGGCCAATAGACTGGAAAAGGTCAGTCCCAAAAAACGGCAGCGCCAAAGAGTGTTCCAATTATCAAAATGTTCTGGATCTAAGAGTTTTTCCCCTTGAGCACTGGAAAGTAACCAGCTAGTACCAAGATCAAAAAGGTTGAGAGCTTCTCCATATTCAACACAATAAGATATGGCTTTTATATGGGAGATAAAGATGATTACACCAAATGAAAAGACTTCATCCTCCAGAACCATGTGATATTATCTCAAGAAGAAGAAATAGCTGATATATACTATAATATACAACAACCCCCTCCTCTTTACCGCCATAGTATGGATATTTAGGGATGACTTATGCTTTTGACAGTGCTTGCTCTAAAAGTGTCTGGTTTTCCCATCATACTTACACAGGAGTTCCATTTTTTCTTGTTTGTGATTAGAATGTCTAAAACATTCAAAGGAATCAGCTGGCATTTTTGGTTGCAGCAAACAGAGTGTATTGGCATTTGAGCATGCTTGTGATTTTTGTTTGTGCAGAATCTGAAAGTCAGACATTTGTCAGTTAGCACTGTTTGATTATTAACTGCATTTTATAAAAGCATAAATTTTAACTTTATTCTAAAGGTTTTTTTCACTTCAGTCTTCAGTGATGTATTTGATGATGAAGATCAATATTGCTAAATCCAATAATTCTATTTATATCCATTTTCCTATTATCGGCTTGCTAGATTTGAGAAACATTTTTGTTGCAAACTTTGCTAATATTAATTCATTTTCTAAAAAGATTATTTTCGTTTGCGTTTACAGGTTGCTGGGTGTTCCATAATAGCAATCGGGATATACTTTGTGGTCAACAAAACATACGGAGCCCTGCTTATAAACAGTCCATCACTGACCATCGGAAATGTTTTGATTGTAACTGGCAGCATAATTATGGTGTTTGGATTTCTAGGATGTATGGGTGCAATTAAAGAAAACAGATGCTTGCTTCTTACTGTAAGTATTTCTCTTGTATTCTATGAACATACAAAAAACAGAGCTGTTGGTGCGACCCTAAGCCACCACCATGTCTAACAGTAAAATGTGTATTATATATTGGTATTATTATTATTATTATTGGTATTAGAGATTATTGGTATATACAGGGGCACTGAGGTCACCATATGGTCTCTGCACCATCATGTGTTTTTAAGTTGATCGATAAGATACATTGGATAAATTAATCAACAATAAGATATTGCTATTTTTAGTTCTGTATAGCCCCATTATTTGAGCAAATTTCCAAGCATAAATAACCAATTATGGGATCCAATATGAGGTTCCTTTTTCATAATACAAGATTTTGGTTTTACAAGCAATTGTATAATGATGGATTCCAGCACCAAATGTATTGCAAGTCTGCAATTAAATAAGTAAAACAAATGCTATTGTATGAGAACTACAGGGATCCTTTAACAGTAAAAATGTGTCAAACCCTTTTTGGAAACAATATACTTACTCAAAAACTGCATCTTCATACACATGGTAAAACAATGTAAAACACTTGTAAGTACAAGAATAAACAATGTACAAGACAAAAACGATGTACATGGAAACATTTTGCTATCTGCCACCCTAATATTCAGAATGCTCTGTTAACTGCAATCAGCCATATATGCTATATACTTTTTTCTACAATGTCTTAAAGACTCTGGAAATGTGAACTCTCAGTTAACCAGTACATTAGTTTAATCTGAATTACCATTTCCACATGTATTCCATAGATATATTACGTGCTCACTGGCTGACAGGGCCAAGCCCTCAGATCAGTTAAAATTAGAATTAGTTTTTTTTTTGCTTTGAGAGCTTCATTTGAAAATAAGAAAACACTCAGTGGTACATTATCACATTTCATTATTACTATTTCAAATGCAACAATATAAAAATGCTTTCAGTGTCCCTTTAAACTGTCATTTTCATTTTTTATATGAATTCACTATCAGTTTTGCAAGGTACTTCTATACAATGTGGGTCCATCTGCTTTTGGAATGGTAATATATTGAGTTAAGAAAGAGGTATAGAGATTATTTGCATACAAAAGAGAAGGGGGATTTTTCAAGAGGCAGAAAAGGGTTATGATAAAGTTGGATGCATGAAAGAATATAAAGAACAATAAGAAAAGTCACACATTTATCTGTTATATTAGAGGGGGTTTTAGGGTTACACAAAGTCAATAGTAAAATAATAATAATATTATAATTCATATATTACTGCATTATGATATCTCAATATGATAGACAATTCCACTGATTTGAATTTAAAGAAGATAAGAAGTAACACTGTAATAAAAGTACAAAACACAGAGAGTATGTTTTAACCCATCTCTACATACTGAGTTTCTACATATTTCTTGTATATAAAGATTTGGGAGATCTATATTGGTTTGCCCTTTCCAGAAAAAAAATCCAAAAGAATAGGACTGGCAGACTTGAAAAAGAGGGGGGTTACTGAGCATCTCAAGTACATCCCTTGATGTACAATACACTATTTCCTTTTGGAAAAACTAAGATCACAACGCTTCTTAACTCATCTCGGGTGATAAAATGCTTAGTAAATTCCCCCTGTGATTACCTACGTTGCAAACAAAAGGTCGGGTTTGGAACAGTGAGCCAGTGTATAAAACATCTCTATTTTAAACACAGTATAACCCAGCTTACAACATTACAAACAATAAACCATTACATCCTGCTGGTATACTTGTTATCAGATTAGGTCTTCACTACACATACTTGCCATGTGAATATAATGGAAACTTTTATGATTATTAAAAAAATATTAAAACTATAAATAATTTCTACTTCCTGCAACAACTGGTCAGTCTCGACATATTCATTTTATGACAGTACATGGTGGAAATATTTTATTGCATTCCATTATGGGATCAATTCAAAGTAAGACTGAACACTTTATCTGTTTCATATAATGAAGATAATGATATCTTACTGTGAATAGATTGTGGCTTCAAGCTTACACAACACCCAAGTCTTGAAAAATAAGAGCCTTACTGAATATTAAAATACATTATTATTTAGATTCAACAAAGATAAAAAAGATTTCAATGACCCTTTAATTAGAGACATCTAACTCTCTCAAATAATTAATGTTACATTTGAAAGGACATGGTTTCAAAATTAAAGAAATTGCATAAAAAATATCTTTATAAAAATATACTTTTCGATGTACAATTATATTGGAGGATATGGTATAGATCAGTGATGGCGAACCTTTTTGAGCCCGAGTGCCCAAACCGCAATACATGCCAACTTTTTTTTCCTCTAAGTGCCAACACGGCAATTAAAACTTACCGTATTTTTCGCCGTGTAAGACGCACTTTTTCTTCCCCAAAACTGGGGGAGGAAAGTTGGTGCGTCTTATATGGCGAATATACCTTTTCAGACTGCCTCTGTCCTCTTGATCTCACCCCAGCGCTTCCTACCAGCATCGCGTCGGCCGGTGCGTCCTAGTGACGTCACACACGCAACGCTGCAGTACACGTGGAGTGCTGGTAGGAAGCGCTGGGGTGAGATCAAGATGGCAGAGATCAGAAGGAAGGTGAGGATCAGGGGGGTCAGGGAGGATCAGGAGGGTCAGGGAGGGTCAAAGGCTCCCAAATGCTGCAGTATATGGATGTGTGTGTGTATGTATGTGTGTATGTATGTGTGTGTGTATGTATGTGTGTGTGTGTATGTGTGTGTATATATGTATGTATGTGTATGTATATTTATGTGTGTATGTATATGTATGTATGTGTCTCTATAAAGGTGAGGATCAGGGGGGTCAGGGAGGATCAGGACGGTCAGGGAGGATCAGGAGGGTCAGGGAGGATCAGGAGGGTCAGGGAGGGTCAGGGGGGTCAGGGAGGATCAGGAGGGTCAGGGAGGGTCAATGGCTCCCAAATGCTGCAGTATATGGATATGTATGTGTATGTGTGTGTGTGTGTGTGTGTGTGTATGTATGTGTGTGTGTATGTATGTGTGTGGATGTGTGTGTATATATGTATGTATGTGTATGTATATTTATGTGTGTATGTATATGTATGTATGTGTATCTATCTATATATATATATATATATATATATATATATATATATATATATATATATATTTGTGTGTAATGTAGGTGTGTATCTGTGTGTAAAGTGTATTTTTTGTTTGAGTGTATTTGTGTTTGATTCAGATTTTTTTTCTTCTTGTTTTCCTCCTCTAAAAACTAGGTGCGTCTTATCTGCCGGTGCGTCTTATAGGGCGAAAAATACGGTAATACTGAGGTTTTTAAGTTTTGAAAAAACAACTCGTACAGTTGTCCGAACTCATTAACATCTTTTGTTTTAAAAGAAGAACATAACAACAGAGAGTTCAATGATACAAACTTTTTTCTTACACCTTGTCTCTTACACCCTTCTCTCTCTCCCATTCTCCCTTGTCTCTCCCCTGCCCCTTATGTCTCCCCTTCCCCCTTGTCTCTCCCCCACCCTTGTATCTCCCCTTCCCCCTTGTCTCTTCCCCCATTTTTCCCTCTCCCCCCACCCTCCTCTCTCGCCTCTTGTCTCTCCCCTCCCCCTTGTCTCTCCCTCCAGCCTTGTCTCTTCCTTTCTCCCTTGTCTCTCCCCCCCTTGGATCATACACCCTTCTCTCTCCCCTCCCCTTGTCTCTCCCCTTCCTCCTTGTCTCCCACCACCCCTGTATCTCCCCTTCTCCCTTGTCTCTTCCCTCCATCCTTCTCTCTCTCCCACCCTTATTTCTCCTCTCTTGTACCGCTCACAATTGTCTCTGTTTTCTCCCTTGCCTCTACCCCCCCTTGTCTCTTTCCTTCCCTGTGTCTCTCCCTCCTCCTTTCTTTCCATTCTCTACCTCTCCCTTTTGCCTCTCCCCTCTCTCTCACTCCTCCCTTCTCTCACTCTCCCTTCTCTACCTCTCCCTTTTGCATCTCCCTCTTCTTTTCTCTCTCCTCTCCCTTCCTCTCATGTGCCTCTCCCTTCTCTCACATCTCACTCTCTTACTTCTCCCTTTCCCTTCTGCCTCTCCCTATTTTCTTTCTCTCCATCCTCCCTTCTCTCTGCTCTCCTTTCTTCCTCCCTCCCTCCCTCTTCTCTCCCTCTCTCTCCGCTTATCTCTCCCCCACCCTTGTATCTCCCTCACTCTTGTCTCTACCCCCACCCTTGTCTCTCCTTGTACTTCACTATTGTCTCTCCCACCATTCACTCTCTCTCCCCCTTGTCTCTCCCCATTGTCTCCCCCCTTGTCTCTCCCCTTCCCCTTGTGTCTCCCATTACCCTTGTCTCTCCCCCTGGTCTCTCCCACCCTGCTCTCTCTACCCCCTTGTTTCACCCAACCTTGTCTCTCCCATTCTCCCTTGTCTCCCACACCCTTCTATCTCTCCCCCACACTTCTCTTTCCCATTCTCCACTGTCTTCCCCCTTCTCTCTCCCCTTCTCCCTTGTCTCCCCCACCCTTCTCTTTCCCCTCTTGTCTCTCCACTTCCCCTTGTCTCCCCCTTCTCCATTGTCTCTCCCCTTCTCCCTTATCTGCCCAACTCCCCATTGGCTCCCTACACCATTGTCTCTCCCTCCACTCTTGTCTCTCCCCTTCTCCCTCCCCCTTGTCTCAACCCTCTTCTCTCTCCCCCTCTCCCTTGTCTCTCCCCTACCGCTTGTCTCTCCCCTGCCCCATATCTCTTACCTTCCCCTTGTCTCTCCCCCCACCCTTGTCTCTCCCCCCATCCTTGTCTCTCCCCCCACCCTTGTCTCTCCCCTTCTCCTTTGTCTCCCTGCCGCGCGCGCGTTGCGGATCTCGAGGAGAGCGCGTGCACAGCGGCAGCACGCGGACACTGTCAACGTCTGTTCGCCTGTGCCGCGCGCGCACGCTAGCACAGCCCTCCTTTTTTCAGTGACGGGAGAGCGCTCAGGCGCCGTGCTCGCGCACGATGAGCAGGCCCAGCATGCTGCCGGCGACCTATGGCCGCGTGCCCACAGAAGGGGCACGGCGTGCCACCTATGGCACGCGTGCCATAGGTTCGCCACCACTGGTATAGATGTTCAGAATCGGTTAGGTTTGCCCTTTTCCTGCCTACTTGTTTTTATTTTTTTTTATTATTTTGTTATCGTTTTGTTTTTTTAAATACATTTAATGGTTTGGTTATTACAGAACCCAGTTCCCTCAGTACCCTTGGATGTATTCCATCAGGACCCGGGGATTTATTAACATTTATGTTTTCCAACCTCTTTTGCATTTCTTCCTATGTTAACCAATTATTTGGCAAAGGTAGTGTAGCCCCATTATGTTGCCGTGTCCCAACCACTGGTACCTCCCTTGT